>JAAWXA010000013.1:16028640-16096871 GCA_038090715.1 Florisuga fusca
GCCGGGGAGAAGCGGCGTGAGGCGGCGGGGGGCCGGGGCGCGGGTCAGGAGAGCGCGGGCACCTCAACCCCCGAAGTCGGAATCGGACGCCGTAGCCCTGGAGCAACCAGTCCGCCGTTTCCTTCACGTCGGGCAAGTTGCTGGGCCCGTGGGCGATGCGGGAAGGAGCACGGGGAGGGCAGGGCAGGGCAGGGAGGAGACCGGGCGGCTCCGCGCCCCTCCGGAGCTCACCTGCGGCAGCGGCGGCGACAGGGACAGGGACAGAGACAGAGCCCGCGGACCCTCCCGTCTCGCCGCCCCCATCCCGGCGCCGGCCGCACCGCTTTCCCCGGCGGGGAAAGAGCCGGAGACCGCAACTTGGTGCGGAGCGGAGCGGTAATTCCCCACAGCAGGACGCATGCGCGGAGCGGGTGGCAGCGGCCCCGGGAAGCGCCTCTGCCCGCTGAGGCTCCTCTGTGCCATCCCCGCACCATCCCCGCACCATCCCCGCACCGCACCGACCTCACAGCACCCGGCCGGGCCCGGTCCGAGCGGAGCGAAGCGAAGCAGAGCCCGCTCCGCAGCGGGAAGAGGTGCCGGCGACGGGACCGCCCTGCCAGGGAGGGGCGGCGAAGCCAAGTTCCAGGCTGGGAATAACGGGACCGGGAGAACCCGGAGGGGACGGCAAAGCCCGGTGCAGCCTCTCCAAACGATCCTCATTCGGGGGAAATAAATAATGTTTGAGGACACTTCTCTGTGAAAATTGACACTGATAGGCTCTGATGTTAATGATAAAGAATAAAGGGAATCGGCGAATTCGAAAGAAATTGCCCATTTTGATGCGAATAGTACTTAGTCCAGGGGGGAAGCGATCCGTCGCGCTGCTCCGTGCGGGGTTTGTCCCTGGAGCTGTCCCTCTGGCCACATGCAGGACATTCCAGGAGGGTTTTAGCTGCTGTTTTTCAGCCAAAGAAATGGAAGCGTTCAGAAGTTTTGGGGGGATTTTGTTTGCTTCCTTGGTTTTTGAGACTCTGGGAACTGATGCTCCAATGTAGCTTGGAGCACTATTGCACACTGACTAATGGGAGCCCCGTGAACAATTTATGTCATTGCCGGTTCATCTGTTTCCCTACACAGGTGACATCTCTCTCAAATTCAACCCACCTCACCTGTGTGCTACACACTGCTGCATGCGGTGACCTCTGGATACGTAGGTGACATTTTGGGGCTTGGAACAGTGTCCTACAGACTTACTTCTGAGAAAAGTCAGACTTCTGGTGATGCTTTTGGGGTTGAAATATGCAACCGTGTTCTGGAAAACGCAGGAAATACATAGTTGGTGACTTAAATTGTAATGATAATGTTGAATATGTGTATTTCTGTGCTAATTTATTGCTCTTAAAGAAGCAGCACAGCACACTTGCTGAGACGAGCCTCTTACACAGCTACTTCTTATAACCTTAAAAATACATGTTCATGAAAATTATTGTTTTATTAGTAGTTTGTTACATTATAGTGAATGTTTTCAGTTGGCTTGGAGGACTTACACTTTGGAAAGAGTTTTAAAATCTACCAATCAGCATTAGTATGTTTTAGTAGTGTTTAGTTATAATTGGTTCTGCTTGGGAATAGCACTTAAAAAAAATTTCTCCCCCATACAAGTCTGCCAAAATGTATGTTTGTTTAGAGTTGTATCAATAAAGCTACCTGGTTTCCCTGACTCACAGGATTAGGATTTTCTATGTGACAGTAGAGTCCCATTTCACTGCTTAATGCTGTGCAGGATTATATCCTGTAGCTTTGTCATAAGACATGTAAAAGGCAGATATGCCTGTTTGAAAGGGAACTGCTGCTCTCTCTGGCTTGCAAACTCCATCTTAAAGCATAAGCACAGGGGGTTATTCTATATGAATTCTTTATTTTCTGTACATTTCAGTGCAGCTTTACTTTTGGACTAGCTGTAGCTGTAGTCTGGTCCCTGGACTGAATGCTATGTTTTATGTGAAATGTTTTATTTCACATAAAACAAGTGTACTTCCAGGAAGGATGAGGCTGTTCTCCTCAGCAGGGCATTTCTTCTGAGTGCTCTCCTAGCTGAAATGTCCTGTGTCAAACTGGCAGGCTGGTGTCAAACTCCCTCCACTGAGTATCCCAAAAATAAGGCTGTTGAGCTGTTGAATGCTCAAGGTGGCATATTAAGGAAATTCAACTCCCATTTGGTTCATTCTGATCAATAAAGACGTCAGTACTCTAAACTGTAATCATGAAGCAACTGCAAATATCCCACTTTGTGGAGACAATAGTGAAAAGATCCCTTGCAAATTGAGACTTGGGAACAAAGTGGCTGATATGGTTTTAATAACCATAAAACTTAAATAAAAAATAAAAATAAAATTAAAAAAAAAAAAAAATAAAGGAGGGGCTGCATGACATAACACTGCCACAGCAGAGGTGGTAAAAAGGATCCTTTTTGCCCCATGAGGTGGATGATGGAACATGACTTGGACCTTTCATTGTTTACAGGACTGAAATAAGTAAAATATTACAGCAGGACTTCCACTGCCCCAGGTGTTACAAACTGAAATGCTTGGCAGTTTTATCAGGTTAAGGCATACTGAAGTTATGCTTTCTTTGCAGAAGATATGTTTCTAGGAAAATACATCATGATTTGCTTTTCCAGGTTGCCAATACGGAAGAATCTTGTAAAAATACTCCCTGTGATTAATTCTTGCTTTCAGCAGCTGCTTAACCTTTTACAAAGATGTCCAAAATGAGTGGCCATAGCAGAGGCTTACTTTCAAGTCCCAGGTGTTATCACTATTGTTCACAAACATTTTCCAAAGTTTTTACAGGTGACAGAACATCTGGTGGTCTGATGGGGATCTGCAGCTTCTTCTGCAGTCAATAAACTTGATTCAAATTACAGCAGTGTGTCTTTCCATCCACCCCAGTGAGGTTTACTTACTCACTCAGGCTGAGTGAAAACTGATGGGTTTCCAATGTGGATTTTAGGCAGCTTGGAATTTCCTGAGTGCCCCAGAATTCATGTACATGCTGCTTTGCAATTTTGGAAATCAGGCTGCTTAGTGCCTAAAAAACCTAGGAGGTTAATATGGAGATTTCTGTCACTTTAAGATTTTTAAAGGGAATCATATCTCTGTGATAACAGTGATATGAAACCTAGGAACTCTGAAGTTATCACATTTGCAGGTAAAACACAAGCCCTGTTAATATTTATACTTTTTTTAAAAAAAGAGGCAGGTAATGAAATAGGTCACATTTCATCTGCTTAGTGATGACACTTTTATCCTTTTATACCTACAGTGTTCCCTTGAGTCAAATGCAGCTTGTGAGCAGTCTTCTCAGATGGCAGAAAACAGCAAGCTGGAGATGCTTCTGGTGTGCTTTGGGGGTTTCAGTGCAGTGGGAAAGCTGCACAAGCAATGAAGAAGAGCTGCAGAGTGACACACTGAACTTCTGCTTTATCCTGTTATCTGAAGCCAGCGTGGTGCTGCCCAGCACTGAGGAGAGCACCTCACCCTTCCAGCCATTTTCCTTTCCTTCATGTCTCTCAGTAAACTCCACATCCTTACCCTTCTCTCAGGAAAGAAAAAAGGTAGAGCTGAAAAGTCATGCCCTCTTTGTGCCTCATTTTTGTATGCTGTGAAGGTCAATATATATCTTAGCGTGGGTTCTACTTTCTTTTAAGAGTCTGTAAATCACTTTATTGAATTAATAGTAAATATCAAAACCATGAATTGTAGTAATTCATTAATTATAATCATATGAGAAGAGAAACTAAAGTAAGAGCTATAGGAATCTTTTTGTCCTATAATATCTACGTGCAGAATAATTTAGTGAGTCTTTATTCACATTAGCTATACGTCTGTAACACTCATTTGAAATTCCCTTTGAGATCTGCTAGCCTGGTGTATGCACCACTCATCCAACATCCTTTCTTACCATTTCAGGACTTCCCTCCTCTTGGGATGCATGAGTCCAGCACTGCATGCCTCATTACAGAAGTCCCTGCTGTACACTTTCCGTGCCTCCCTCCTCACTACCTGTGTGAAAGAACTCTGCTGGCTTTCCAAGTCCTTCCTCCCAGGTGTGGGAGGCTCTCAAGCTCCTTCTTGTCTTTAATGCTAGCTCAAGAGAAGTAACAGAGGCTGAAGTTTTAGGTCTTTGTGCCAGACGCTATAGAGATTATTAAAAAAGAGACAATACTGTCTTCAGAGAACAAATCATCCTGGCTAAGTCAGGAAGACATTCTACAAGAAGAAGGTGAAAGCAGAAGTTGGTCTGTATCAGTTTGCATAGTTTAATGGCCTCAGTGGCTATATCAGCTACAAATAGCCTTAGACTTAAGTGTCACTGAAAAAAAGGAAGGCAGTTGTACACTGGGCTGCAGAGGCTGTTTTTAAGGAGAGATTTAAAAAGTAGAGACATAAGAAGTGTGATATTGTTGTGATTCTTGTTCAAATGTATTTCAGGTACATCCTTTTATAGAGTTCCTAACACCTGTGGTTTCTCAGTGCTGGTGAGATGTCTGAAGCAGGACAGAAAATAGTTAATGACCTGATGTATTATCCTGTAGAAACTGAGCACAAATGTACCTTGCCACTGCAAGCAGCTCCTGTGATTTTAACAGGCTGATGCATATCATGTCAAGTTGGATATAAAGCTGTAGGATTGAGACTTTTGCTTCTGTGCTTTTTAGGCCAGGTCCTGTCTTTATTTGTATGGGTTGGGGTTTTTTTTTGGTATAAGAAATGAAACACTCTTACTGGAATGACCCAGAATTTTTTTTTTTTTTTTTGATAAATAGCATTCATTTTCTCCAGTGTTGTCTTTTGAAGCAGCTTCCTGCAAAACCCTACTTATATTGTCAGGTTAAATAAGTCCTTTTGAAAGGAGTAAGCAGAGAAATGTGAGTAGTAGTCATACTCAGAAGTATTTTACCACACTGGGCCACTAGAATGCAATGTGTCTCTTTGTCCCATTTTAGTGATGTGATGCATTCACTATGTAGGCTTATGAATCTGTCAGTCATGTAAATAAGAGCCTGGCTTGTTTGCTTCTAGCAATAAAGAGACGGAATGGCTGAACTCAGTCACACAAGAAACTTTTCTGGGGATATTTTCATCTTATGTGTTGATCAAAGCATTCCTTTGTCAGGAAGACGAAAGAAAATACATAATCAAAATGATTTTTTTTTTTCAAGAAATGGTAGATTTCTGCATAATTTACTCTTAAGAAATTTAGAATTAAAAAGATATTCCCTTTAAAGGCCTGATCAACCTGGTCTATCTTTCAGGCTATTGTAGCCCAGAGCAGGAGCTGAACTTGTCACTGAAGTTGAGCCCAAGGTAGTGTAGACAAGTTGCACTTCTAATTTCAAGTATTTTGTGGTCTTGTTACTATAAACAGTGGTAACACGACTGTCTACCTCTACTTATGACTTGCAGTTCTTCCATGGAAACTGTAGTTCTAGTTCCTTTGTTATCTCCAGTAGACCCTGCTCACTTGCTGTTCTACACTGCTGGCGAGACTGATGGCCCTCACTAGTTTTTCCCAAAGCTCTTTTTAACCTTGAAAGTTTGAGGTTTTTTTACTTCAGTCTGATTTGGGATGCAAACTGAGTCCTCAGTGCATTGGAAACCCAGTCTCCAAATTACATACTCCTCAAACAGCCAAGTTCAGTTAGAAAAAAACCAAGACATGTTGGCTGAGATTGTATATTTTTTTAATTAAGAGATTGTGGTTGTATATGGCAAGACTCTAAAGAGTAAAAGCTAGAACAGAACCAGGAATGATCAATACAAACTGTAACTGTTCTTTAACCTCTCGCTTTTTCACCTGCCTCACAAAAAGCTGGCATTTCATATTTTTATTAATTTTCAAGGTTATTGACTGCCTCCAAGGACAAAGGTGACAAGAATGAGATCTTGCATGATATTTCAAGAATATGTCTACAAAATATACCACTGCTTACTTTTTCAGGTGAGTACTAGAAAACCAGTAACATATAACAATAAAAGCTGCTAGACCAAAAACTTACAAGCAACAGACCCTCAAAACAAACAAGAGGCCCCTGAGCAAACAGCAGACAAGAGGCCCTTCAAACAAACAGCAAACAGGCTGTAAAGAAACAAACAACAGGCAGCCAAGAACCCAGACCCCAAACCAAACAAAGGGCCCCCAAACCCCAAAACACCCAACAGGGCACCAACACATTCAACAGCTTTACTGGTGGGCTTGGTGGGGACTTTTGTTTATTTGCTAGGAAGGGTTGTGCTTTTTGGCTTGGGGGAGTTGTGTTTGTTGTCTTCAGAGGTGTGTTTGTGTTGGTTGACTTGGGGTGGTGTTTAGGGGGGGTTGTGTTTGTTTCTTGTTTGGGGTTTGTCTGTCATTTGGGGGGTCTCTTTGCATCCCAAAAGCAGTTGGGTGGTGCTGGGGGTCAGCAGCTTGTGGTCAGGTGCTGTGCTGGCCTGGACGGGGCCAAAACCACCAACAGGAGATAGAAACCAGGTGTAAACACCCAGGTGTAAACAGTATCCAGTTGCTGGGGAGAACAGGTCCAGAGGTGATAAGTCTGCTAGGGTTGGAAGGAACCTTAAAGATTATCCAGTTCCAACCCCCCTGCATGGGCAGGGACACATCCCACTAGACCAGGTTGCTCAAGGCCCCTTCCGGCCTGGTCTTCAACACCTTCAGGCAGGGGCAGCCACAACTTCCTTGGGCAACCTGTTCCAGCGTCTCCCCACCTCCACAAGAAAGAATTTTTTCCTAATGTCTAACCCAAGTCTCTCCTCTTCAAGTTTTAAACCACTTCCTCTTGTACTCTTGCTACACACCTGTGTAAAAGTCCCTATCCTAGGTTCCCTTAGGCCCCCTTCAGATATTTGAAGGTTGCTATAAGGTCACCTCAGAGCCTCCTCTTCTCCAGGCTGAACAACCTCAACTTCTTTAGCCTGGCTTCATAGCTGTTCATCTCTGTTGGTGAGAACCAGGTCCAACAAAAACCCTTTTCTGGTTCGTTCCTCTTACCATTTGGAGGAGGAAATTGTCATCAATGCACTCAAGGAACTTTGTGGAATGCTGGGAATGCTGGTGCTTTGCTGTGTTGTTCCTCAAACAGATGTCAGGGTGGTTAAAGTCCCCCATGAGGGCCATGGCTTGTGAGTGTGAAGCTGTTCCTACCTGTCTAAAGAGAGCCTCATCCACTTGGTCATCCTGTTTGGGTGGCTGACAGCAGACCCCCATTATGATATCTCTTGTCTCTGACTTCCCTTTAATCCTGGCCCACAGGGTCTCTGTCAGCTCCTCATCCATTCCCATTTTCAGGAGGTGAAGAAAAAGAAAATGCAGAGGTTGCATTGATGGAGTCATGGGACTCCATCAGCGTGCTGGATGCAGAACCACGAAGAGAGGAGAGGACTGGTAAGAGGAAGGTGAGCACCTGCACAGGAGGCCAGGAAGGCAAAGTTTCGGGAAGAATCCTTATCAGCAGATCAGGAAAAGGTGGGTGGATGACTGTGGAAGAGGACTGTGTGCACTGGCTTACCAGTATACCAGTTTGGATAGGAGAAGTTATCTGACTGGGGTCCCGGCTGTGTGCCAGGGACAATATAAGATAGAGGGAAATAAAGGGAAGTGTTTGAAAATGTTTGAAATATCAGGAGGGAGAGAGAAAACAGGACAGAGAGAGAATAGGACGAGGGTGGGGTTGATTGCTTTATGAAGAGAATTTAAATGTATTTTTATTGTGAGGGAAATGCAAAATAAATAAAAAAGAGATCAAGATGAAAAGTCTGTCACTGGGACAAAATGACTCTTTGGGTCAGATCCTAGTCTAATGTAAATTATCATTGCTTCAGTGAAGTCACTGAAGATGTATATATTAGCTGTGGACCTGGTTCATTATGCTTCTGCATTTATATCCCACAGAGGAAAATTTCTCTAAGGAGGATAGTGTCTTTTCTTCTGGTTTCTATTCAGTATCTTTTCTTTTGCTTGCCATGGAGAGTTGTTACTGCTTTTATTCCATGCTGTTTCTTTTCTCTGTGTCCATCTGTTGATTGCATCAGTTTCAGTGTTTCTCATTGCTGGTTTTCTATAGTCCCTTCTCCCATATGTGCACCCATGCTAATGGAGTACTTTTTGTGCATACCAGTTTATTGGTCCCCCTATACACCACAGACTGCCAGAAATGAAAAATGAGGAACCCATTTATGCATTTCATCCTGTCTTGTTATACATCAGAGACAGTGAGGACTGGGACTGTGAACTAAGGCTGAAATTTCACTTCTCTGTGGGGACTCAGTAATACAAAAATATGTCCCTATTTTGAGCCATATTTTGAGCCTGTTTGTGTTACATTTGTAATCACAGTCATATGCCTGTCAAGCCCCTTAACACCAGGAAAGGAAGAAAACACTCCTGCTGAATTTCTTGTAACACGTTTTACAAATAAATAGCACTGTTTTCTTATTCAAACCAGCTAGGGAAATGAACATCTCATGACCCGATATTTCAAAGGAGTGGGATTCTGTGTTTGTATATCCACGTGTGCTTTCACTAAAGCAAAACATGACACAAGAGCCCATTCTGGTAGCAGTGACACGTAAGATGGCTGGTTGGAGATGTAAGATTTCTGGTTTCATGGTAGTGGTCAATGGCTCGAAATCCAGATGGAGACCAGTGGCAAGTGGTGTCCTTCAGGGGTCTGTAATGGGACCAGTGTTGTTTAATAACTTCATTAATGATATTGACACTGGCATTGAGAGCATCATCACTAAGTTTACTGATGATACCAAGCTGGACGGTGCAGTCGATATGCCAGAGGGACCTGGACAAGCTGGAGAAGTGGGCCCAGGTAAACCTCATGGAGTTCAATAAGGCCAAGTGTAGGGTCCTGCCTCTGGGCCAAGGCAACCTGAAACTTGAATACAGGCTGGAGGAGGACACACTGGAGAGCAGCAATGTGGAAAAAGACCTGGGAGGACTAGTGGATCAAAAGCTGGACGTGAGCTTCCAATGTGCAATTGCAGCCCAGAAGGTCAACTGCCTCCTGGGCTGCATCAAAAAAAGTGTGGCCAGCAGATCAGAAGTGAGTTTGCCCCTCTACTCTGTCCTGGTGAAACCTCACCTCGAATACTATGACCAGCTCTGGAGCCCCCAACACAAGAAGGATGTGGACCTGTTGGAAAATATCCAGAGCAGGGCCACGGAAATGATCAGAGGGCTGAAGCATCTCTCTTCTGAAGGCAGGCTGAGAGAGTTGGGGTTCTTTGGTCTGAAGAGAAGACTCTGGGGGGACCTAATAACAGCCTTCCAATACCTGAAGGGGACCTGCAGGAAAGCTAGGGAGGGACTTCTTACAAGGACATGGAGCAAGAGGACAAGGGGTAATGGCTTTAAATTGGAAGAGAAGAGATTTAGGTTAGAGATTAGGAGGAAATTCTTTAGTGTGAGGGTGAGACACTGGAACAGGTTGTCCAGGGAAGCTGTGGAAGCTCCATCCCTGGAAGCATTCAGGGCCAGGTTGGATCGGGCTCTGAGCAACCTGATCTGGTGGGATGTGTCCCTGCCCACGCAGGGGAGTTGGAACTGGATAATCTTTAAGGTCCTTTCCAACCCTAGCCATTCTATGATTTCTTTCCTGATGGCAAACTCCTCTGGTGTTCTATTAAGTAAATTTACAGCCATGGAAATGACAGCATTAAATATCTATCCCCATGTATAGTCATACCTACACTGAGAGAAAACAAAGTGGGCATGATTTTAACAAATGCAATAGTCCTACACAACAGCTGCTTGCACACTCCTTTCTTGTCTTGGGAGCACATTTGATGAGTGAGATCGATGCTTCTTGCTGGCTGAAATAAAGAGCACATGTGAATCTCTTTCAGCTGGGAGTCACTTTGTCAACAGGGAGGTGTAAGACAAGTAATTTTACTTATCTCTTTAACTGATGCAGGGGTGCAGGTCTAAAATCCATGATTTATATATGTCGTGTGGGCTGGCAGCAGTCACTGGAAGCAGTCCATAAGCTGAGAAATAGATTACGCCCTGTCATTTGGGCTGTTTTTAGCTAGTTCACAAAGAGCCCTAGAATAAAGGCTAAAATAAATGCGAAGATAAGAACTGGAAGAAAAAGAAAAACTAAACAAAAGAAAGAGAACTGTCAAAGACATGAGATAGAAATTCTTCAGCCAGATCACAAAACTGGGATGCTACTACTTTTTTAGCCCCCCTTTGGTATGTCTTCCCATGGCAGTGGGAGGCTCCAGCAAGGATGATTGCTCTGAGCCTATGGGAGGGATGGTTAAACAACAGGGATTATTGGTTTGTTCAAGTTCTGATGTTTATTTCTAAAACATGAATGCTTAGGGAGCAGTGAAGGGTCAGATGAGGGGTGGTGGGGGCAATGGCAAGCATTTGTGTGATGTCAAAAATGTTAGCTTCATATATTTTCTAATACCATCTCTGGACAGAAGTGAAAGAAGTTGAAAGAAGATTTAGTTTTATGGGCAGAAGAGGCCAAAAGAAGAAATAGCAGGGATATACTTAATTTTATAATGTGGAAGCCTTTCCCTCCCATCTCTTCTGATTATAGGAGATGATTTTTGGATCCTCCCCATGACTTATCATCTCATATTCTTAAAGTCTCTCTTGTTTCTTCCATTGTTCTGCCAAGCATCTCCTTAAGTTACTTTTTCCTTGTTTCAGAGTTTCTCTCCCTTCACCTATCACATTAAGGCTTTACTTCACATTCTGAACATTACCAAGGTTTTAATTTCAGAAAACCTGCAAATGTCTTTCAGTACTGTCTTTGTGTTAGACAAGTCTGAGGGGCCAGCCACAGGAGCCAAGTCAAACTCCTGTCTACCCCTCTTTTGATGAACGCATTGCATCACCTGCCTGCCTGTCAGATAGAGAATATGAGCCAGCAGTGTGCCCAGGTGGCCAAGAAGGCCAATGGCATCCTGGCCTGGATCAGGAACAGCGTGGCCAGCAGGTCCAAGGAGGTGATTCTGCCCCTGGACTCAGCCCTGGTGAGGCCACACCTCGAGTCCTGTGTCCAGTTCTGGGCCCCTCAGGTCAGGAAGGAGATTGAGGTGCTGGAGCAGGTCCAAAGGAGGGCAACCAGGCTGGTGAAGGGACTGGAGCACAGATCCTATGAGGAGAGGCTGAGGGAGCTGGGGCTGTTCAGTCTGGAGAAGAGGAGGCTCAGGGGAGACCTCATCACTCTCTACAACTCCCTGAAAGGAGGTTGGAGCCAGGGGGGGGTTGGTCTCTTTTCCCAGGCACCTCTCAGCAAGACAAGAGGACACGGTCTCAAGTTGTGCCAGGGGAGGTTTAGGTTGGATATTAGAAAGAATTTCTTTACGGAGAGAGTGATCAGACATTGGAATGGGCTGCCCAGGGAAGTGGTGGATTCTCCGTCCCTGGAGACATTTAAAAAGAGACTGGATGTGGCACTCAGTGCCATGGGCTGGGAACCGCAGCGGGAGTGGATCAAGGGTTGGACTTGATGATCTCTGAGGTCCCTTCCAACCCAGACAATTCTGTGATTTGTACAATGGAATAAAAACACCAGTGAGGCTGTAAGGAAAGAAAGTATTATCAATTTAGAGAAAAACCCAGCACCATAGTAAATCATGAACTCAAAGTGACAAATGTTTTCTGGTTCTGATCCAGAATTCCCCAAGTGTGTGACAGGTTTTCAGTTTGCTTCACTAAATCTTATATCATTCAGGGTAGATTTGTACTTCAACTTTTTGGACTGTGACCTGAACTGTACAGAAGGGAAAACAGTATGTATTGCTCTGGAGTAATAAGACAGGGAAGACACAGGCAGTTTTCTATGAGATAAGAAAACATGCTCTTGAGAGCAGACCTCATCCATCCTGTTAAAACCATTCATCCTGTGAAATCTGCCTTCTGGATGTGTGTATTTGCCTATGTGAAATTTCTGCTTCCTTTTATTCCCCTGAATTTTCCATTGACTCATATTAAGCCATCACCTGTGGAAGTCTTTTGTTTCCCTTGTCTAAAGAGGATAACAGGTCAGGGAGGTGACTGTGGGAGCCTGTATTGGCCTCAGGAATATTTATTTCTCAGTGTTAATCTTTGATACCTCTGTCCAGAAGAGAAATATTTAGAAAGCTGATTATGTATTAAACATCCAAAATGAGACATTAAGTTGACAAAATGTCTAAACTAACAAGGACATGACCTATTTGATAGTAATACTTGGTATTTATATACTTTACATTTTTAAGCCCTGTGCACATTTGAACTAACTAATGCTTCAAATATTCCTGCAACATGTTTAAGTCTCCTCCACAATTTACAGAACAGGAAATTCAGACAAGCAGGGTCTGGCAATCAAAATTTTAAATGCAGATTTAGGTATTTGGTGTCCATAAGATCTGGGTCACTCTTACTTCATACACATTATACACTTAATATTAGTTACTCCTGTTGAGAAGTCTTGGCCTAAATGACTAATCCAAGATCACTGAAGTCAATGGCAGAGTTAGGAAAGAATCTGAAGAATCTATCTTCCTTAAACATAAAAAGCAACTGATCCATGAAACTGTTTCTAAGAGTATAATCCTTCTTGAATTTTATAATTACAATTATGAATTTATTTCATATTATTCTTGAAAATTCAATCTAGCCCATAAGACAAGAGATGCTGCAATTGCACTGGATCAACCCCATGATGTATCCATACTACCACTTTGTAACTGTGGCCAAGAGGTGGTATTTCTGCTGTTGCAAACTGGTTGAAATGGACTTGTCTACATGGGGTAATTTCTTCCTAGGCTGTATGTCGGGGTTTAACACTGGCCCGGCAATTAAACCGAGTAACAGCTGCTCTCTATTAATCTCCCTCTCCTCCCTGATAAGGAAAGGAGAGAGAATAAGGGAAAGAGACATGGGTTGGAAACCAAACTACACAACTTTAATGGAGCAGTAATGATAAATAGGAAAAATTACTAAATATATACAAATATACAGGAAAAGATTGATCCCACGTTCCTCCCCCCTTTCCCCCAATAACTCTCATGTCACCCCCGAGGCTGCAGGGCAGCCCTGGGAAAGTCCAGGCTGGAATCCTGGGGTCAGGAGCAGTGGGGAGCTGGAGGCAGGAACACACAGATTCAGGCTGGCACGGATCAGGACCACAGGCAGAGGAATGGATGGAATCCTCCCAGGATGCTGAAGCAAACAGGGAACAGGTGAGGGAAGGGCAGGAAGAGCAGGAAGAAGGGGTCTGACCCTCATGATCCCTCAAATTTATACTGAGTATGAGGTGTATGGGATGGAATACTCTGTTTGGTCAGTTCTGGGATCTATCTTGTCTTGGGCCTCCCCAAAGGAGGGGTTAAGGTGGGATCAGGTGGATCCCCCCAGAGGTCCTGAGCGTGGATTGAACAGAAATCTGCTCCCCATGTAGCTGTGGAGTGGGATTATCTTCCTCTTGTTTACCACAGAGGACACAGGGCATCTACTAGGATATTATGTGTAAGATATTTCTCTTGGTAAGTAGTGAAGATCTGGGAGGAAGTTATTAAAAGAGGTTGACAAGATAACTTAGGTGCAAAATGGTCTCAGCTGCCATTGCTGTCAGTGGGAGGGAACAGTGCACTATATTGTCTGAAGCAAACAGGGAACAGGCAAAGGAAGGGCAGGAAGAGCAGGAAGAAGGGGTCTGACCCTTATGATCCCTCAAATTTATACTGAGTATGACATGTATGGGATGGAATACTCTGTTTGGTCAGTTCTGGCATCTGAGAACTGCTGAGCAGTTCTCAGCTCCCTGCAAATGATACTCAGGTATGCCTTAAATTACTTGATAAAATGCTAAAGTACCACCAGATGCTTCTTAATTTTCTGTTTTTCTTATTTTTTGGTTCCAGTGCCTCTGCCCCCCCTGCACTGCCCACGGCTGCTCCAGCACACTTTCACTTCTGGTGATGAGACAAAAATTCCCTTCGGTAACTTCTTGAGATGTGAGTAATGCCACTCCATCCAACAACCAGCAGATGGTAATGAAGAGCAGACTGGCTATATGTCGTTTGTAGATTAAAGTGTATTACCACGATGTCAGATTTTGCCTTTGCAAGCAGAGTTTACAAGTACAGCTCTAAATGCCAATTTTCTCAGCTATTTACAGACCTCTGGGCCACTGAAAAAGTCTGGTTGTCAGCTCTGTTTGCATAAAAATTTGTTCTGTTTGTTTTTATGCTAAAACCTTTTAAAAGCAATATTTTCTATCTAACACATGAATGCTGATAGTATCATTTAGTACACAGATTCTAACATTCTAAGGGAGATTTTTACTATAGTTATTTACAAGCTGTCCCCTTGTGGGAAGGTTGCTGCAGAACACCTTTAGGTGACGGTATGCCTTGCCTTCTGGAGCTATACTGTTTCTCAAAATGTCCTGACATAAAGGATGTATCTCTTCCAAGGTAGAAAGGAGTGGTTTTTTTTCTGTTAATATGTGTGCTTGACATCAACAAGGACAGCAATGGTGGGAAGTGAACCAAACCAAAGTGTCTCTTCACTAAACATCATTGTCGGTGCAGAGATGGTGATGAGCACGGCTCACTGATCCCCCAGCATGGCAACATGAATGAAAAGCAGCATAAACAAGAGCCTCATCAGTACTGCAAGCCCCAGCCTTGAGAATCAGAAGACATCCCCTCAGCGGTCACGAGATTCAGAAGTCTCAGTTTTAATTATCAGCCTGCAGGATTTTGGGTTCTTTATGCAATACCTTGTCAAACACCTAGGTGAAATTTGCAGGTTTTTCTCCCCATTTTACAATCCAGGAACTTTGCAACTCTCCTGCTCTCCCTGTTAAAGAAAAATAAGCCTCCTGCCTTTGAGAGACCTGGGTATGCCAAGCCCCACAAAGTCAGTGAGAAAATCAGTAGAGCTGACACCAGTGGCTTCAGCGTGAGTCAGGAGCCAGCCCTGTGTCTCCTCTGTCATTCTGTAGTTCATGCTCCAGGCACCTGCTCATGACCTACACTTCTGGGATTAATAGTCATGACTGAGAACATGAAACCTTCCAGAGAGGAGGCTGCTCATCCATTCCCTCTGGGTGTGGGGCCAGCAGTGGTATGCAGCTGTCTTAAAACCAGGTGGCAATGGGGAAGGCTCTGCCTGAGAGCAGGAACCTGAAGAAGACCACAAACTGGAATGCTCAGCCTTCCTCCCCTTTCCTTCTGAGCCATGGCAGCCCCTGTGAGCTGCCCCTGCCTCAGCCCCCTGCCCCTCTCCCCTCTCTGTCTGCTGCCTCTGAAGGCTGCAGGTTTGCTGCTGTTGCTTGGGACAACCAAAAATTTTGAGACATTTTGCACTAAACTTGACAGTGCTGACAGGGGAGGGAAGGGTATAGGGCAGTGGTTTTCCAGATTCCTCCCACAGCCCTGCCTGCCATGGCCTTTAATCCTGATGAAACAGCCAGCCTTGTACTTTTTAAAGAAAAATCTCTATAGTCCCAACATGAAGACATTTTCTTACCATATTTTCTGGGAATTCCCATTTTAGAGACAGATATCATGAGATCTATGTTATTTCCCACTCTGCCACTGAGGAGGTCACTGTGACCTGCCCCAATGGCCCCTGCATCTCTGGGCTCCTGCCATAGATGTGATGTGGATCAAGGATGAGCTTAATTATAAAAGTCTGTGTGTGCCAGGGAAGCAGTAGGGTTAGATGAGAAATGAGAGATGGAGGCATACAAATTCTCTAATGCTTTCTCACTGCAAACATTTTTTTTGCCCCAGATTGGCAGTTCCTGCAACGAGTGCTTCCACAAACATATTTCCATTGCAGTATGTTGAGTCCCCTTAAATATGAAGCTCACAGTTTACCTCCTTAAACATCCATGTGTCAATCACTAGAAGAATCCACACGAATCCTATTGCAATTGGTAATAGCAATATATATATGTGTGTGTATATATATATTTGGTACTCAAAGGATTTTCTAGCCTTATTCCAAGCAATCAAGGACATGTGTGTTAAAATAACCATGGTACTTCAGAACAGTCTTGTAAATACCATATGTTAGAGGAAAAAATACACAGCTAAATGCATGTTGGCATCAGTTCCTGCAGTTTCGTAGGAGTTCTAGCCCTGGAAATGTAGCAAAGCTGGACCAGCTGAAGGTTCAGTTTTACACAGAGCTTATGCTGTGCTTTGAAAGGACAGCTAAGGTGGTGATCACAGAACTGACCTGGGACCCAACAGACTGGAATCAAGCTCCTACTATGCTGGAGGTTTCCTACACCATGTTATGGTGTTGGGTTGCCACTTAGGCTTCTTACATCTTGGTTCCCAGAACAACAGAAATAATAGTATTTTCTTGTGTCTAGTCCTCAGTCTCACCTTTCTAGCCTGTAAGTTCTTGTCATAAGGAAGTGCACCTGGTAACATTTGCTACCATGAATGCCATGGAACCCTTTTAAAACTGGAGGTAATAATTTTGTGGTCAGCTACTGCAATTGACTGATCAACTACTGAAATACTGACTCTGGAAAGAAAAAAAAAAGAAAACTACTAGAATTAGAGCAGGGAGGGAAATCTGGACTGGAAGAAGGGCAGGAAAGAACTTAAGCATCTATTTTACTACTCCCAGGGCAGAGCTTTAATTGCAATCAATAGTCTCAAAATTGAGACTCATGAAACATTAGTACATCTCTAGAGGTCTATGGTATCCTGACGTCCCTACTGATGGAAAACTCTTCCCTGAATGGGTAGTTCAGGTTTCTGCTGAGCTCTCGATCAAAATTTGCCAAGGGCAGGTGTATTTTTGTAGATTCCCATGATTTCTGCAATGTGGGTGGATTCAGGAGAGGAGGGGAGTGAAAGACCTCTTGGAACATTGAGGAGGTGCAAGGAGGGGAGTCAAAGACACTCTAGTTACCTTTACAGAAAAGGGTTGGGTTTCTACCAAAGAATGGGTATTCAGCCACTGAGCTTTAAAAAGAATGTATGTGAAGAGAAGCTGTTTGATCAAGACTGTAAGAAATTATATTGGTATGGGCAGAGACTGTAAAAAGTCCAAGAAATCAATGACTTAGCTATTTAGATAAAGAAACATTGAGGTGACCCCAGTCTTGTCTCCTCTTTTCTAAGCATTAGAGGCTTTTAACTGTGCAATATATATTTGGGCATTAACTATTTTCTCAGTCTTTTCCATATGAGCTTGGCTGTCTTTGCGGGTTTGATGCCAGGAGTAAATCAGGGCAGTCACTCAAACAATGAAATCTGCTGGGAAAATGGATGCAGCCTATAATTTACCTGCATGACCTGTAATGTAGGTGGAATCCATAGTTCACAAAAAAAGCCTACAAAAGCCAGATAATGCCTTCCACAAGAAAAGTACTGACTTTGTTTTTCTTTCTACTTAATCTGATGGTAAAGTAGGAGTGGCAAGAGTGATGAAAAATCTTTTTGCTTCTCTGTGTGTTGTTGTGTTAAATAAAAACATCAAACTATATTTCAAAATCCATAGCTTTGGATAAAATGTCTTTTCAGGCATGGCCAGAATATCTACTTCATAAAAAATCATTAGGAGGGTACATCAGCATAGGGGCAGTAAAAAAGAAAAAAAAGAAAAAGAAAAAGAAAAAAAAAAGTCTGCTTAAGATATTCAAGTGCTTTCTGAGCATATGGAGTTGGGCAAAAATAGTTCCCTTCTTACAATAGTCCACGATGGGTGAGATTTCTTTGGAGAAATCTTGGAAGAATTGGTGGTGAAAGCTGGAGAAGCTGAGAAAATGCTGAATACAAAAAACATTTTAAGGGAACATTAATCCATCCTCTGACCACTAAATCCTTCTTGGAGTCATCAAGTTCTTTAAGAGAGATGATGTTAGCCAGAAATTCTAAGTGATCAAAGATGATTTGAAGGGTGATTTTTCAAAATCAGCATATATATGCTAGTAATAAAGAAGCTCATGACAAAATAATCTAGAGTATATCTTAAAATGTAAATTAAAAATATTCAAATTAGCCATGGCAATGCTGATATCAAAAAGTATAAGCAAATACTTAGAAGTTATTTATCTGGCTTGTAGGGCTGCTTACTGTTATTTTAAACTGTTTTACATTTCCTTTAAGCCTAGTTTTGTAAAAGTTTTAGCAATATACAAACAATACAGGTTTCCAATATCAAGGACAACAATCTCTGGTTTTGGTTTTAATTTTATTTAATTCCTGATAGTCAGTGCTGACTCTAAGAGAGATAATAAACACTGATAAATTTGAAAAGTGTTTAAAATAATTTCCTAGATTTAAAGAAAGTGATTTCTCATGTAGTTTTAGCACCTGTGGGGTGTGAAAACACCCAAACAGCACCTGCATCCTATACCAATCTAGCCTGTGGCAGTGAGGGTGTGACAGAACAGTGCTATGTCAGCCTTTTCCTAGCAAAAACAACATGAGCATCTTCTTCAAAGCCATGGGTACTTCTTGCCTGGTGCCCTGGCATGGCACGTCTACCAATCTTTCAAGCTGGTGTTGTTACTTTTACTGAAGCACCTCTACAGAAGAGACAAAAGGTATCAGCAACATTCTTCGTTCTAAAGAACCTGTGAATCATGCAAAGACCAGCTGAGTTCCTAAAAGTGCTGGAAGGGGGATAACTGAGTGACTTTCTTTGATTTCTCCCTGTAGCAGGACTACTGGGTCTATGGCATCCATGTTCCTTATGACTCCCAGTATGGATCTGAGTGGAGTGGTAACATTTCTTAGAA
Source organism: Florisuga fusca (assembly GCA_038090715.1). NCBI lineage: Eukaryota > Metazoa > Chordata > Aves > Apodiformes > Trochilidae > Florisuga > Florisuga fusca. The sequence goes on from JAAWXA010000013.1 coordinate 16,047,413, forward strand.
CATTCAAGTGGGGAGATGATGACTGGTGAACACTTCTTAACCTTTCTATTGCAGTTCATGCAGGTGTCTGTACATATGCCTGAGGTACTAGAACAATCTAAACCCAAGGGTGTCCCTGGCTCTCTTCCACAGCAGCTGCTACAAGAGGCAGTGTTGTAGAGCCATGGTTTCCTCTCTGTCTGTGACTAGCCAGCAGAATTCTTCCCACTTCTGAACTACCATCTATTGCCCTTGATTTAAATTTGTGAGTTTGTCTTCAGCCAAATTTTTCTGAGGTAACTCCAGATCAAAAAGTCTCACTTGGAAATATTTTCCATGTTTTGCAACAAGGGATTAATTTTCTTGCAAGGGACAGGAAAGCTAGAGATTATCTTGCCTGGAGGCCAGTCCTACGTATCTCCCTGACATTGTCCATGCTAGAGCAGAAGTCTGGTCCAGAAAAACAAATTATGTTGCTGTATGGAAGATCAAAAGTGTCTGATTAACCCAGGCAAACTTATTTGATGTGGTGAAATTTAATTCCCGAACAGCTGATCCATCCTTCTGGTGTTCCTGATCAGATTGTTAATGGAGTCAGGGGAGCAGGCTCTTGCTGCCATGCTGGTTTTCACCTGTGTGTGGAGTTAAACAGTCTGCTCCCAGAGCCTCATCGCAGGGCATGATGTCACCTTGGTGTGACATCCTGCTGTCTGCATCGTCCAGGTTGTAAATACTGCATGGGATGCTGTGCCGTCCATAGGCAGGCTGCCTGCTCTCAGAGGTTTTGGCATAGCATTCCTTGTTCAAAGTAAGGCTGTCAGATCAGGATCCTGTAAGGCAGTCAGGAGACGAGGATCCTGTCAAAAATCTCAGGAAGCAGACTGGTAATCTGTAGAGGCCTAAATAGGGCTTTTAAAATTGGAAGCAGAACTGACTGCCTAGACAGAGTTTTTTGAAGATAAACAGCATCAGCAAGCTAAATGGATTTCAAGCACAGCTTTAATTGTTTTTCAAAGGCATCAGCAAAGGGCACCCTAGCTGGAACAAGCTCTGAAGTACAATCCGGAAGATTTCAAGTGTACAGTAGTTTTGAAGATAATCAGGCATTTCACTGCTGGGAGATACTGTAGCAAATAATGAATAAAGCCTTTTTTATGTCAGCTGTGACAGTACTGTAGTCTTGGAGTCAACTACAATACCTGCTGTAAGCATTCCTTCACGATTAACATGACCATCCTCATCAAAACTGACACACACACTGATTTCCAAACCTAACCAGTTGTCCCCACAGCACACTTGATCAGAAGAACAAGTTGTTTATTGGCTATATCTATTGTGTTTGGCACCACCCCCCTTCTCTTCCTTTCCCCTTGTCTTCCCCCTTTCACCCAATGATCCCAACAGCCTGTGACAGACCAGCAACGGAGTGGATTTTACTGTAATTGCTGCAGAATCCCTTAGTCCTTGTATAATGGAAATTATTTGGGTCATCAAATCTTGCTTCCTAATTATAGGAATGAAAGGAGAAAAAAAAAAAAAAAAAGAAAAAGAAAAAAAATCCAAAGTGAGACCAATCCCTTATTCCATTCCCTTATTCTGGCATTTTTCCTCCTAGAAACTCCGGATAACCCACTCGCTCCCATCCGTCTTGGATGCGCTGTTTTAACCTTGAAGTCTCTAGAGTTCTCTTTCTTTCTTCTCTTCTTCCCCTCTTCCAACGGAGCGGAGGGAGTCACTCTCCTGCTCCCAAACCCTCCTCGCTGGGAATTCAACCGCTTCCCCCACAAAGCCCCCGCTTTTTGTCACCCCNCCTCCTGCACTGCCTGTGCCTGGCGACGTGGTGAGTACCGGCGGCGGGGGGGGCCCGGGGTGGAGGGTCCCGGTGCCGCTGTCCCCCCGCGGGTTCCCGGCGCCTACGTTCACCTCTTTCCCTCTTTGCCTCCTTAGTCTCACCGGGCCGCCAGGGCAGAGCAAAAAAGAGGAGAAATTGTGGCCGGAGAATTTCACCAGCATCCTGAACAGCCTCCTGGATGGCTATGACAACCGGCTACGACCGGGATTTGGGGGTAGGGTGGCGGTGCGGTGCCGGCGTCGGGGGTGAAGGGTTGGGGGTGATGGGGGACGGTGGGCGCAGTGCTCGCCGTTACCGACCGGGCGTGTGTGTGTATATATGTGTGTGTGTGGTATATATGTATGTATGTCCACTCCCGCCCCGCGGTCCGAGCCCTCCGGGAAGAAAAGGGCCGGCTCGGAGGCAGCGCTTGGCCCCGAAAGCTTCGTTGGCGCTGAGCAGCCCTGGCTGGGGGGGAGCTCGCTGGGGCGGTCCCGGGCTCAGCCCCCGCTTCGCTGCTCTGCCCACACCCTGGGCCCGGGCTGCGGCTGTTGATGGGGATGGAGGGACCTGTCTGACGTCCAGATTCTTCTGGTTCTTGGTAGTTTTTGATCTCTGAACCTCACGGATCGGGTGGTAATAGAGACAAGTGTACTTTTACCAGCTTAAGAGGTCAGATCTTTGGTGAGTTCTGTTCCACTAGTTAGGGTAAAACGAGTTCCTGGGCACACAAGTTTGTTCTTTCCCACAGTTGCTCGAATTCCGTCTTTGATGTAGAAGTAGTTGACTTAAGTGCTGTATAGAAATTAGAAGTGGAGGAGTATCAAATATGCCTTCACCTGTGCTCTGCATGTGGGGGTTTTGTTCCCCTTTTATGCCCCATGCTGTTAAGATCCAGTTCTGTGTTGCTGAAAAAGCAGCCAGACTTGTACTTGGTTCTGTGTAGGGACTTGGAACCAAAAATCATTAGGATCCAGATGAAATAAAAGTTTATTTTATAATCTAGAATGAAATTCTAAAAGCATACATTTGAAAGTAAAAAAAAAAAAGAAAAATTTGGAAAGTTACAATCCTCACGATGCACACAGCTGTGAGTGTTTTCCTATACAGAATTGAATGAGATCCTTGGGTAGGTTTATGTTGTGAAATACTTTCTTTCTCCTCTGAAAATACCTTTTTCATGCCCATTATCTATCTGCACTGACATGTATGCCACAAATTCCCCACATGCTATACACAGTGCTCACATGCATGGTCGTGATTGTTAAAGACAACACCTGGCATCAGTGATCCCTCCTTTATTATTTTGAGTGCATGGAATAAATGAGGCCTTCTTTAAGTTAGCTTACACATTGAGTAGGAAGCTAAATATATTAGCACCCAGAGGAATCATTGGGAACTGGTAGCCTTTTGCAATTTAGCCTCTGTGGAGAGGTTACAGACATTTCTGCACGTGTACAAGAGATGTGCTAAGTTTGGCATCATTTTAGGTTGAATGCCAACTAATTAGTCATCTAGCAAAGATGCTTTATGAGCATTATCAGATTTCCAAAATTAAACAACTACTAAATATGTAATGTGACATAGAGTTTATGTTGATTTTTATTTCAACACTGTTATCCTTTGCAGGATATTTTGCAAGAGTAGGTCTTTTTCCCCAATCACTGCAGCAAAATGCTATCAAGGAGAAAAAGTTCATTCTATCTACTTGAACTTTTGTAACAGCAATATTGAAGGAAATGACAGAGGGAGTTAAAAAAGCCAATCTCAGATTTCAGCCCAGGGAAAACACTTCTGAGTGATTGTTTCATAAAATGGGTATTATATTGCTTTGTGCTTTCTTACAACATCTAAAGCACTCATCTTTGAGTTTTGAACTTCTAAGTAAAATGTGGGGAAGAAAATATTGTATATTTTAAAATTATGCCTCCCTCCCTAGGTACTTAGAGAAAAAGTTATCTTTACAGGATTTGACAGGAACAGCTTAAAAAAGAAAAACAAAAAACCAACAACAAAACCAACCAAAGAAAGAAATTTCTTCAACTGACTTTTTACCTAACTCGGAGTAACAGTTACGGATTAGTTAATTAAATATTCACTACCCAAATCAAGTTTCCCCTATATTTTGGGTTCTTTTTGAGGAGCAATCTTTATGAGAAACAGGACTTGCACATTAAAAGTGGATCTCTCACCCATTTATAGCATAGCAAACAAAATGTCAGAACATATAGAGATGGAAAGTATAATGTGTTTTGGTAATGCTAAAGCTACATCACTTTCTGATGAACAGCAGAATATTTATTTTTATTTTATTCTTGAAGCTGATTCACCATCAAGTTTTCACGTGTCTCCAAATGAAGGTTTTATTTTAAGAACGAGAAGCTGCACAGAGGTCTTGCTGATACTGGTTCTAAGCTTCAAATCAGTGAAAACATTTCTAATTCTGGCACAAATTCTGTTTAAAATCAGACTCGGGGAGGTAGCCAAATTCTGAATTATGATGGCATCTTCCAGAGTTACCACAAATCACAATTCATGAAGATTTTTTTGCACGCAGAACAGAGCAGAAAATGTTAGATTTTGGAGATTTCCTAAAACTAGATCCAAAGTCTCCATGCCATCACTAACGAGTACAATTTTTCATAGATATATAGAGAAAGTGAATGTGTCTGAGCATGCTTACAAATGTGGAAATGGTCTCTGGGAGTGTTTTAAACCTAAACAGAATATGTAGAAGCTTGTGTTGGTATTTCTTATGCAGAAACATGACATATATTGAGAGTTAATAGAAAAATGAAGTTCCCTATATCATTTGATTGACATCTTGCATTACAAACTCACTTTATTAAATGGATTTAAAAATTCTAAGAAGTTTCTTTTTCTTACTAAGCACTGTGAGGCTTGATAGCATAAAAAATCAAAACCAGACGGGTTTAGGAAAAAGCTTATTAAGGACCTTTAAAGTGGAAGTTCCCATTAAGTTTTGGAGAAGAGGCAATCTAGAGAAGCAAGAGAGAAGCAAAGAGATTTCACCAAGAAAAGCAGTGAAACAAAGCAGAACAGGCACTTTTGTGTGGGTAAGAATAAACCCCCAAGTGCCATCAGGAACGCTTGAAGTACGTAAGAGTTTTGAATTTCAGCAAAGGGAAGATATTGAGGAACTAATGAATGAAGTAATAGTGTTTGAAGGGAGTCAGTTCCATTCCCTACACTGTATGCTCCATTTTATCATAGGCCTGGAATTCAGACTGCAATTTTCAATGCATGTGGCTTTCCCAGCCAAAAACCATTCTGTAAGAACAGAGTGTTTACTGAAGCCAGTTGTAGTGTGATTAATTAAAAGTATTGCCTTTTGGAAAACTTCAGAAGCGTTACCACAATGGTATTTTGATTCAGCTGTAAAATGTTGAAGAAAAAGCATTTTTTAGTTAGTCCTTGACTCTTCATCAAGCTTTCATCTGCTTTTAAAAATTTGCTGTAAGGCACAAAGGCAAAACTACAGAAGGCTGGAAAGACTAAATTTTATCAGAAAATCCTCTTGTTACTTTTCTACTGGTGATTAATTTCAACCTGATTATAAAGGTCCAAATGGCTTTTTGAAAACAGTGTTATTTGCTTGAAGTCAAAGGCCTGAGGTGTATTTACCATTTTAAACACTTGCATAGTTGCAGACTTTACCTGAGTGACTCCTCACCGAATTAAGGATGTGATTCAAACCCAGTATTGGGTTATAACTTCAGAAAATATAACCCTGTTTGTGAAACTTTCATGACTGGGTAGCTCAGCACACTTTGGAAAGTTAAGAAGGAATGGGGGAAGCTGGTGAGGACAGTCTCACTGTGTGCTGACATATATCTGCTAATTTTAATTATTTTTCCTGTTAAGTGCCCCTTTTGGAGAACATTTCATCTCTAGTGACTTACTTTTAATGGCCAGTTTTATGGCCAAACCAACACAGGAAGGTGATGTGTGACTTGTCACTTGCTGAGGGCTCTTAGGTTGACCGTGAAACCTGCTGGCCTGGGCTTGGAACAGGCTGACATTATTACCCACAACCTGTTACTGGCCCATTCTAGTGTGGTTGCCCATCAGTTGGTGAAAATTTGAGCCATCTCTCCTCTAGGGTTCTGTTATTTGTTTGTGGCAGAGTCTGGCACGAGCTGCCGGTCTCAGTCAGCTGGGGAAGTGGTGATAGCTCTGTGGCTTTCTGTTCAGAAGTTTCCACATACACTGGCTTATAGGTAGGAGGAACAGGACCATGTTAATTAATTTTCCCTTTTCTTTCCTTCCTCTTCATGTTTTTTCTCATAATCTTGTATCTTTAAAAGTGGAGCTGAGTACTTGCTGGAATTAATTATGTTGGTCATTGTCTCCTCTAAGAAGCGTTGGAGGGGGCTTCTCTGCCCTTTCAAGGCTGTATGATGTTCAGCTAATGAACAGCATTTCTGGATAGTTTCATGTCCTGTCAATGCAGGAGGAATTACTTCAGTCACAAAATAAATACTGAATAAACTTGAAGAACAAAGACAGTCTCCTCTTTTTAGAGAATGGAGAAATACATCATTATCTGCTCTTGTTAGGAACACACACCTGTCTACAAAGTTCCATTGCTCAGCAAAATAGTTGTCGTAATTTAGTTATTTATTTTTTAGTTTGCAGATGGACTTAAGTGAGTACTGTGAAGTGAAACTGATCCTTTTTTTCCAGGCAGTTGTCCAGTCTTCCTCAGCTGGTGAGAATAGATGACTCAAAGGCTTAACAGGATATGGTGTTAGATACCTGTAGTTGACTGATTTGAATTTGGCCAAGGTTAGTAATTCTTGAAGTCATTGCCATCTGTCCATTGTTCAGTGACCTGTGTAAGATTAGTGATATTCTTAGTCCAGTTCCCAGTAGACAGGTGTCCCCATCCTTAAAACTGGCACCGGTATCAAGCTTGTTGGCTGTCTCAGCAGAGTTTATTTTGATGAACAGGCAAAGAACAGGAGAAACAGAGTAATCTCCTTGGTTTTGGAGGTATGTTTTTCCATTTACAGGGTTAAGACATGCTGATGGATGAACAAATGTAGAGACAAAGGTTACTGTGTGCTGCTGCACTTGTGTTTGTCTTTTGGTAGATAATGTAGTGCACATGTTTAAATTCCACATTCATTTTTGAATATTCTGGCTTCCTAATGAAAATATTACATACAGCAGGCATCCTCAGCTGTTCTTTCTGATAGAATGAAACAAGAGAGCGTGCTTCATAGTTGGATAATATTTTTTCTTCCTTTTATTCACTTAAGAGATACCAGCCTTCTTCAGACAGCAAGAATTTGGAAAGAGAAAGCACCAAATCTTTCACGTGTAGTTATATTTTTTTAAAAAAACACTTCTGTAGCAATTACTTTTGTTTTGGGGTTTGGTTTGTTGTTGTTTTTTTTTTTTTTGATGTAGCTGTAGGAACCCATGTAATGTAATTCCGTGTACTTTATGTATCCTGGGACTGGTCTCGTAATGACAGCAATAGCTGCACTTAGCATTTAAATTTTATGTTGAAACCCTTTGTGCAGACTTGTTTGCTAATGTTCCTGATTGGCTGCGTGGCTCTTGATAGCAAATTTGCAATATACAGAAAGCCTCTGGAGGATTTGACTGTTTACATACAGGGGAGATCTCTGCAGTGACAGTTGCCTATGGAGACGCGGGGATAATGGAGCCCAAAGTCTTTCGCTCGGAGCTGTGCTGCAGTTCCATCCATATGTTGGCATAAAATGCATGGGAGAGCTGTCTTATGTTCCTCTTCACAGGGTGAGGGTCTGGCATCGCTTCTTCAGCCCACGTGTAACATCTCTACCTAACACTGAACTATTCTGGCTTTTTGCAGGGGTTGCTTTTAAGCCTCCCTGAGCTTCTGTAGATTATCTTGCAAGCAGTGATTCAGGCTGAACTGTTCCCACTGCAACGTGTAGGACTCTCCCTCCTATTTCATTGACATAAAAATACACACCAGGATGTTATAAATAGTTCTTCAGCATTCCTGCAGATTTATGGTGGATAGATGCTTTCTGCATGTCCATTGATGGATAAGCCCAAATGGTCATATTTAAAGTTAATTGGCCTTCTTACAACTCGCTGTGTTTTATTGCCAGTAATAGAGTGTTAAAGGATTTTAATGGGATCTTCTGCTCGCGCAGCCTGAGTTAAGTGGTGCAACATGTTCGTTTTGGAGGGCTGTTAAATCACCAGTAAAAGTAGGTTAGGTGACTACAGATCACCGCCTCGTTGACAGGAATTCCCATGATTAATAATAGTTAAAAAAAAAAAGAAGCATGACTCACTGTTTGTACCCCCACTATTGTTACCAACTGGAGCTCTGCTTCTAGAACAAGAGGAATAAGGGATAGGTTTTGGTGTCACCATAGATACTCCTGGGTTGGCAATAAGTACTGGGATATGCTAGAAAATATAAGGTTTGGCCTGAGCAGTTGTGAGCTGAGAATGTAGGTGGAGCATAAGAGGGCTGAAACTGGAGAGAAGGCATTAGGGGGATAATCAGCTTCACTGTCCTTCCCTGCTGTCTTCCCTCCTACCAAACATTTTACTGTTTTACCAAGGTTTTGGATGCAAAGCAAGTATGTGCATGCCAGTATTAGCTAGATAACTGTTACGATGCCTGAAATATTTCTAGATCCTCACTCCTCTGCCATTTTCTGGTGGCCTTAAAACATTTGTTCTGTCACTGCACTGCCATTGTACTGGGCAACCAGCCAAAAGTAAACTTCAATTTCAATATTTTGTGGCTTCATCATTGTCTGAGAGTTCCTGCTTCCTTCTTTCTCATAGGTCCTACTAATAAATAAAGGTTGGAGAGCAGAATTGCAGTTAACTGAAGAGTGAACCCAAGCATAATTTTAATCTTGTGCTACAGGATTTCTAATAGTATTAAATCATAGGCTTGCTGATTTTGGATATTAGCTTCTTAGAGGTCTTGCCTCTCTTAGAAACTCAAAACAAATAAACTTGCAGAAAAACTCTGAATGCTTTCTACCCATGAAGTTGTAATCATTTAATAAAACAAAAGAAATCAATACCTGAGGAGGAGCAGCTCATGCCTGTGGGAAAAAATCTGTCCCTTTGCTCCATTTGACATGTTTATAAAATTACAGTGTTCTGAGAGCTAAAGAAAAGATCTCCAGATGAAAACAGTTCAATGTTTGGTTTTTTGGGGGGAAGGGAGGGGAATATTACTGTGTAGTTTCTTAGAACTAGCAAATAAAGTAGTTCCTGAAGGGGATTCAGAAACTGAGTACAATATTCAGTGTTCTCTTATTATCAACTAATAGAGACTGGTTCCTACAATTTCTTTTTAGGGCCACGTGGGAAAATGACGTTTTGATTTCTTTAGAACTTTAGATTTCAGAAACATTTCATGTTCAGGTGAAATAAATATTTATATATTTGAAACAAGTCTAGATAAATTAAAGTCTTGTGATTATGGAAGGCCATCTAAAACAGGATATCTTCTATTTCTAGGTGCAAGTATGATTGGGGTTTTCTCCTTATTTTTAAATGCTGCAGATGAATGTCTTCATTTCCAGTATCTTGACAGCTCTAGTGAGAGCTTTTCCAAACTCTTGGAGCTCCTCTGCTCTCCAGAAATAATTACATTCAGGAAATATCATTGAACTACAATGTCAGTAAAGTGAGTGCTATAACCACTCGTGGATTTCCCTGACTTAATGAACACTTTGTTATTTGTAGAAAAGAGAACAACTTCTATCTGACATGTTTAGAGAGCAACCCATTGCAATAGAAACAGCATGGTATGAAAGTTTGTTATTTGAAATTTTGGAGTATATTTTTAAAACTTCTTAAAGACAGACACACCAAAGTATCTCACTTTCCAGCTGAGCTATCAACTGTTGCAAGGTAAATTTTCTGTATCTTTTATCTTGAAAAAATATCCTCTGTGAAACTGCTAACTTCCAGCGAAGTTGTTTTTTGATGTTTAGCTGAAAAATTCTTAGTTGTTCTTCTCTACGTAGCTTGAAAACTGTGAAATAATTTTGCCTGGTTTTATTTTAGTTCACTGTTTGACACTTGTTCTAGGTGCAAGAAGTATAGGTTCCATGTTTTCCGGTTGCTTATTCCTTTATCTCCTTTGAACGTTTGAATCAAAGTGACACGTGTGATGAACACTGACTTTTAAATTTTTTTCCAAGAGGAACATATTTGTGTACTACTAATAGTCTTCAGTCTTCCCTCGTTTCCTTCTAGATTGCAAATACTATTAGAAAGCCTAAATTAACAGACTCAAGCCACTTACCCTCTTTAGAAATTTGAGTTGTGGGGATTTAAAAACTGGCTGGGTATTTATTTATAAGTCAGACATTTTTTTTACAAACACATACTGTTTGAAATCTGTAGATTTATTTATTAATTTTTTAATATGCGATGGGAGGTAATTATCTGAATTAAACCTTTTACTGTGGCTTTGATCTCAGAATCATCAGAATAATTGATACAGATAGCGGGTTTCTAGCCTTTTTTTCATTCCCCAGTCAAAGGAGTTAGCATCTGTGGTTTTTGCTTCAAGAGGAACTGTAAAATGTACTGTTGAGTGAATGCCCCTCTGAAATTTCAAGCCATTTTGTCCTGTATTTAAAAGAAGCTATATGTTAAAATGAATCTGCCTTCTCTGATGGTTTCTCTGCTGCACCCGGCTGTGTGCAAGACTTCTGCTCAGAGCACTGGTTTGGAGTAGCCTCATTACAGCTTCAAGACAGACTTTGTTGTAGTAGCATCTGAGACCCTCAAAAATCCTTAGATTTCCAATTTTTATTTTGATTTTTCAGCATTAAAGCACTGGAGTGCATCTCAGGGCTATGGATGCTGTTCTTGATCCTGTAGTACTAAATTGGCCAGTGCTTGGCATGCTAATATCTGTAGTACAGTCATTACCAGTAGGGCTGAAAGTTAGTGCTAAACGCCTTGGGGAATATGAATTTCCTGAATGTAGTGCTTCTTGTTAATTAGCATGGTGTTTTCAGGGTGCCTTTTAATTTTTCAGCCTCTCTTTTCGTATCCATTTGAACAACGTTGGTTTTCTGAATGGGGTTTTGCATGGAAATGCTGTTTTTTATTTATTTATGTGCTAAAGGTAACTGAACTTATCTGAAGTTATAGGGGACTTATCTGAAATGACCTGTATTTGTTTTTGCTTGTCCACAGAACCCTCAAAGTGATAACTGTTTATGTGCCAGGATCATTTATGCAAACTGTTGAGCTGCAATATTGAAATGTTCTTGTCACTTCCTTTTCATACATTAGGTCCTGTTACTGAAGTCAAAACGGATATATATGTGACCAGTTTTGGACCTGTTTCTGATGTAGAAATGGTATGTATTTCTGGGATTAAAATGTCATTTACTGGTACTGGGGAGCCATTAACTGCAGTAAGGAGTGGATGCTTCATCTGTGCTGTTCTGTCAATCATGCAAAGTAGATAAGATTAGTAACAGCTTAATTTACAGGTTATAATTAGATACATCAGGCCTGATTCTGGTCACACTTTAGCTGTTTTTTGACTGGCTTAAGGAATTAACTTCATAGGATTTAAAACAGAGTATCATGGTGTAGAAGCAGAATCAGGTCTTGGGGGGAGCATCTAAGCCTGTCTGCCCAGGGCAAAATGTGTAGTATCTTTGAAATTGCCTTTCTTTCTGAAACTTGTGTCATTCTCAGGTGAATAACAATGACATCGTGTCACAAATACTTGTTGACGTTTTCATTTCAGATGAATGCTCTTTGCTGATATTTGTGGCCCTTTTAGAATCACTTTCAGCAAATGTTTGACTGATAAAGAGTTTTCTTAAGTGTCTGCAGAAATTGAACATCAAAGTGACATGCGTGCAATACTCAGAGAAGAGAAACCTTACATTTGCACGTACTGCTAGTTGTGCCTGGATGGCATCTGCATTCATTTAAGGTCAAATCCTGCATAACTCTCATAAACTTATACAGTCCAGTGGAATGCCCTTAAATTGTACAGTAGGTTTTTTAAATAAAATATCCAAGAAATCATATGGAAATAAACCAGCTGTACATAATGAAACCAAACTTCCTTAAGGAAAAGGCAGTTCCAGGGCAGTAACTCTCCCCATACAGTGCTGCTGTGCACTTTGTGGTGCACCTGATTTGGTTCTATCATGTAGAAATGTATGTGATAACAAGAGATTTTTTTCAAGGACTAGATGAATGACAGCAGTTTCATGTTGAAATCCATCTTACTCCCTTCAGTGGTTGTCATGTGCAGTGTGGTGCTACTCAGTGTGGCAAGGGGGACATGAACCTGGCCCCAAGGAAATTTAGTAATGTCTGCCTCAAATCTAAAATGAGGGCTGGATGGGACCTCAGGTTTTCACTGAAGCATTTGCAGTGGTGCCACCTGGGAGATCTGGCACGTGGGAGTTTGAAATAAAGTCAGATAATATTGTTTGGATTAACAACAAAATCATAACGGTATGTTAGAAAGGACTCTGTTACCTTTTTCAGTACCTCATGCTTTTTTTTGTCAAGGGCTTTGGCTTTCCAAGGTGAGACATGGGAGAAGTTGATGGGATAGTTAAATGTCTGTGTATGCAAGTCTATATATAATTTCTTATCCATGTTTTTTGGCATGGCAAATGAAATATTTCCCTTTCCTCAGTTAAAATCTTACTTTCCATGAGTGGAAATTAAATTTTCTTTTTTTACTTTGAAGTGGAAGTAATTGTTTGCCCTGTTATTTTCTGCTGCTGGCTAAATTAAAAATCCATGTACATCTTGTCTTTAAAAATCTGTTGACACTTATTGTAAGAGATAATTTTATTTCCACTTATATGCTTGAATACAAATTCAATTGCCTGTTTCCTGCAAGCTAATTGGATTAATTATTCCTTAGCGATTAAACGTGTAGCAATTTATTGATATGAATAATGTGGGAAATCAAACTATTAATGAGTACACAACACACTTTTAATTGGTGGAAATATGTTTGTGTGGTGGACTTAGCATTTTCTTTACTACTGATTTTCTTTCTGAGTATTTCTTTACAGGAAACACTCATGCAAGTGTGATCTTTGGGTTTTTTTCTGCAATATAATACAGGAATACACAATGGATGTCTTCTTCCGGCAGACATGGGTAGACAAAAGATTAAAGTATGATGGCCCTATTGAAATTTTAAGACTGAACAACTTGATGGTTTCAAAGGTGTGGACTCCTGACACTTTCTTCAGGAATGGGAAAAAGTCTGTTGCACATAATATGACAGCCCCAAATAAACTCTTTAGAATAATGAGGAATGGCACCATCTTGTACACCATGAGGTATCTAGCATGTTTGTTCAGCTTCATGAAATTACTGTATGCAAAAGTTATACTGCCTAGACAAAATGGCAACCAGAGACTATTTAATTTGTTCCATTATAGGCTTACAATAAGTGCAGAGTGTCCCATGAGATTAGTGGATTTTCCCATGGATGGTCATGCTTGTCCTCTCAAATTTGGGAGTTGTAAGTTGCAATTATGAAATTTCTTGTCACTACAGAATTTAAATAGTAGAAGTAGATTTTGAGCAATTACTAAACTTTCTGCATACTAGTCTTGATATACAATCCTTACGCAGACAAAACTCCTGTTACGTTCCTTGGGAATTTTATTCAGGGCCCCAAAAATTAAACCCAGGCAGAGGACTGAAAAGCAGGCAGTGATTCAGCCATTATGTTAAGCCCCACTATTCTGGCTCCACAGTTGCTTGAAATACATAGTTTTTCTTAGTGCTTAGGAACTGGGTACTCAGTGACGTGAGAGGTTCTCTGGAGAAGACAAAGAGGGTGGGATCCATCTCAATTTACACCATCCAGGTAAAAGGTATTTAGGGAAGCAGGTTACTTGGCTTTCTCTGCAGTTGGTGGAGGCACATTGACATCCAGAGATAAATGTGCAGATATTTGATCTCTAGTTGTAGTTGGATATCTCCTGAACTATAATGGGAGTCTGTGGGGCAAGTTGAGGCTAGGTAAATAATTTTCAGGTTGGTGAGAGGGATCTAAATGTAGGTGACTTTCCTGTTTTACTTTGAAGTCATACATAGCTTTTAGAATAAGCTCTAAACTTTGACTAGAAGGAATGTTTTGGGACATACTGCGCAGCAACCAAGCGAGGTAGTTCTGATTCCTTGATTTGAATCCACAGCAGAGACCTCTGGGCCAGCTTGGGGTCAGTTAAGTGCACTCTGTTAATGGCTTTGTCACTCTTCTAAGTCTCCTTGGCCACTGACTTCAGAGCTTTACACTCCTGTGTAAAGTGTGGGCATTAGTCTGTTTGCCTTGCTCTGAAATTAGAAGTGGCTGGAAGCTCCTCATAGTCTTTCCTTAGCATAAATTTAGCTTACAGCTGAGTAGTCAACCAGAAGGGGGATATTAAAGCCACTGCTCTGATAAGGTTTTTCGTTCCTCTCGCCGAGAGCCTGGAGACGAGATGCTGCCAGAATTGGTTTTGGTATCGGCTGGGTGATAGGAGAGCTTCAATAGTGGGGACATCTCCACAAGCATATCTCTGCAGGCAGAATCACCAACCAGCAGAAATTCCATTTGACACTAATCTGATATTTTCCTCGGTGAAATTTGAAATAAGATGTAGCCATTTCACATGCAAGACTGATTTGATTTACTTTTAACAGGAGTTTGGGCTGTGTAGGGATTGAATGCTAGTCCTAAGTTATGTCTTTTCTATTAACTGTAAAATGTTTTTTTTGGGCATGATTATTTTTTGGCTATTGTGAATTTTTTACTGACCTCTAGTTTCTGGCAAATATTTTAAACAGAAGTTTAAAATATTATAGCTTTTAGTATTGTTTACGTCTTAGTGTAATAATTCTTTGCTGTAAAAAAAAATGTGCAGCCAGTCTCCAAAATGTATATTCCTGATACGTGTTTTTTTTATATATTAGTGCAGTCTAATGGTAAAATTTTAGATAGAAATTTCTAAAATAATTGAAAGAAACTTTACAAGCCCAGTAAGAGCTGATGCAGAAAGAACTTGTGTTTAGACTTCGCATTCAAATGTGAAGTGAATTTGTGTGTGACCTTTGGCAGATGACATTAGCTGCTATTTATTCTCCTGCAAGGGTCACTTTCAGGGGTAACTTAAGATGAAGGGTATCTTCTAAAGTTGTTAGTGTGAGAGTCTTTACGTTTGATTTTGATAGGTGTGGACTGGGCTCTTTGTAAGGTGTGAGAAGAAGTTTCCTATTTATGCAAATTGATGCTGTGTTGTAGATGCTTATCCAAAGAGTGAAATGATTTATACCTGGACAAAAGGACCTGAGAAATCAGTGGAAGTTCCTGAGGAGTCTTCCAGTTTAGTTCAGTATGACCTGCTTGGGCATACGGTGTCCACTGAAACCATTAAATCCATTACAGGTAGGAATCTCATCAGTAAAAATCAACCTGACTTAAAGCTAACCCTGTAACATGGCTGGACTTTTTTTCTTTCCTTCCTGTAAGGTATTCATTCTTCTGAATGTCGTAAGGTGTATATTCAGGGCTGAGGGCACAAATCTGAATTAGGTTTCTGTCCTTCAGATTTACATTTGCAGATTCATTACAGTAGATTGTGACTGTCTTTCAGCAAGCTAGAATGAGATCATTACTCTGTGGGACAAAATGAGCATTTAATCACTGCTTAAAATGCAGTTTGAAGAGTCAAGAGGATGCCTGGGTGAGGAAGTAATTTCTCAGCACTGTATCCACATTATGTGCAAAAGACTTCCTTTGTTTGGCCGTGCAAATAGCTTAGGATAGAAGTACAGCATATAAAATGGGTTATTAAAGCCATAAAAACCCTCTAGTCAGATAAGGAGAGGCACAAATGCATTAGTCACAATAGATACTTCTGCTGATTTGTGCTGTAAGAAATAAGGCAAATGGCAACTACAGGCATCTGAAATGAGTGAAGTGTCACTGATGAGCAGCGTGGTGATAACCAAGCATATTCCTAAAATATTTTTAAAATGTGGAATGATTTTCTAGGCATCAGCAAATTTGGATGTTGCGAGATGGTCCAAATGAAACAGATAAAGTAAACATATTTGATGTATTGCTCTGTGAGTATTTTTCTCAAAGAAAAAACAGAATTTTGCAGTATACTAGAAATATACTTCTCAGCATATTGATTATTATGAGTTAACAGCAGAATTTCCTTGTAGCCCCAAAATGCTCAATCTGTAGTGCTTTAGTTAGACAGTTTATTCAGTTCATTTAAAAACTACAAATTTGTTTAATATGAATTCTAATATTAGAGATAAAATTAGAGTATTTTAAATTCTTGTCAATGTTTCATTATCACAGAGATGCTGATGTATAAATATAGTAAAAAGCTGATATGCTTCTATGTAATTTAATGTGCATTGTTGTTATTGTTCTGTTTGGCAGGTAGGTACCACAATATTCTGGATATAGTAGGTAAATAGCTTTTGTCTTTAGAGCCTTTTCCTCAATAGATGCCAAGAGAATTTTTAAAATCATGCTTATGCTGTAGAAGGTGATCCAATAGTAGCTGTACATTTAGTATTTTTCATAGCATCTTCTGAATGGCCCTGTCAGGATCTACTACCAGAATTTTTTGTTTAAATCTTTCATTCTTGTCTCTAAGAAACATACTCTTCTGTATATGTTAAGTGGTATGAATATCACAATCTTAAAACCCCTAGTTGGTAGTCTGAACCAGTTATTTTGCAACACAATTTTATGCACATCCAGAAAACTTGTGGGATTGTTTTGTTTTGTTTTTCTGTGTTTTTTTTTTCAGGTGAATATATTGTTATGACAGTTTACTTCCACCTCAGACGGAAAATGGGTTATTTTATGATCCAGACCTATATCCCCTGCATTATGACCGTGATCCTCTCTCAAGTTTCATTTTGGATAAATAAGGAGTCGGTTCCAGCTAGAACTGTGTTTGGTAATTATTTCTTTTTTTCATTTTTCTCATAGGTCCTCTTTTAATGAGTGTCATGAGGACAGACCTCTTTAGTGCATGAGGTATACTGACTCTGTGCTAGTGCAGAAACAAGGGGATGATGTAAATTCAGAGGAATTTTTTGCTGTCAGTGAATGAAGAATGTTATGTGAATCCTTGCAATCTGAAGAGAGACATGGAATTTTTAACCAGAAGGGTGTTACGGTTGCCCGTGGCACAGTGTTGTACCTTTGTGGGTATTCTGTCTACTTGAGGGAGCAAGTTGGGAAGATCTGGCCTTGAGTCCTTAGCCTACATCCAAGGCAGGTGCCTTTGCTGTGGTGTTTCATAAAGGTACTTTAAAACTGAACGGAAAAGGTAGAATCTGTATTTACAGACAAAATGTGATAGTTGAAAACATCTGAAGGTTTTTTTCTACAGTTAGATACATTTCTAATCAGAAGCTTGCAGGTACTTAGTGCTGGGTAATTATAGTTCATGTATATACATAATATTTTTTTACCTATAATCCCCTACCCTGTAAATCACTATGACACATATCCAAGGGCAGTTGCCTTGGCAGCTGTGAGTCTCAGAGAAAAATTAGAAAAGATTATGACAGTCAACTGTAATACTGTCACAGCCTTCCTTCTCCTCCTTTTTATTGAGAGCATAGTTGGTCATTGAAGTCACTTTTCCCTATTCTTACATCTATTAAACAAAGTTCTTAAAAAGGACAGTTTAGAAAACTGTTTATTTGAAGTGGACAAAGGTACAATGAGGAAGAATAGGACTAAGCAGGGGTGGGTCTCTACCAGGAAAAAAAAAAAAAACTTTCCATAATTTTTTTTCTCAGACTTACACATTTTCAGTGGTGTGTTTTTTCAACACCTTCCCACTGAAGATTTGTGAGCTTGCATATGTGTTTTATGCTGCTGAGTTTGCTCTGAGATACACTTTGTGCTTTCACGAGCTGCTGTTAATCTTATTTCTTTAAAAAGAAATGTTTGCATTGTGTCCCCTTCTTTGTATGGCAGTGTCTCAGTGAAGCATTTTCCTATCACATTACCCTACTGAGAGAGCACCATTTACAGAATAAGGGATGGGAAGATCCTGTTGGAAGACATGCTTTTACTTATCTTGAATTGTTCTCAGTGTATGCATTTCATCTTGAATTAAAATGGGTGCTGGGATATATTCGTAAGAGTAAAGACATCTCCATTTTTAGGAAGACTTCTTTGAGGTTATCATGATAGGACTTAAGCAGCGTTCACTTTATTCTCAGTATTTTATATTTGCGTGATATAGGATATTTTGGATGAAAAACCCCAGGCCTAGGTTTTATTCAGCATGTATTTTTATTTCAAGTATTACCATGGAGTGGTCATAACTTGAGCTCAGTGTTACTGCTTGTACAGTATAATTAAAAAGTTGTTCTTTCAGAAGAAGAAATTCATTTGTTGACAAGTAGCAGAAGGTTTCCAAGATAAGGTGTTGATTTGTTAATTAACAGAGTTGTTAACATAATATTCTAGTTTTCCTTAGCACCAAAATAATTTGCTGTGACTTAAGGGCACCTGGATTACAAGTGGGATCAGAGGAACAGATGCAGAGTAATAGTTGTCATTCTGAACCCATTACAGGAAAAAATGGTTTTGTTAGAGTCTGAGGGGTGCTCCCCCACTTAATAAATTATGTTGAAATGTTTAGAAAATAACTGGTAAGAAATTCTGTTGAATTGGACATAACAAAAGTATGAAGTGACAGCTTCCATGTTTTCTTCGTGTGAACTGTAGTTGATATGCTGAAGTCATGGCTTTCCACACCTCCTTTAAAACTGGTTAACTGGTTTGTGGTGGTAGCTGCTCATAGATACATGATGGTTGCCATGACTTAAATCTGTTGTGCTACGCAGAAGCAGCAGAAAGTCTCCTTTGTGATTTAAAATTCTTAATTTAATCCTGCCTGGCTATTCTCATTCTGATTTTCTTGAAGTCATCAGTGTTTCTGCTTTGTTTCTTTGAAGGAATAACCACAGTGTTGACAATGACTACACTGAGCATCAGTGCAAGACATTCACTGCCAAAAGTATCCTATGCTACTGCCATGGACTGGTTCATATCAGTCTGCTTTGCCTTTGTGTTCTCTGCTCTCATTGAGTTTGCTGCTGTCAACTATTTTACGAATATACAAATGGAAAAAGCCAAAAGGAAGACAGTCAAATCCCTCCTTGAATTTCCAGTTGCTCCAGTACAAAGAGAAAGAAGTACAGAAGAGGCAGTCACGGTACGTTTTCAGCTTAAACAAATATTTTCCACCTTTTTGGTAGTGTTTCTCAGTAAAAGCAGCCCTCTACCTTGCTCCCAGGTTCCCCCTGAGCTAATGATGCAGTGTAACTCAGTGTAATGGAATCCTAAGGTCACACCATATTCACTGATAAAATCCTGTGAAACAGTATTTCTCTCTCTTGCATTACTGGGTTAACTCAGGGGATAGGAGGAGATGGTGTCTTTCCATACCTGCAGACTTTTCTACATTTATCTGCATTTTGGTAAAGGTTGGTTAAGATAGGTATCTTTAGGAAACTATCCTGCCAATTAATTCTGACTGGACTGATTATATAGACCATAATGTTACAGATATGGAGGTTATGTTATCATATGTAGCTGATGTCTTCAATGAATTTAAATACACCATTGAAACATTTTCATAGACATTACAGTTCTCTTTTCATTGCATGTATTTTGATCTATGATTGCATGATATTTTGATCATCTTCAATTATTATTTCAGGAATTTTTGAAGGATTCTAGATGAACCTTTGTGTCCACCATAGATTTAATTTTTTATGAAACTTGTGTATCTTTGCACAGGAACTCACCTCAACTCCTGAGCAGTTTTGAGAGCTCTGTTTAACAATACACTTTCCAGCTTTCATAGTGCTTCTGATGAAGTGTCACTTGTGTGGCAGCTATCGTACTGCATGAATTGGTGAACAAAGGCCCAGTGTCTTTTCCAGTTGAGCTCACTGGTGATTCTCCTTTCTTCCCTTTTCGCTCTCCCATTCACTGACTGTTCCTGTATTGCTGCTCCTATTCATGAGACACCTGGCTAACAAACTATTACAGCATTTGCACCAGCCATGGGGTAGGTCAGGGCTTCCCAGCTGCAGCTGACCCTCTTGGGAGCACCACTCCAGAAGTAAGATGCCTACAGCAGCATTGTAATTTACTCTTCTTGCCACACTGACTTTCTGACTTCCCTTTGGCTAAGGCATGATTTAAGAAGCACTGTTTTAGGCTGACTCCTGGTAATTTTGTCTTCTGTGTCTTCTCACATCTCATTTGTCTCCTTCTCTTTTTGCCTCCCCACCCCTTCCATCTGATATTGCTGCTCAGCTGCTGTCCACCCACTTCCATTTTTCTTCCTCCTCTTTGCTCTCCTGCCATAGATCATTACTGTTTTCAGCCTCCTGGCTGTGTTGTTCTGTTAGCTCCTGTGTGTGCTTAGAAGGATGGATGTGCTCCTGAGGAATTAGTTACACTTGAAGCTCCATTGGCTTATAATAAGTAAGAGATGGAAGCAAGGAAAAGGATGTTTATAGTAGCATGAAGGTTGCCACGGCCATAGAGGTGTTAGTGCCATTAGTTTATTCTTAGCTTCTTGATCGTGCAATGTGCAGTTGGGCACTCCTGAGAACTGTTTAGAAATACTGCTTTTGGTGGTCAGTTTTACTTGGGCCCATAGGAAAACAAATTGCATAAGAATTGTTACATCCTAGGTTTGATTCTAAGTTTTTACGAAAACAAAAGGAAAAAATAGTATTTTTCTTGAGTAACAATGATGGAGACTTAACAGAACTGTTCTGATCCATGGGAAGAATTGCTGTAAGTCAGTCTTGTGTCATGTTTAACCTTTTACACGTGTTTTGGAGAAATCTCTCTCTGTTTTAATCAATGGAAGACACAGCATCACACAACTAGAAAGCTAGGTAAATGAGTTGTGAACAGTTTTATTCCACTGCTTCTGTGATAAAAGTGATAATGTGCTTACAGGTTTGGGGACCTTGGTACTTTTTTTAAGGGTTAAAAAATGTTAATGTTATGAGTATGTAAGAATGCTGATTATAACTTGAACTGTTTGGCTTGGGTTTTGTTTTTCTTTTGTTTCACTTTGTTGTGGGTTTTTTGTTTGCTTGCTTGAGGTTTTGTTTTGTTTTGTTTGTTTTTAGTGTTTGGTTTTTTTACCATTTTTACCTTTAGTCTTTGATCTTCCAGCACAGGTGTAGAGATGTTGTTATAAGGGCTTAGCTATTGTGCAATTCTTTTCCATGGCTAGAGAATGACTTGGTCCTGGTTTCCTGCTGTGCAGAACAGAAGCTGATATGGCTGGTTTAATTTGTCAAAGGCTGTTAGGCTCTGCTTCCTAATCTGGCATGTAATATAGTTCTTCTCCTTAAAATTTTTGGTTTTCCTTATAAAATGCTAATCTACAATCTTCTTATGCCTTATTATGAATCCGACCTGTTTTCTGCACATATACTCTAATCAGTGCTGATTTACTAGAGGTAACAGAATTTCAGCATTCCTGTGAGTTTGTAGTGATATTATAATTTTAAATGAGGATTTTGTTTTGTGGGCCGTTGATTCTGTATTATTCACTTGAGGGTTATGTACTTCTGTTTGGGGTTTTTTCTTATTTTTTTTCTTCTCCAGTAACGTGCTGGTATTGTGCTAGAGGGGCTCTAGGAGGAAGCAAGTTGGGCTGTGATACTAGATTGCCCATAAAGCATCAGGATTTTACCCTGTGGTAGTACTAAAAATGAGGCATATTAATAATGCAGTTTGGCAAAATAAAGGTAAATTGGACATAGTTGGAAGTCTCTTTTTGACATGCATCTGTCCAATTTCTGACCATAGAATTAAAGTGGGTTTTCTATATTTAATCAGTTCATTTAATCATAATCATTACTCATACTGATTAGAATTCTTGGTGGTATCTTGTTTTTATCTTTTCCATCCAAAAAACTTTGCTAGTTGTCTTGGATCAAAGGCAACTCCTGTAATTATGATCAAATGATTTGCAGTATGTTCATTCCTATCATGTATTTCCTTGCCACAACCAGTACATCTTTACTGTATATTCTATCTGCTTTTCTAAGTTATCCTCTTATTTTATGCTTTTCTGAAGCTACATGGTGGGTGTGACAGATCAATATGTTGATTACACTGAGTGTTAAATGAATTTTGGAGTCTAGCTAAGTAATCTGAACTTTGTTAATTCAAAAAAAAATCCCAGTCCTGGTGTCAGGGTATTTTCCTGGGCTAGTGGTGGCAGGAGCAAGCCTACAACACGTGCCCCTCAGTCATTTGATTTGATTTTGGTGTATATTCAGCCTCCTCCCCCTCCTGGCCCCATTTCAACTCTTTCTTCTTCTTGTCTGTAACTTTCTGGTACAAACTTAATGTATTACCATAAGGAGGAGTTCTGCAGCAGACATCACGAGTAGGACCCCGGCTTGTCTAAGATCTGCTTTGAGTTCACAAAGGACTTGGACAGTCTCACTTACCTCTCTGTCAAGCACACTGAAATAATACTAGAATCTTTCCAAGACAAGAGATATGGCTTACAATTTGGTCTTCTGTGATGCACTTGACTTAGGAGCAAGTTAAAATGCTGTCAGGTTAGAAGGAATGAACCTGTCCCTGAACTCCTTTGCTTAGTGAAAGGAAAAGTATTATTGCAAGACAGTGTGTGATGGAAATGAATGATTTATAGTTTGTTATTGGGCTCCTGAGTCTATTTTTATACTGCTGAACTATTTCCTCTTCACTGTATTCCTATGAAGTTTATTTTTAAAGATCTACCCAGTTTTGGAGATGCTACTGAAAAAAAAGTCTTGAGCATGAGCTTCAACCTCAGCTGTTTGTTAGAGTGTGAAACTTGAAAAAACAGGTCAGACTCAACATCAAACTTTTGAATGGAATTTCTTCAAACACTGTCACAAGTAGATGGTACCTCTTGAACTTTCTTCCTCTTTTCTGAAGCCACTTAAGTGTCTTGAGTAAGCTCTGTAGATGCACCTGTAAATGCACACTCGTCAGCAGGAGGATGCATACTGGGGTGATATGTGACTGTCACATTTACAAGAAATATTGTAACGTGGGCAATCTGCAGACATGCTTTCACATGATGAAGGTGTATTTTCTGTGATGCCTTTTAGTCATATGATAGACACAGCTCAAGTTACATGATGGAGGTGGGAGGAAAACAGAGATCCTTTGATGGCATTTGGTGAACATCTGCAGCAATTAATGTGTTGGGCTTGTGCTAAACAGTGTGCCCAGTGTCATGACTTTGACAGCAAGAACTGGGCCAGACAGATTGTTCTGTTGGGCTGGATACAATCCAGAGGCCATAGGCTGGATGAAACAAATAACTTCTCCTTAGTTGTTTCCTTGGTTTTTTTGTTGGTTGGTTTCAGTTGGTTGGTTTGCTGTTGGGGGTTTTTTTTCATGTATGTGTGTATCTTGTGTCTAAAGCCTAGACTGCAAGTGAAAGCAGAAATTTAATCTTTGAACCTGAACTTTTGAATATGTAGACATTATCTAATGAGGAGAGTTGCCTAAAATCTACTGTCTTCAGAGATTACTCAAAGGCATTTACCACTTAATTGCTTTGCTTCTTCCTTGAACTACTAGAAAAATAGCTGCTGTCACAGTAAATATAGAAGTGGAGTTAAATCCATTTTTCACAGATGTGAAGGGAGTTACCCAATGATCAGGCATATCCTGATGGCACTTGGACCACATCTGTTTACTGAACTCCATATGAGGATGCACAGCCTGCCTCCTCTGTGGCTTGAATACTCCTGCAAATGGAACTGCATTTCAGTTTTTAAACATAATTTTTTGCTGCTTCACTGCTTCTATGCTGCCTAGGGTGTTACGATTCAGGTTGTTTTTAGGGCAGTGGCATTTAACTCAGATCCTAAAGAATTACTCCAAGCTCAGGAAATGCATGGAGGTCATGCAGATATTAGGCCAGGACCATACAAAAGGAGGTTGCTGTGTCATGTGAGTCATTTCTTTGACACATCAAAAATTTTCTGTCATTCTAGTTAAATTTGTCAACATTTCTACTGTCAAGGATTTACAGTCTTAATAGTCTAGCATCATGTTTAAATAGGATGAGAGTAGATGCAGTTCACAAAACTGGCACATTCATACTGAATGCACTTCGAAAGTGTCAGGGTTTAACACTGGCCCGGCAATTAAACCAAATAACAGATTTTATTATTAATCCCCCTCTCCTCCCTGATAAGGAAAGGAGAGAGAATAAGGGAAAGAGACTTATGGGTTGGAAACTAAACTACACAAATTTAATGAAACAGGAATGATAAATAGGAAAGATTACTAAATATATACAAATATACAAATATACAGGAAAAGATTGATCCCACGTTCCTCCCCTCTTTCCCCCAATAACTCTCACGTCACCACCGAGGCTGCAGGGCAGCCCTGGGAAAGTCCAGGCTGGAATCCTGGGGTCAGGAGCAGTGGGGAGCTGGAGGCAGGAACACACAGATTCAGGCTGGCACGGATCAGGACCACAGGCAGAGGAATGGATGGAATCCTCCCAGGATGCCGAAGCAAACAGGGAAACGGTGAAGGAAGGCAGGAAGGGCAGGAAGAAGAGGTGTTGACCCTCGTGATCCCTCAAATTTATACTGAGTATGAGGTGTATGGGATGGAATACTCTGTTTGGTCAGTTCTGGCATCTATCTTGTCTGGTCCTGCCCAAAGAAGGGGTTCAGGTGGGACCTCTTTACTCCTTCTGCAGGGTAAAATGTTCCTCAGAGCTGAGCAGTGTCCTTGGCTCTGCACACCAGTCTCTGGCAGTAACTATAAACATCCAGTGGGATCAGTCCTAGCAGCAGACACTGTCTGAGAAACTTGCTGTTAATTTCAGCAAGTGCAGCAACTTACAAGAAACTTAGCTGAAAGCAAAAGTAGAAACCAGAAAATCACCTTTATCCTGGCCCAAACCAGGACAGAAAGATAGGAGGGAATGACCACCTGGGGTAAGGCTGCAGGGACTTACTGGGAACTGTGAATGTTTGGATACCTGAAGACAGAATAGTTCCAAAATGGTTGTTGATATTTCTTATTAGCTGTGATAGTTAGGTACAATAATTTGTGGGGTTTTCCCTTTTTTAAAATTATTTTTTATTTTAATTGTTTGTTGGTTTTTGTGCTTGGCTTGTTTTTGTTTGTGGGGTTTTTAAAAATTGATTTGCTAGACTGAGGTAGTCCTACCCTGCACCTGGCTCTGCTTGAAATACGTAAAGCTAAATATGTTCCCAAAAATATGGTTGGACCATGAATGTGGGATGAACAATTTAAAATGGCTTTCTTAATATTTCACACAGTGTGTCTTTATAAATAGCGTAAATTATAGTGCTGTGTTAAATAAAAATGGGCTTCTTTCCAAGAACTTGATGTTGCTCTACCTTTAACATGGTTGAGTTGTGGGGTAAATTTACACTGGAAATAGAAACATTTATCTGAGAGAGCAGAGAAATTATAGAAGTATGGAATGTAGTATTAGGTTTGAGTCTAGATTCCAACCCAATTTCTACTTTCATGTGAACACTGTATTCCAGAATTCAGTTACAATGAAGCTGAAAATTGGCTGATACTTGCTAAAATGAATGGAAGTGCTTAAGTCCAAAATTGGGGAATGAGTTTTTTCTTATTGAGGGTGGAAAGGGTTTTTTTTTATTATTTTGTTTGGTTTTTTGTTTGTGATGTCTTTTTTATATATGGACAAAAGAAGCAGGAGTTCTTATTTCAACACCTGATTCACAACTAAATAATAAATCCTGCTGGAGTGCCATCTCCTCCAGCCCTTAGAAGCAAATGTGGTAATTGCTCACTCTTCAGTTTTCTCTAAGTATTATAATGAAGTACTACAATAGTAGGCAAGGGAATATAACAGGGATGCTTGGCTGTTACTCATCTAACGCTCAATACCTGACAGTGTTCATTGTAGTTACCAGAAGACTTAATTTAAATGACATGAGGATGAGGCTTTTATTTTAGAAACCAAAGTGT
This sequence comes from Florisuga fusca, assembly GCA_038090715.1. Lineage (NCBI taxonomy): Eukaryota > Metazoa > Chordata > Aves > Apodiformes > Trochilidae > Florisuga > Florisuga fusca. The sequence goes on from JAAWXA010000013.1 coordinate 16,073,323, forward strand.
AGCTCAGTAATGTCAATCTTTCAAGTGGTTAATTTAGAAAATACTACATCCCTTTATTTTTAATTTTTAAAATATGCTTGAATGGTTTTCTCTGTCATGCTGATCTACTGAAAAGAGACACGCCTTATGGTTTGCTTATTTGAATAAGCAACACAATCCTGTTCAGTCCCAAAATAACATTTGTTACTAATGTCAATTCAGGCATTAAGTGGAGTCTTCATCTAATTGCAATTTCCTTTTTTTGTTTGTTTCTTTTTTTTTTTTTTTTCCTTTATAGTATAAATACTCAAATGAAAAAAATTTATTGTAGCAATTCAGAATAAACTGATCTGGTGTCAGGGGTAAGGTTTGCATATTGCTCAGCATCCCTTATAATGCAAATTGTCAGTGAGTTTATAGTTTTCCCTGTGATAATTAGTATGGAATGGTGCCTTTGAACAGAAGGCTTTTCATATTTTTGCTTAAACCTTTTTCTGTATTTACAATCAAATTTCAGTTTTGTTTCCTCTCTGCAAAGAGTTTTCAGTACTTGGTGAGCCCAGTGACACCAAATTGCAGTTGCATTTCACAGCTGTGTGAGATTTCTGGCTGACTTGATATTTTGCACTGGCAAAATTGGAGTCAGAAGAAATAAGTGTTGAGAGGCTTGGGAAAATCTATGAGGCAATGAGTGTATAAGGCATTTTCAGCAAACTACTGAAGCAAATTTAACTACAGGTTTAAGGTGACCAAAAATGCAAAGATAGGCAATGAAGGTGTTTGGTCCCTAATCAGGTGTTCTTCTTTTCATAGATGTCTCACAGTTGGTTGGGGCACAACCTAGGCCAATAGATTTATACCCCTCTCTCTAGTAGTGTTTTGATTATTTCTTCATGCCATCATATAAATACAGTCTCCAAGAATTGTCAAACACCAGTGCTTAAGAAACTTATCCATGCATGCTTATGTATACATACATGCATGCATGTAAATGTTTTTTAAGCACCATATAGGTTGATAAGTTATTTGGTGTAAATTTGGCATCCATTTTTTGAAAAAAGACTGCTAACTTATGTCTCTTTAATAACCTGGAATTCACTTTTCTTCTACAATTTGCAGTTCTAGACGTGTAATGGTGGATCATAAAATGGAGTGCTCTTTTTGTCTCTCATCTCCTCCCTCCATTCAATTCAGATCAGAAAATGAGTAGCATTGTAGCTTAGACTGGCTCTTGTAGCTTATCTCCCCCTCACATTTTCCTCCCAAAGTAATCCCCTTGCTCTTTGTACCTCTAAAGCTGTGGACTGGAATACATCATATTTTGTGGCAGGTGGAGCTTTTACTTGGTCGTATTCCAGGCCTCTTTAAGGCAAAACAAAATCTCTAGTTCTATTCCAGCAAAATTTTGATTGACTGGCTCTAAAACATAATAGTAAAATATGGGAGATTTCTCCTCCAAGTTGTGCATTTGCTAACAGCAGGGCAATATGGTGACTCAGTGGGATTTGGTACAAGCAGCATTATTTACACTGATGACAAGATGCTACTTCCCTGGGAAATGTCAAATGGTGTGTATCTGGCAGGCTCTATACTGTCCTCCCAGAGGAACAGACTGTTTTCTTAGGAAGGGATGGTAAGGATAAAAAACTCAATGATAGATTTTAATAGGAAAATATTACTAAATTATTACACAAACAGTTTTCATGTTGCAGCTAAACAGTAAGTAATGCCAGACTTCTGGTTGCTTCAGGCCTTCCAGTTTTTGCATGAGGTTTTTGTTGGAATTAATCAAGATCTCCCAGTTTAGGAAAGCTATGCTTTCATATAGCACATCACTGACCTTCGTATAGGTTAATTTAGCTGCATCTTGTTGAAGGTTTAATAGTGCTGTCATGGCAAGCTCTAATCTTAGTCTTGCAAAATTAACAGCAAGGCATAAAGATGCTTATTTACTATTCACTTGAAATTTTATTAGTCACTACTCTTTGTTATATGCTTGGTTATTCTAATAAACAGTTTGTCTCTGGAGTTTCAAAGCTGCTTTGATCGTGGTATCCTTTTCAGGGATGGTTGTTTCTCGTGGCTGTTTTGTTTTTTGTTTTTTCTTGGTTTTTAAACTTAGATTTAAGTATCAGAAATGGTGATTAAGCAACTAAAAGGCTTGATTATTAAATTTCCCTGGGGTGGGAATGTATGGAACTGATTTGCTGCTTCTGAAGTGTTTGTCATTCATCTTAGGTGGAAAAACACCTCCTCTTTCATCTGAATGGCCAGCATGCCTGTTACATACAGCCTCCCAAAAACACCACATGGGAGTCTGAGCAGGCTTCAGTCCTGCCCTTTCTGTCTTGGAGAAATGTGCTAATAACCAGACTGCCAGCCAGGTTGTCTGCAGGATGTTAAGTTCCTGTTGAAGCTGCTGTCTTTAAATAATTTGTATGGGGCCAGAGATAAAGAGAGGAATTAATTCTAGAGCCAGCTTGTCTGGGCTCGCACTGCAAGCTGAGCAGTGAGGTTGAAGTGTGCAGAATGCAACATCTGGAACAAAGAGTGACAACTATTTGTCCCAGAATATTTATAGCAGCCTGGTGGGAAGCACTTGAGATGTGGGAAGCCTGTGCCTTTATCTCCAGGACAGGACAAGTTTGAGGTCTCCTGTCACCACACCTTCATTCCCCTCCTGGTGGCTGGGTCACTTCAGAGGAGGGAAGTTTTTCTGTGAGTGTCTTTACAATGTGATTTACCTCTCTAGCTTCAGGAAAGATATCAGAGCTGAAAGTGCTGGGTACTGTTGGATGGCTGCTTCTGCAAAGGCGTGTGTGTAATTGAGGCTGTGATCCTACCCAGGGCGTTTCTCTCCAGCCTTGACAGCTGCTTGCTGGATGTTGAAGCATTAGCTCTCTCCCGCTAGGACTGGTACCAGATGGTGGTGTTGTGACTTGTACATTCTGCTGTGAATTTAGCCCTGAGAAAGTAGAAGGTACTGCTTTAAATGTTAACTGCCTCTGTCCCAGAGAGACATACCGCTTCAGTGAAATCTGGTGTGAAAGATCTGTTAGGGATCTGGAAAACATGTTGGCCTGCGGCAGTCAACTCGCTGTTTCAGTAAACACTCGGTGCAAAAGCAGCCCTGAGAACTTGTACAAGTGTTGCTGTGAAGGTCTGTTGTAGGATGAGGCTGTTCAGCCTGGAGAAGAGGAGGCTCAGGGGAGACCTCATCACTCTCTACAACTCCCTGAAAGGAGGTTGGAGCCAGGGGGGGGTTGGTCTCTTTTCCCTGACGATTTTCAACAAGACAAGAGGACACGGTCTTAAGTTGTGCCAGGGGAGGTTTAGGTTGGATATTAGAAATAATTTCTTCACCGAGAGGGTGATCAGGCATTGGAATGGGCTGCCCAGGGAAGTGGTGGATTCTCCGTCCCTGGAGACATTTAAAAAGAGACTGGATGTGGCACTCAGTGCCATGGGCTGGGAACCGCAGCAGTGGGTCAAGGGTTGGACTTGATCTCTGAGGTCCCTTCCAACCCAGCTAATTCTATGATTCTATGATTCTATGAGGCTGACATAGGTCTTCTGAAGTGTCTATATATTGAACCTCAGGACAGCTGAGTAATTTTCCAAGAAGTGCTGAGGCAGATGAGAAGAGTAGCTCCGAGTTATACTGCAGATCCGTGTCCCTATTTTTCATGTGTCGGATGGTTCCCTCATAGCTCAAACAATACAAACTGCTTACTTTGGATTTAAATCCTAACAGAATGTATCCATCATACCAACTGTGAAGGAATGCAAAACTCCAGAGACAGCACTAACAGGCTATAGGAAGATGGGTTTGAGATGTATGAAAGGGTTTACTTACTCCATACAGCTTTGCACCAGCACCAGAGTTTCAACAGCTCGTGGTGCTGTGTTTGTAGGAACAGTCCTATGGAGGAAGTTGCCTAATGCCCTGGAAATCCCTTTTAGCATTGCTGCATTCTCCCCAGGACTCTGAGCATGACTTTTAAATAAAGTTCTCGTTTGTTTCACAGATTCTAGGTTGGTTTTGTCATAGGGATTATGCACTGTGGATGTTACCATCTCTCTGTTCTGTAACAAGAGGCTAAGTTTGTCAGGTCAGTTACTGTGTGCTGTTGTGCTGATGATCCCCTTCCCATAGATCTCAGCTCAGCTGGTGCATGCTACTTCAGTTCATGCTAAATTTGCAGTCTTGACTTCACTGAAGTGCAAAATTGGCTCGCTTGTCAAAAACTGGTGATACAAAATAATCTAGTAATTTTTTTTATTTTTTTTTTTGCTCAAGTGAAGCATTTTCTAGGCTTAGGGAAAGTATCAGAATTTTCACATTATGTGAGCAGCTGTTTATAGTGTGCAAAAATTGTTATATATTGAAGATTTTAGGTTGACTCATAATTGTGCATCGTTTTAGTGCAGTAGAAAACAACACTTTTAAATTGAGCTCAAATAGAAAAGCAAACAATGTGCAAATCAATTTTTTGTTGTTGTGTGGTTTTTTTTTCCTATACATTCTGCCACAGAAGCTGACCACCAAACTTTCTTGACAAATCTGCCATAATATTTAACAATAAGTGGTATAGATTTGATCGTGAAGGGTGCTACAGTGTTGTTCACTGTATTATTCATGGTCAATTGCATGTGAATTCACTTGTCAAGGGAAGAATATAGCATTCATTACTATATTTTATACATGCCTGCAAGGAGGTTAGTTCAGTTACACTGTCTTCATGTCAAATAAAACGAACTTTCTGCTCTGGAATTAGTAAAAGGCATCTTCCATCAGGACTTTTTACGTAGGAAACATTTGTATTGAGTGTATCTTCCCCACTTCAGTTCTTTTCAAGATAAAACCCATGCAAAATAGCATCTCTTGGTTGTAAACTGCACTGAGGTTTGTACTTGTTTCTTTTAGTTCTAGTACACAAAGTAGTTGCCTAAGGACCTTGGATCTTGTAGCACATGATCCACAGACCTGGTAGGATTTCAGTCTTGTGTATGTGTCTGGGCCTGAGGAGACCTAGGTTTCTAATGAAGTGGTGCAGAAACCTCACATCCAGAATTCTGAATCCCAGAGAGAAGGAATATTATAGGAGAAGGCTTGGGCTGTGTAAGCTTGGCCATCAGGAGCTGCTGTGTACAACCACTCTGCACCAGCTGCTTTCAATAAATGGGCTGGCAGAGGGGTGTCCTCTGCTTAAACACTGGAACAGTGCTCCAGGAGATGTGAACAGATTCAATTATTTCCCTGTCTGACAGAATTTGAACCTCTTGTCTATCCTGTGCCCTCCACTTTTTCCATAAAGTATGCTAATGCACAGGATTGAACTCTAAATCTCTTGTATAGAGCCTTCCCCCCACCATTTTTTTAAATTTTTTTAAATTTTTTTTTTTTTTTTTTTTTTTTTTTTTTTTAATTTGCATGGACTAATGAAATACTCATCTGGGCACAAAGAAGGACTGATTACCAGTTTGTATTTCCTTATGTTTGGTCAATGCCTTGGCTTTGTTAGTGTGGTCACCTATCTCCCTCTGGCATGCTGTGCCTTTTAGTGTCCTTAAATCAAAGTTTCAGTGATAAATGTTTTAAGTCCCATGCAGGGTGAAATTGAGCTTTCTGCTAAAAAATGAAATCAGTGCTGTTGATTCTTAGCATTAGCACGTCTCAGGCAACCACAGAGCTTTGTCCAATGAAGATGTGTTAGAAGTATAGCAAAATATATACTCTTAGATGATTATTTGAGATGTTGAGGAATGTGTCTGTGCATGGACAGGAATTGTGCTCTCGTATTGCCTGGGATTTTGAGGCTCTCATCCATACTGTTTCTGCTAGTTAAGATTAAGATGCTTAATTCTTCTGACAGCATCAACAACAAGAAGGTTTCCTCTTGAAGAAGGATACAGCAAAGCACTTTTAACTACTGGTTTGGTGGTGGTTGTGAAGGGTGAAGTGATTTCAACCAAGTCAGTATGATTGGCTATTTCAAAGAAAGAGTGAGGCATCATTTATGTAAGCAGCAAGTTATTGTGGGTATGGAAAAGTAATACTTATCAAATATATTAAGGCTGGCATTGCATGCTGTAATGCAGTGCATTTTATGGTGTCTTCCTGACTCTCATTTTGCATTCCTGAGCTACACCATTTTAAAAGTCTCCCAAAAATCTCACTGAAACATCTCCAGAAAATAAGATCCTTTCTGAGTCTAGAGGGAGGATGTGAAAAATGTGGACTCAGTATTTCCTGTGGAGGCCCATCTGGACTACACAGCAGCTCTCTGTTGGTTTGGGTTAATTGAACAGTTTCCTGAATTGCCCTCAGAAAGGAATCTTCACTTGGATAATGCCTTCATTTCTTGGATTACATTTTAATTTGGCTTCCATTTGATTTTCATGTTTTATCTCTTGCCACTAGTATTCATGCCACTACCAGTAGGCAGTAGGTTTGTGTTTCTTGCTGTTGTTTTTAAAAAGCCCAAGAAAAATAGATTTTAGAGGCAGGAAGTGCAATACAGCTGTGCATCACTTTGTTGCTCATATTGTCATTATCACAATATCAATTTACCTGGGGTGTGCATTGTAACTGAAATGTCTGTGGAAGGTTTTGCTTAGTCCATAACAAACCTTGCTTTTTACCATATTTTTCAATGCAGTGGTTAATTTGGCTTCTGCTGATGTCAACAGAATTTGGTTCATTAAGGCTTGGCTATGGGATCAGCCTTGTTCTTCTTAGTGACCTTGGCACAAGGTAAGAGTAGGCTGATGAAATCTTCAGATGGCAGAGTTGTGAGATAGCATCAGTGCAGAGGAAGAGTAGACTAAAGCAGGGAGAAATTAATTCTGTTTGTAACATTTAATGGAGTAAATAGGGTCTTACATCTACAGCCAATAGCAAGAATTTTTGCTTGATTTTTGGGGTATTTTTTCAGCTGGAGAAACTAAAAAGGAGAGACACCTGAGTGCTTTGAAGGAGGAGAAAGATACTGTCATATCATCTTCAGTGGGGCAAGTGCAAGAAAAAGGTGTATGAAGGGGAGGTGGCAGGCAGTGTGCTGGGAATGGGTGTGCACTTTTCTCATCTTTGCCAGGGCATGGAGCTGGGTGCTGGCCTAGTGGCACATCTGTCCTGTTAAAAAAGAGGCAGGCTGCCCACCTCTAGTTTTTGCTGGTGCCCACTGATTTTGCAAAACTTCATGGGGACAGGTTTTGGAGCATGTTCACCTGAGGGCTGCTGAGATGCATAATGTACTGCAGCTAAGCACTGACCTAGGAGATTTTCTGTCTCTATTTAGGTTGCTCCCAGCACTGTTAAGAGTATTAATGTCTGAGAGGCTGCCATAGCAGTGGCTGAAGCCCCTGCCTTTCTGTGTCCTATGACAGCTCTCTCAGTGGAACAGGCTTGTTTCTAGGACAATGTTCAATTTAGGAACACAAATCTAAACTATCACAATGACATTATTCAAGAGCAACCAGTTTGAAAAGTCTGTTCTATGGGTACCTTTCCAGAAGGTTCAAGACCTGTTAGGTTTCCTCTTGAGAAGAAAGGTGGAGCCTGAGTCTTACTCCCAGAAGTCAGGAAAATAATGAACTCTGCTGGATTTCCTTATTTGTATTTCAGTTTCTCATCCAACCTAAAAAGCACAATTTGAGCACAGAGTGACATCCAGACTTGCCTGAAAACATCAAGTGATGGAGAGTTCATCACTTTTCTTAATTAATGGAAAGGAGTAGTTGATGAAAGACTGATTTAGGCACTGGTTCAATTGCAGCTGGAGAATTTATTGGCTGTGGTTGATGTGAAAAAGCAGTGGCTTTATTTCTGAAGGAGGAACAATGTGATAACTTGGTTTGGTCAATATTTGCATATTAATAGCATCTACCATAGAAGACAGGCTAGAGTTCCCATATACAGTAGTTACTTTTCTGGAGATATAAAGCAGAATCAAACCATCGTGGCAGGTAAGTTGTGTCTAAAATGTTTTCGTATCATCAGAGAAATAGTTAAACAATGGAGAATTTTGTTTTGAGCATGAGCCTGGAAAAAAAAAAAAAACATCTCTAACTCAAGAATCCTTAGCCTCTTGATATTAAGTTTTACATAGGTGCCATATCACATGGAGTTTGGTCCATCAGATGTTTTCACCTGGTATTCCAGCCACAGGTAAAAGGAACTCTTGTATATCACCTTATATGATGTTAGATCTATTTTCCTGAGTATGCAGAATCTTTGTGTTTCTGGAGCCAAGCTGGTTATATTTGTGAGTATTATTCTGATTGTGCTTCATTATAAAGTTCCATTACTTCCGTTTAAGTGAATATTTTAAGAATGACTAGATAACTTTGTGTGGGGCTTTTTTTTTTAATTTTGCAGAGTACAGATGCCAATTCAAATGTGAGGAAAAGAACGAATGCCACGGTACAATCCGACGCGGATGGTGGGAGCCGGATTGACACAAGACACAGCTCCATCCAGCCTCCCTCTGTAGCTCAGGGGTCTTCTGACATTACACCCCGCTCCCTTTCTGCATCAAGTCCCAACCCTTTCACACGCATCAATGCATCAGAGACATTATCTTCTGCAAGAGCTACCCCTCCAGCTCCTCCTTCTACCCCAATTCTAACTGGATTTGTATCCCAGCATGCCACAGCTGGATCCTCTTCCATTCAGCACTTGCTTGGATCTAGACTGGAGCAGATTCAGACCACCACGCCTAATACATTAGGAGCATCTGTAAAGCCATCTGCTGTTACACCACCTGCTCCCCCTGCCTCCCATTCTGGCACGAGTAAGATAGACAAATATGCACGCATTTTATTTCCTGTTACCTTTGGAGCTTTTAACATGGTCTACTGGGTGGTGTATCTATCCAAGGATACCATGGAAAAATCGGAAAGTCTAATGTAGTTTTGCTGCTATGTAGTAGTTCCTAAATTATATTCACATTTGATGCAGAGTTTCTTCTTTTGAAACTATTTAAAAAAGGTCAATAATTCTTATTTATAAAAGCTGTGTGCTACTTTCCCGTTGTAAAGGCTGGAGTTATTGGGGATAGTTGACTCGTACTAGAGTAATGGGTAACAGATTTATCTTCCTCCCCTCAGCTAGCAGTGAACAGTCATGCTCTTCAGACAGACTGCTCTGGTTACAGAGAGGAGCATGCACCCCAAACAAATCAAAGGCAGAGGTGCAAAATTGTGCAGTGGAACACATCTTGACTGCTAGGAGTGTGCATGTCGATTATTACAGGTCCCTGAGGCACCCACCACTGCTGTCTGGAGACAGCATTGCATTCCCTGAGTGCGAGGTCCATGTCCTGAATATTTTGACAGTGTTTGCTAGAAAAGGACTTTCCCTGCTAGAATAAAATTGGCAGAATGGGGGGGGAAGAAAAAGAACAGTAGAAAAAGAAAAGAGAGTCCAGCCTGGGAGAGTGCAACTCCAGAAAAGTTATGCAAAGGAGTTGTAGGGCTCCGTATATTTTTACTAAGCATTATTTTGTGTTGCAACCTGGGAAATTCTCACTCCAAAATACGAACCTTGTAAAATCTGAAATCCGATGGAATTCTCGAAATTGGAGTTTTTTGTTTAGTAAGGTGATCTTTAGTGTGTGGTTCTTCTTTGATCTTGCTGACCAGCTTGAGTGGATTTATTCCTAATTTACATTTGTTGCAGTGGAGGAGGACCAGGTCCACAATGTTCAACCATTTTTTTTTATTTTTTTTGTTTTTTAATTCATTGTTCTTTCACTTGGATGCTTTGGGTTTGGTTGTGTTTTGTTTTCCCCCTCTGGCCCCCAACCCATATTTTTCAGTCACAATCCTCTGATTTCCTTTGAGCATTTATTCCCTCCTCCTCCTTTTACATAACGTTTGAGTCAAGTGAAATTTTCAACACAATTCTAAAAGTGTCTTCAAAATTAAGCAAAACAGATTTTCTTGTGATTTGATGAGTGTGGCTATGGCACATCTTTGAGTAAATGAGACACACCCTGTTGTGAAGGAATGCTGTGACAAAAATAAGAAGGTTCTTAGGTGGAGCCTGGGGAGAACACAGGTTTATTTGTGGTCTACTTGTTTCTTTTACACTTTGACACAGGTGCTTTTCTTAGTGGTTAAAATTGCAATATGCAAGCAGGCAACTTCGCTAAAGACTTAAAAGAGTTTAAACATGATAGAAGTCTGCATCAAAAGTGTTTTCACCAGAATGGATGGAAGATTTGCTGGCAATAAGTCAAAAAAATGTTTGCACAGATCCATCTGGCTAGGCAAATGGGCATTTCTGTGCAGGTGACACACAGTGAAAATGAGAGGCCAGATTCTCAGCTGTGATCTGGCTGTGTCTTTAAAGGGGTTTGGTAGTAGTCAAATCTCCTTTCAGTGGACTCATTTTTAGGTTCAGTTGATGGGAACAGCAGCTTGATAGCCCATGGTCAATTTTTTGTGCTGAGGGGCAGGTCAGGTTGGTGTTGAGTGGTCTGTGTCTGAGTAATAATGAAGTGACTGATGGAAACCCCAAGCAGCAGGGGTAATTGAGGGCATACATGAGGCTGCCCTAGACTGTATTGGGATGAGAATCAGAATAAAAAGACCCTAGAATAGTGAAAATATTACTGTCTCTCTATATCTCTTTCTGTCTCTCTCCAAAACTTCTAGACAGTTTGTGGCTGAGAATCTGACCTTTTAACTTAGAGGAGCTGGGAGACTGCAGGGGGTGTGTACTGCATTGTGTGGTCTGACCTCAAGCTGCTAGTTCATGGGTAGCTGGTGACATTCCCGTGCTGGTGACAGAATGCACAGCACATGGGAATGTCTGACAGGACTTTATTATGATGTAGTGATGATAGGAACCATAACCTTAGTCTTGTCTTACTTGAGCGATACTCTCAAGAAGCCAGGAATGCTCATTTTCTTTTTGCCTTTTGCATCTAGAAGAAGAAAACAGGCCTTTAGAAAACCATTACACGTGCCATAGCACAGGACTGGGGGTGAAGCATCCATGCAAGGTGGCTGACTGCAGTAGTCTGCAGCTTTGGATGTATCTCAAGTGGCTGTAGCTGTTCCTTCCCTAATTTGGTCCCATTATTGCGCACGGTCAGAAGAGAAGCTAGTCTGCAAGGGATGATTGATTTTGTAAAGCCAGAAGAAACAAAGATAATAGCTTAGAAATTATTAATCATAATTGCACAAATGATAAAATATTTCTAGTATGAAGAATTGTGTGTTTGCTGTGTTTGCACCAGAGGTTACTGAAATTATTCTTTGCTTTTCTCTATGGTGAGAACCATGGATGTTGTCTCCCAGGCAGAGCTTTAAGTGAAATCACTAGGAACAGCTGTCTCTTCCTTCCTGTATACTGATTGTATAATCAGCTTTTTCAGTGCATTGTTCATCAGGATCAACACTGGTTTAGGATACTTGACCAAGATCAGTGTGAATGTGCTACTTGGAATCATTTGTAGTTCCTGTTTTATTTTGAAAACTTACAAGGAGGAAAAGGATCACAAAAATTAATAGATTCCAAGTATTTATTTCCAAGTGTCCATTTTGGAGGAAATTTTTAATGATACCACAGAACAAAAATCTATTTGTAGTCTGTCAGTGTATTTCTGAAGTATCTTCCAACACTTGCATGCCTATGTTCAAAATGAGATGTATAAAAAAAAGTCTCATGATGAGTCTAGGACTAATTTATTGTACTGTGCTACATTTTCAGTGTTACAGCAAATGAAGAAGTTACCACAACTAGCTTTCCAAAGTACCTGTGGACAATGTAAATAGGAATTTATTGTAAACAGTGGTCCTTCATGATATGTAATCTCCTTGTAGAGTGATCAGAAACAGTAAAGAGTCTGCAAAATACACAGAAATACTGGCAAGGTCTGAATACTATGAAATTCAGAGCCACAAACAAAAGCAAGAATATGCTAAATATAATGATCTAAATGTTCAACACTGCGAACTAAATTTCTAAGGGAAAATGTGGCAGGTGTCATTCCAGTCAGCAAATGTCTTTTTAGGGATGAGTTTTAGTCAGATGAACTCTGCACAAACTACTTTAATTTTTTTTTTTTCTATTGGCTTTCTGAACAGTCTTTTTTTAACAGTACCATAGTGATTTAAAACTAACCAAACACTTCAGAGAGTCATCTCCATGAACAAGAAAGGGAACTGGATAGAAAACAAAAAAACCTGACCAGGAAACAGAGACAGATCTCCTCTGTCTGCTGTTTGGATATCCATGGCACATTTCCTCTTCCATGTGCTTTTTTATGGAAAAAAAAATCAGAGTCTGTAGACTCTGTTAAGTCATGCACCCTACACTTCCCTGTAATCAGGCAAGTAGACCATATGAGACTTGAATGAAAGAGGTAAATGATTTAATAAGGGCTGTGACTAGAGCTTCTCTGTTAAGGGGAGCTAAAGTTACTGGTTAGAATGTTCAGGAATGGCCTTTGGCATCTCATAATTTTCATCAATCAAAAAAGATTGAGGAACCTAGTGACAGTATTTTATATGATTTAACCAATATTTCTAGAGGACAGTGAATGAACTCTTCTATTTCCACAGAGTTGTTTCATCCCACTTCCTTGTGTACCTCCTGTATGTAATTTGGCTGCAGTGTACCTCATGCTGTAGCACAATGTCTGTGTGCCATGTGAGAACATCAGAGTGTACTGTGTATATTTATCCACCTTATCTAAAGTCTTACATTCTCATCTCCTTTGTGCTGTTGAAACTGGAAGGCCAGAACAGAAGAAATGACCACACAAGTTATGTTTAGAGATATATAGAATCATAGAATCATAGATGGCTGGGTTGGAAGGGACCTCAGAGATCATCAAGTCCAACCCTTGACCCACTCCCACTGCGGTTCCCAGCTCATGGCACTGAGTGCCACATCCAGTCTCTTTTTAAATATCTCCAGGGACAGAGATTCCACTACTTCCCTGGGCAGCCCATTCCACTGCCTGATCACCCTCTCCATAAAGAAATTCTTTCTAATATCCAACCTAAACTTCCACTGGCACAACTTGAGACCGTGTCCTCTTGTCTTGCTGAGAGGTGCCTGGGAAAAGAGACCAACCCCCCCCTGGCTCCAACCTCCTTTCAGGGAGTTGTAGAGAGTGATGAGGTCTCCCCTGAGCCTCCTCTTCTCCAGGCTGAACAGCCCCAGCTCCCTCAGCCTCTCCTCATAGGATCTGTGCTCCAGTCCCTTCACCAGCCTGGTTGCCCTCCTTTGGACCTGCTCCAGCACCTCAATCTCCTTCCTGACCTGAGGGGCCCAGAACTGGACACAGGACTCGAGGTGTGGCCTCACCAGGGCTGAGTACAGGGGCAGAATCACCTCCTTGGACCTGCTGGCCACGCTGTTCCTGATCCAGGCCAGGATGCCATTGGCCTTCTTGGCCACCTGGGCACACTGCTGGCTCATGTTCAGCTTCCTGTCAATCCAAACCCCCAGGTCCCTCTCTGTCTGGCTGCTCTCCAGCCACTCTGTCCCCAGCCTGTAGCGCTGAATATTGTTCACCTCAAAACACTTTCTCATAGATGCTACAGGAGATTGCCTAGGAGAACCTCTGTTGATGTGAAAAACTGGAGCACAGTTTCTGTTGTAGCTCACTCTCCCCTCACCTAAATCACAAAAGCCTCCAAGAGATCTGTTTAGAAAGCATAGTAGATCATGGACTTTGCACTTGACTCCACAACTTTTGCTTTACCCTAAAGATTCAGGAGGGAAGAAATTCTGGTAAATATTTTTCCTTGTCTTCCTGTGACTTGCCAGGAAGGCTTGACCCCCCTAAAACTGGTAGCACTGATAGAAGTGGCCAGCACTGTCGGGTAGATGTCTGAGTAGATGTCTTTTTGAGCTCGCATTTCATAATGGATTGGGATAATGGCAACTGTAATGTTGAGAAGCTAAGGTGAAGTCTAATGTTTACTGAGGATATGGAAAAAGCCAAGGATGATCAAAGTTGTAGAAGTAGGCATGTAGAGCTGCATAACTATGTGGCAGTCAGTTTGCAGCTGGGGACTGGTGAGAATAGGGGCTGCTTCTTCGTAGTCTGACACGCGTAAAGCAAAAAGTTGGAGGAACAAAACTATAAATAAAACTTACAAAGTGAAAATTCAAAGGGTAAGTAGCCCTTATGGAGGTCAGTATTTGCCTCCCTGCCACCCCAAAAAATAAGAAAAATGAAAGAAAAATAGGAAAAAATAGTGATTTCATTTAAACAAGAAGTTTGCTGGAAGAGAAAATGCACGATTTTGGAAGAGCTTGTTGTGCATTATTTTGTCCAGTCTTCATTTTTAGGCCTCTCCTCAGAGGAAAGATACGGGTTTGGGTTTTTTTAGAGTATGTGTATGGTGAGCAATTTAAACATGTTCTGAGTAAATTAGACTCTTAAAGTTTTTGCCACATCCCAAACAACAGAGTAGTGTGAAGTACAGAACAGTCCAAAAAGATCTCTCTTTGCTATTGTTGTGTACTGGAGGCAGTGGAAAATTCAATTATAGTAAAATTGGTAGAATTTTTTAAACATACTTTGTTTCCATATGAATTAGGCAACATAGTAGGTGTTCTTTTCAGAATTGAGCAGCTATACCCTATAGTCTCTTAACTTAGTACATCTACAGATATATCTTAGACTTTGTTATTCTTTTCCACCAGAAAGGACTTCACAGCAAACCAGTTACCATCCACTGAGGTTCATTACATTTTTGGGTCATAATTCTATTTTCATTTTCTCGTGCAAGAGAAACTGAGAGCACGATGGCTTCTTTAAAATAAAAATAACAGCAGCAAAAATAAAAAGCCTTGGAGATTCCCTTTTTAGAAAATCATCCAAACTCCCATCCATTACTGAATGCTCTCTTTAAATAATAGCACAGTTTCAGCATTTAAAAATACTAATGTGTTTGCAGCCTGGATGCATACACACACACACATATATATACATACATTTGTATATATAGGTATTGAAATAATGTGAATTCCCTGATACACTTACAAGCAGTCTTCATTTTTCTGGATGGAAAGCACTGTTTGAGGTAGATATTATTTATTATTAAGAATTTTATTCATATTTATTAATAATTTTATTATTAATGACTACCATTATTAATAATGTTTTCCAAGAAAAATGTTCTGAGGAGAAATACTGTAGTGGATTAACCCTCAAATTGAACAGGTGGGGGTTATTTACTGCTAGGGGAATTACTGTTGTTGATCTACTTCAGCATTTGCTGTGTTTTTATGAATGTTGTATCCATGGTGCTGTTAGCCAACCTAGCATTCTATAGACAATCAATCTCATGTCATAAAGAAGAATTTAAAGAAATAATCATTATTTCTGAGTATGTTCTTGGGAAAAGGGCATTTGTAGAAGAAGCAGGTGATGGTATAAAGCACTCAGCTGGACATTTCAAAATTAAATCCAGTAATTCATTGTCTTGTCTCATCTTGTGCTGGTGACCCATCTCCATGGTAGGTAAAGATGCACAAGGATCAAGGTCTCAGAAGGCAAGAGCACGTACAAGTATTTCTTTTCAGTGCTTTTAAAGTATGAGCTAGTTGTACCTTATTACTGCTAAAGTTTACCAGGTCATTGAATAATAACTTAATTTTCATAAATGGATTTTTCTCTATGTGCAGACATTATAATCCTCTATTAATTTGTGGCAATGTTCTCTGGCAATAAACCAGTGGTGGAGATTTGAGGAGTTTCAGATAACCAGAGTTCTTACAGAATGACATGAAAGAATCATTTTGTTTTATAGATGCATCCCTTTGCAGAACAATTTATGGTGGAAATGAATTGTGTAAAATCCTAACCTTGAATATTTAACCTGTGTTTGAAGGGCTTCTGAAACATATTGGGCAGGGTAGGGCTCAGGGCATGTTTGATAAGAAACTTCTGGGCTGAAGCTGGCTTACATCCTGCCAGCCTCTGAAAGAGTCTGCACCAGGCAGAATTATATCAATGACAAAGAATGAAGAAAATGTATAAGCAGGCCAGAATTTATGAAAGACCCCAAATCAATAAAGTTATTTGAAGAGAGAGAAGAGGAAGAGAAAGGAAAACATGAGTGAGGATGAAAAATTTGGTTTCTTGCTACCAAGCAGTTATTTTAAGTTATGTCCTATTAGAGGTACTAGAACAGCATCTGGCAGGAAACAGCCTAGAAATAATTATTTCTTCATTATAAATATAATGAGAAAGTAATAAAGAAAATAAATTGCTAATGTCCTCTTAGAAACACTTCTGTGCCATTGAAGTTGTTTTCATCAAGAAAGGATATTTTCATCACCAGTCAGGAAGAGTTGTGAAACAGAATGGTAAGGGAAAAAGACTGAGTTTTATTACGTGTAACTGTTTCTCTCTGTTTTAGTGCATATCTTAACCAAAATTGTAAACAGTAAGAGGTGGGTGGTTTTATTTTTCTGGGACTACATATATTTAATTTTCAGTTATGAAACACTTTGGAAGTTTTAGTATTAACTTGCTGTATGTTTAAGCAACTGAGTGCAGAGATTGCTGCCTCTAACTTAATTTAGTTATGAGTGGAGATAGGAAAAAAAATAATAATAAAAAAGCTTTCATTGCAGTAGCAGGCAGCTTTTTGAATTATCGTGACTTCCTGCTCAACCAGAAGACTTCTTTCCTAAATCTGAATTTGTGGAAGCTTTTTAGTGCCAAGCATCTCTGAATAATCCTGTAATCATAGAACAGCTTAAGCTGTAGGTTGGAAGGGATCTTCAGAGGTGATCTACTCCAACCCCATTGCCATAGGTAGGGACACTTTTCAAGTAGATAAAATTGCTCAAAGCTTCATTCCACCTGGTCTTGAACACCTCCAGGGAGGAGGCATCCACAGCTTCTCTGGGCAAGCTGTTCCAGAATCTTACCACCCTTGTACTGAAGAACTTCTCCCTAAGATCCAGTCTAAACCTGTTCTTCAGTTCCATTTTGTTGCTGTTCCATTGTCCCGTTGCTGAACACTCTTAGGAAATAAAAGTCCCTCTCCAGCCTTCCTGTAGATTCCCTTAATCTGGTCAGGACTACAGCCGTGTCGCTGATGTGGGAGAAGGAAGGAAATGATGGTGAGAAGTAAAAGGGGGGATGGAGAGTGAGACTGCCCCTTTGAGAAAGAGTGCAGGTTCAGATCTTATATTGGATCAAGCCACTTACACAAACGGCCCCTAAACTCCTTTCCAAGTCAACAGTTTAGGCACCAGCTGAAGGCAAGGTGCAGCACCAACAATTAACCTTTTCTAAGGTTCTCCTTCCTCTTCCTTCAGCCCTGGTACTGTAACAGCACTGAGCATCCCAAAGGAGCAGCAGGGTGTGCTGCAGTCACCTTGCACATCAGCCAGATGTGAGGATGGTTGAAACTGCAAAGCAGAAGTTCATATGTGTCCAGTGGGGCAGGAAGAGNGAAAGTAATAAAGAAAATAAATTGCTAATGTCCTCTTAGAAACACTTCTGTGCCATTGAAGTTGTTTTCATCAAGAAAGGATATTTTCATCACCAGTCAGGAAGAGTTGTGAAACAGAATGGTAAGGGAAAATGACTGAGTTTTATTACGTGTAACTGTTTCTCTCTGTTTTAGTGCATATCTTAACCAAAATTGTAAACAGTAAGAGGTGGGTGGTTTTATTTTTCTGGGACTACATATATTTAATTTTCAGTTATGAAACACTTTGGAAGTTTTAGTATTAACTTGCTGTATGTTTAAGCAACTGAGTGCAGAGATTGCTGCCTCTAACTTAATTTAGTTATGAGTGGAGATAGGAAAAAAAATAATAATAAAAAAGCTTTCATTGCAGTAGCAGGCAGCTTTTTGAATTATCCCAAGCATCTCTGAATAATCCTGTAATCATAGAACAGCTTAAGCTGTGGGTTGGAAGGGATCTTCAGAGGTCATCTACTCCAACCCCATTGCCATGGGCAGGGACACTTTTCAAGTAGATAAAATTGCTCAAAGCTTCATTCCACCTGGTCTTGAACACCTCTAGGGAGGAGGCATCCACAGCTTCTCCGGGCAAGCTGTTCCAGAATCTTACCACCCTTGTACTGAAGAACTTCTCCCTAAGATCCAGTCTAAACCTATTCTTCAGTTCCATTTTGTTGCTGTTCCATTGTCCCGTTGCTGAACACTCTTAGGAAATAAAAGTCCCTCTCCAGCCTTCCTGTAGATTCCCTTAATCTGGTCAGGACTACAGCCGTGTCACTGATGTGGGAGAAGGAAGGAAATGGAGAGAAGTAAAAGGGGGGATGGAGAGTGAGACTGCCCCTTTGAGAAACAGTGCAGGTGCAGATCTTACATTGGATCAAGCCACTTACACAAATGACCCCTAAACTCCAGTTTAGGCACCAGTTTAGGCACCAGCTGAAGGCAAGGTGCAGCACCAACAATTAACCTTTTCTAAGGTTCTCCTTCCTCTTCCTTCAGCCCAACACTGTTGGTACTGTAACAGCGCTGAGCATCCCAAAGGAGCAGCAGGGTGTGCTGCAGTCACCTTGCACATCAGCCAGATGTTCTGACAGTGCATGTATGGCAATCAGAGCCTGGGGCTGCTGCCTGGTAAGCACCCGCTGTCTCAGTGGTGGTTGTTGTTGCTCTGCAGCTGTAAAATGTGTTCAGTCGTGCAGATTCTGCTCCTGAAGCACCTGCCAGCAGCTTGGGGGCTTTCCCAGACGCAGAACTGGGTCTCTGATCTTTGTCGGTATAGTTGCTCTGGCCCTATCTTTCCTTTGAACTTGGAAAAGGGGGGTTGTCCTTGACTTCTTTTGCTTCATTTTGTTGTCTATTTGTGAAGAAAACAAACAAGCTGAATTTTAAAATAGTTTTATATAGCTTATTTTTTTTAAAAGATGATTTTTTTCATTCATTTTCATGGAAATTGTAAGCTCTCTTGCAGATTATGGGAAGGTAGAAAACACACCTAACTTCAGGAGGATCTCTGTAGTTAATAAAAAGACTGCTGTTTTCAAATAAAATCTCTCATTTGGAGAGTGTTCTGTTAAACCGAGCAGTAGTTTAAAATATTTTCAGTCTACTAAAAGTACAAATTTTATTTGTATCACTTTCACTTAGAAAGGTAAGACACAATGAATGTACATGGGTTTTTGGTTTTTTTTTTTTGTTAGGCCAGTTACTTATGCTATGGTTCATAAATACATGTTTTGTATTTTTTTTCTTTGGAAAGTGTGAAGATTGTATCTCGTCAGAGGTTGGGAGAATTTTTGGAGAGATTTAAAAAGGCTGCTTCTCACTTGCTGTCTGGAGGTTGCGTGCATAAATAAAGTGACCTCTGAGTAAGAGAAAATATGTGAGTAAAAGAAAAGACCTGTGATCTGCACGCAATCCATTGTGCTTACTCAGTAAATGAGTTAACAGCTTTCCCATACATACTCAGTGCAGAAGGCAATGGCTTTTTCCAACAAGGCTTAGGAATTTTTAGCTTCAGTTCATCATTCCCGTCAGGAGGACACTTGGTGCTTAGAGAGGAGCCTGGTCTAAAATATTTAGTCCTGTTGGAGCAATGTGTGCATCAGGAGAAGGTATCCCAGTCCTGGGTAGGGGCAGCTGAGGCTGGAGGCCGGTAGGCATTTGGCTGAGGTGAGACATGAGAGGTGTATGGGGCTTCAGAGCTGCTTGTTAGCTATTTAAACCCCACTAAGTGTACAGTCTAAAACCATATGGGCTGTACTGACAGCCCAGTTGTTCTGTGTGCTGCTGTGGCAAGAAAACTGGAAAGTAGGTGTGGAGTGTTGCATCACTGGCAGATATAGAGAGCAGCATGTTAAAAACCTGGCTGCAGGCACACCACTTGCTGGTAATAAGTAAATAAGCTGTCTAATAGTTGCCTCGAGCTCCTGTGTTGCTTCTCACCTTTTCCTGTCACCCTTGTGCTCTGCCAACAACTCCCTGCCCTGATGCTCCCAATTGCTGGGGCACTTCTGTGAGCTGCTGAAGTCAGTCCAGGTAACAAATGATGTGGGACATCCCGTGTCTCCCTCACCTTGAAGTGGATGGAGGGGCAGGCTGAGAGGTACTGACTTCTGTGCTCATGGAAAACCTGAGAGCTCTACCACCTGAGGACCCAAAGAAAAGGTGAATTTCTACATAATATGCAGCATCTATGATAACAGGGTGTCATTTTTAAGCTGAAAAAAGTAAGAAAGATGGTACTTGTAATTTAATTAACGGTAAGTTTTTCTTTTCCTGTGAAGCCCTGTCCATTGCAACCAAAGCATTTGGGTTTAAGCTTAGACATCGTAAGAAATACTCCCAGTGAAAAATATGACATTTTTTGGAGGTATTATTATCTTTGTTTTTCGTTAAAGCATGCAGAAAATACAAAAGCAGCATAGTAGAAATGCTTCTTCAACAGTCTCTTAGGAAAAGGTCCTAAATCCCCCGACTTCTCTTTCAATAATTGACACTTCTGCAATATGTCACTGCATGTTGCAAGAGTTTCTGTGCCATGCCAGATTCTGATGTTTGTCCCTTTGTATGGACCCATACCTGGATGAAAAGCTGAAATGAAATCAAAGCCAAGGAAGCCTTGGAGTTGAATTGTTTTACACTATTCTTCGTGCACATTTTTGTTGCATGGAACACTGTGGCTGGGAAGATTGGAAGAATCAGAGGTTAACTAAATTGTTGGAATGTGTAAGTTCAATGCTGGTCACCTGACTATACTAACAAACTGAAAAGGTGGTTTGATAGCTGTCAATTTGTTCTGCTATTGTTCAGCTTCACTGTTACCTTCCTGTATTATGAACATCTATGTATTTGGAAAAAATATCCATCTTGCAAGAAAGGTTGTGCAAAAAATTGTTCCTATTATACTCCAGTGTATATTGCTAATGTCAAATAAAATACAATTGTGAGAGTTCTTAAGCAGTTGTCTTTTTAATTGTGGCCTACAGAAGGAAGACTAAGAAATACAGTAAAATTCTTTAATATTGCGGTAAATGATTCAGTCAACCTCATGCTTTATATATGAACAGATAAAGGGTCTGATCAGCAATATGATGAATGATAATCTCTTGTATAATTCATTAAGATGGTAGACCAGCCTACTGATGCAGAATTGCCATATATGCATTATTGCATGTGTCTCACTATGTTAACAAGCTAGAAGCTAAATAAACTACCTTCCCTCTCTCACAGAAGCATAACCAAAGAACACACATCTTGGCAGTGCCCACTTTATTATATTTATAAAGTTCTCATGCTGTAATATAACAGTCCTTACTCCTGCCAACAGCTACTTTGCCTCATTACATGCCCTAAAGTGATTTTATGATATTCTGTGCTTTGGCCTGATAAAGTTCCCATGGATTAAAAAGCCATAGACTTGCAAAAACTTGTTTCAGTAAGTATGTAAATACTTAGCAATAAATACATGTAGACTGAGATGGATGGAGAAATCATTTCAGTATATGGGGCGACCCAGGCAGTGCACGGAGTCTGCTCTGTGCGTTTCTTCTGCCAAGTGTGGCCAGGACCATCAAATCTTTTTTTCAGGGTGAGATGAGAGCTGTCAGAATACCTAAAAGCACTGCAAAGTGCTGTGATTGCTGCTTGCTTCAGGCACAGATGTTGACACCAAGAAATCTGCTGTGTTTAAGAACCACAGCCAGTTTGTAGGTACGGGAGGTGACATCCCTTTCTCCTGGCTTTGTGGGTGTGCTTTTTAAGCTTGATGCACAAATTAGTCATATGTGCTGCTGTTACCACTTCATGCTCTGGTATCTCACCCTTGATTAATGATACCTATATTGATGAGGCAGGGAATGAGGCCTGGTTGAGGTAAGTTGCCATTGACTTCAGCAGGTTCTGGCATCAGATTTTATGCAAGTCTGCTGGTGGGTGAGAGGAATTCAGTCTGCAAGCCAAAAGCAATGAAGGACTTTGCTCTGGGCTGGTGCAAAGTACCTCCCAATCCATTATTCGTAGCTCTTCATGTGCAGAGCTTGACTGTGATTAATGTTTCCTCATAGCACTGGTAGTTCAGAGCATGAGACTGATATTTTAGATTTATCTTCAGTATGAGTAAAAGAAGATAATTGAGCATGGGTTTGCTGTGTGAGTGGTCTCACCTTGTGCATGTGGGAATGAGCTGGAATAGGTGCTCTCAATTCCCATTAAAATGTTCTACTTTTCTGTGTAGCACTTTGTGCTTCTCCTAACAGAATAACCTCAACAGAGGAGGACTTGTTTGGAAAAGTCAGGTTCTGGCTGGTTGCCTGCCAGGCCCTCTGCCCTTTTCCTCCTTCCTTTCTGCAGGGCTTGGTCTCACAGGGTGTTCTGGGATCCTCTGTTGGAATGGTCTCGGAGGAGCAACAGGTAAGGAGGTTGTTATTTGAATAAAAAGTCTTGGTCTCAAATTTCAAGTATCACTGTTCATCTACTGAGCAGGCTCTGGCTTGGAATGTCTTAAAGGTAATATCAGTGCAGCCTGTTATGTGGTCTGAGATGATAAGGGTCAAACTCTCTAAGAAACCAACCAGGTGACAGTTAAAAGTGAAGGAACACCTGGGAATAGGCTGGGCATAACCCTTGTGGCTTTTCACAGCTTATGAATCACGTCAGGGTGACAGCCAGACCAAGCTCAGAAGGACAGACAGACTGTTGTGTTGAGTTCATGTGGGGAGAGAGCACAGCTGAGTGAGGCTGGAGGAGAAATTCAAGAGACTGGTTGAAGGGCAGTCCCAGTGTGTGAGGGAAGAAATGGTCCCAACCTATTATTAGGTGAGGGGAGCCAAAGCAGGAGTTGATATGATTAATCCAGCAAGATTTAGAAGTTATTTGATACGACAGAGATTTGTTTTTCAACTTTGTTGAAAATGATGCTGAAGGGTAGTCTTTAAGAGGAGTAGAGGACTTCTGTGTTGCTGAGTTGGCTTGAATGCTAATGGAAGCGCTTGCATGGGAGTTGTGTTGCTGCCCCAGAGGGATGGTGTGGAAGAAGCTTGCTGGAGAGCTAGCTGTAATGAAGCTGTCGGGACAAGATGCCAAAGGCCTTCAAGGATGGTAAATGTGTCCAAGTGTACTCACTGGTATTTGTTGCAGTTTTGGCTATGTTTCCTGCATGACTTTTACTGCTTGCTCCGTAGAGATTTTTACTTTCTGAACTGAGAAAATTTCATTTCGAGCTACAGAAACTTCATAAAAAATGTATTAAGTATTCTCTTTTTCAGATGACGAGCAGCTGAATAACAAGCTACTCTGAAGCACTGTGCAGAGCATTAA
Source organism: Florisuga fusca (assembly GCA_038090715.1). NCBI lineage: Eukaryota > Metazoa > Chordata > Aves > Apodiformes > Trochilidae > Florisuga > Florisuga fusca. The sequence goes on from JAAWXA010000013.1 coordinate 16,096,579, forward strand.
CAGAGCATGCCAAAACAACACCAACAACTCTGCACTCCCTGCTGCTGTAGCAACTGTTTATTTTTTTCTAAAACCAGTTAAAGACTGAGGTACTTCTTGTCTTTTTCTTTCCTAGGCTAACAGAGCATTTGCCCATAAAAGACCTTCAAAGATTTCTGCCCATTTTATAATTGTATATAGGTGCAAGTTCCCAGGTAATATAAAATAACTTAACTATAGTATAAAGTACCCATAACCAGTGGACCATTATAGCAAAGGAGAGGCCTCGCAGGGTCCCTTGAAGGGTACTGGAA
>JAAWXA010000013.1:16096890-16166087 GCA_038090715.1 Florisuga fusca
TTGCCCAGGTTCTGGAGTGGGCAATGGTGCATGGTTCAGTTGTTGATTCAGGCGATTATTTTGGACGTATTTTTCCACAGTATTTCTGGATCCCATGTTTGAGAAACCTATATGCCCAGGAAGTCATAGCACCAGGTCACGTTGTATGTGAAGTGCCCACAGATGTTGCTGGATTTAGCCCTGAATATTGCTGAGACAGCAGCTGATAAAGAAGGTTTTAGATTCGCAGGTTTAGACTCAGGAACTGGACTCAGCTGAAGAAGCTGAAGTGTTCCATGGGTTGTATGGACACAGATCCAGCTACAGGAGGACTGTTTTCCCCCAGGGATGCAACTATTCCATGAGCTTCACCTGAGATTTGTGCCTAAATGCAATAGAGGTTTTGATACTTCCCTCAGACAGAGGCTTTGTAAGGGTGGAGGTAGCTAGTCATAAATTAATCAACTTGATTATCTGTATCTGACTGATGCTCCTGTGGACAAAGCTTAATAGTTAGATACATCAAAACTGAGATATGAAAACTTCTGTTCCTTTTCTGGATGTGCCTTTTAAGGACTTAGCCAGTGGGTGCTCACTGTGGTCGTTGAAGCTCATGCTTCAAATGTAAAAGCAGTGGATATAAATGGTACCAGATGGGAATAAAAATGCTGTCATCAGAGGCAAAAATACAGAAACTGTGCTGGAAACATGACACCTGTACAGTTTGCTAGAAAAAAAAAATGCACTCAGCAGTAACTTGCCAAGAGTTTTTAGCCTGGAGGTAACAAGTGATAGATAAGTCTCACCATAAACCCAAATGAAGCTGAAAGCAAAGCTTGAGGAAAGATTAGGGTATGCTGTCTTATCAGTGCTTCCCTTTGAGCCACTTCAGGATAGTCCCTTGCTAGCATCCTGGTGTCTGAAATCCCTTTCTGAGACCCTCTAGCTCTCTGATAAACCTACGTTAAGGAGGCAAAGATCCCACAGGAGCAGAACCAAGACCCTTTCCTGTGATGCTCTGGAGTGCAAACCCTTGGCCAGCAGGTGCTCTTTCATGCTGATACCATTGCAAAGGTTTTTTTTTTCTTCCTGCTTTTTTTTGTGAGAGCAGGGAGGAGGAGAGAAGAGCAGCTGACAGAAGGAAATGTGGCCAGTGGATGGGAGGAAAAAGGAAATATTTTCTCAGATAATCTTGACACGATTTGAATAATATAACAATGTTTGTTTCCCAAGGTCCTTCAAGGTCTTGGCATCACTGGTTTTGTGTCTTGTTCTCGAAAGTATGTTGTAGAATACAAGTCTTGGCAAAATGCTTAAATGTGGTTATGTAGAGACATGTTCTGAACTGCAAAATCCCTGGTTAGATGGCCAGCCTCTGGCTCAGTGCATCCCGTGTTCTGCTTGTTCAACCAGATGCGAAAAAATGATGTGTAGCAGCAACAGGTTACAGCTGCTCAAAGCCAAAACTGAGGGAATGAGCCTGAGCACTCTCTTTTTTGTTGTTTTGGTGTGGCTGTGGTTTTTGTTGTTGTTGTTATTGGTTTTGGTTTTGTTTTTTTTTTTCAACTTGATTTATAGTTACCTGGTTCACATGAAAGTCAAATCCACTCCGTAAATTGTCTTTTATGGTGTGAGCATCTCTTACTTCCATTATTATAGGATCAGAGTGTGCTAAATTGAACAAATCAACCAAATCATTAATTAATCGTGTGCTTAATTCATTGTCATGGATTTTCCTCCTGAGTATTGGTTATGTCCTTGCAAAAGTATTGCTGGTGCATTTCCCTGTAGCCATTATTTCATGCTTTTCACGATCCAGTTAATACGTATTGCTTTGCCTTTCAGCTAAGGTGACCTCACGAACCTGTCAATTCAGGTTACAAATAGCTTTGTGTTGTACAATTAACTTGTTTGCTTAAAGGGTTTTCTAGGGAAATTTACATAGAACAAAGCGTTTTGCAGTGAAGAAATGAGTGAAGTACAGAAGATTTTTCTGTTATGTTTGTACTGGATCTGCTGAAGAATGAGGACCAGATCCCTACAATAGCGACAGAGGTCCAAGGCCACCAGATTTAATCTCAAATCCTGCTGGTTTGTTTTGGGTGAAGGTGTTTTTTTTGGTTTTTTTTGTTTCTGTTTTTGTTTGTTTTTTTTGTTTTCTTAGGCTTTGTCCCATATACTCTTTCTGTTTCTCTCCTTGTCTGCTTTTCAGTTCCTGCTTTTCCTTGTCCAATGTTCCTCCCTGATCTCTTTTCCTAACTAATTCCCTCAACTAACCTAATAATTTACTTCAGTGGCAATTGAGGACATGCTCAAGTGCTCTCCTGAAGAAGGATGCTCTAGTTAATCAGGACTGAAATTGTCTGTGAAGTAAATAACATTTATGAAGAGTTTTCTGAGTTATGCATAAATGCAAGAACAATTTGCTCATGTTCATTTTGTCACCAATTACTTTATTCATAAATTGTTCAGGCAGCTAGATAAACTTCTCTCAGAAACCTGCTGTGGAAAGAAGAGGAAAAAAATCCACTTACTTACTCATTCAGGAGCTTCTGTTAACATCCCCCAGTGCAATAGCTCCACTCTGCAGTCCAGTGTTTTGGCAGTGAAACAGACAAAGGTTTTTCTTTCTCGTATATTTTTTTTCCTTCCTATCTCTGTACTAGAAGTTAAACACCCAAACTGGTCTCTGGAGTGGTTTTGGCTTGCATCAGCTAGCTGGACACAGTCTGGGAGTTTCTGATGTGAGCTTTCTCAGTGCATAGTTGCCCACTTGAAGACAAGGTAAGTAAATGGCATTACTCAGGTTTGTACCAGCTGGCCTCAGCAGCAGGTATAAGGTCCTGGGCATGTTTCATATAGTAGCAAAGATGCACCAGGCTGAAGTGGGGTAGAGAAGAGTCCTTGTGTTCCTTAAGGCAAAATACTGTAATTTTACCTGGTCATTAAAAAGAAATTGCAAACGAGCTTCTTTGATCCTTGAATTGTGAATGTATGGAGGGAGGCAGCAAACAGTGTTTGTTGAAAGAAGAATTTTTAAAAAACAGTTGCACAGGAATGCCCCACAGGGAGATGGTAATCCTGGCTGAAGGTCAAGCTTAACTCCCATTAGTGTTATACTCTATGCCATTAATACCTGCATGTCAAAATGGAATGAAGTATTACTGCAAATTGGTCCTTTGCATATGCTTTTTGTTGTCTAGGAAATAGTCCTAACACATTCCCTAAATCTGAGATGAAGCCATTTTATGTTTCAGAAACCAGAAGGAAATGATGCTGCTGGTGCCATCACATGTAAACTTCACAGCCTGTGTCACATCCAAGCAGTGGCATTCAGATAAATCACAACTTATTACACTGGGACTAAGATACAGTCATGGCCCCTTGAATCATCAGCTACGTGGCTGAAGTGCACATTTCCTAGGTAAACTCTGCACTCCTTGTAGTCTTTCATGTCTGACAGTACACAGGCAATCCTTCTTGCCATTGTGTGCAAGTAGGTGATTTCACCCCTCTTGTAGGTCTTGCAGCTCACTTGAGTCCATGTAATTGTCATTAAATATAAGGGAGATTGGAGCTGAAATCTTTCACAGAGCTTCCTTTGTCTAAGAAAGAGATCACAGAAAATTAACACAGATTTTAATTTTACAACAATAATGTGTAGGTTTCTTCTGTGTTAAAAAGCTGAGCTGGAAAAACAAAGACAGTGGCTGAAATATAATCTCTACAATGTCTAAGTAAGCTTACATGTCTACAATACCAAGATTTTGAATTTTGTCTTGTTCTCATAGAAAGAGACAGATTAATAAAATATTACCTGGGTAGGGATGTGAGTGCCCTCTTTCAATAAACTTTAATTACTTGATCTAATGAAAGAAATATGAGTGAGGGGTTGCATCACTTTCCAGACTTAGTTTCAGGACCGGTGATAGAGAAGTATAGCATTAAAAATGTGAGAAGGGGAAGATTACTGAATGAAGGACAAATGTTGTTTTACTCCACTGATCATCTGCACAGGTCTGTGACCTGAGACAACAAGGCTCCACACCCTGCTTGCCTTGAAGTGTAAAGAGAGGACAGGAGAATTCAGGCAAATAAGAATGTTTCTTGCTTTACATATTTATAGATCAATTGCCTGACTTTTCAACTGCCTGAAATATTCAATGTAGTAACACTGATATTTCCAGCAACCCCGTAATTAAAGACTGATTTCACCGAAGCATAAGGCATGAACATCCATGGTGTTTTAGGAGGAATTTGGTGGGTTTTAGATCTGGCCTTGTAGAGTAAGCCAAGATACAGGTTACTGCAGACAGTGATACCTGTTTATAATCAGAATATAAGTTTGGAGAGGGTAAGGACTCATAAATGTAGAATGGTATTATAGCGAAAGAATTGATTTCTCAGATGAGACTAGAGAAAAGATTTAATTTGCTTTTATAGCAGAGAAATTAGCAGTGGAGAAATAGAGTATCTTGGTAAGTAACAAATTTTAAGAGAATTTTTTTATATACAAGAAAAAACTAAGAGCCATGGAACTTTAAAAAATCATAACATATCAAGAAGTGTGATATGGTTGGAAAAAGTGTGACCAAAAAGCTAGCCCAGCTGGAGCAAATGTTTCCTAGTTTGAACAGAATAGCAAGCAAATCTATAACATACTGTTGCAGCACACTGAAAAATATGTAGTTGCCATCTGGAAAGTTGCAGTGATTGCACTTTTTAAAAATTTCCTTCTAACAAGAAGCAATTTTGCAATCTCAGCTGTGGCAGAAATTATCAAGATGAAATGCTTCTTTACCTTTACTTAAATGATACATTATGCAAATTGGAAACAGCAATTTAAGGAAACAATTACATAAAGAGAACAGATTTTCTGATCCTCCAACAGGAAATGTTAAAGGATAAAAAAAGAAAACCCTAAATGCTCTTGACTTCAGGCTATTCCAGGAAAAAGCTTGACACCTTTCTTTGTTTGAGGACTTCCTCTCTCAACAATTCCCAGTAAAGACAATCGTTGTGTAACATCTCTGATACGAGACCTTTTAAAAGCTGAGAACAAGAAAGTAAATTTATATATATGTGCCAACGTGTTTACATCGTGTTGACTTTATACTCTCTTTATCATCTGTATGCAGATGATTACCTTTTAGTCTTCTAAATTTTAATGGGAGCTAAAACTCATGAGTTGACAATGGCACTGAGAGAGTCCTTTGACATTGGGAAAAACATGCTGGCTGCTACTGTATTCCAGCATATGACTGTCTAGGGACTCTTCAGATTGTCATTGCCTTTTTGTCTTAAAAATCCTGTCTCAGAAATGTGGCTGCTCTTGCCTTGGGCATGAGTCTGGGTTAGCTGATCACTTAAGGTCTGTTCTTGAGGTAAAATAAGGTGAATTTCCTTTATTCTAAAGCATTATTGTGTTTCATATTTTTTGAATACAGCTCCTTCTGTTTCTAAAGGGTGTGCATCTTTATGACGAGGACTTGTGCTGCTGTGTCTTTATCACAGTGTGCCTTGGTGACAGGCAGTTTCCATGCCTAGTGTTTTGCTAATTCTATTCAGACTGTGTCTGCATGTTCAGTTTTGGTGAAAATACAGATGTTATATCACGTGTACATAAATATATTGGCTTTTATAAAAAAGAATTTTTACAAAAGCTTTTCTTAGATTATGATGATCTCAACATTACTTTTAAACTGTGCTGCTGCTCAGCCTTCTCTTTTTTAAGTAGTATGTGTGATGTAGTGGAGAGTGGTGTGACCACACCAGTTTGTCACCTTGGCAATTCAAATTATGTCCTTTCTTCTTTTCAAAAGGCAAGGCTAAAAGTTCCTGCTCTTCTCCTTTTTCCAACCTTCCCCCTGCACACCTTTCTGAATAAATATTTCAGCGATAGTGATGGAGGGGGCTGTGGTGCATGGCAGATGTGATGCAGTACAAGTTGCTGATGGATTCACATAATCATAGAATGGTTTGGACTGGAAGGGGCCATAAAGATCATAAAGTTCCAGCCCTCCTGCATAGGCAGAGACACCTCCCACTGGACCAGGTTGCTCAGGATCTGGTCAACTGAAGCTGTGTGAGATAGAAAAAAAATGAATATGCAGAGTATGAATGTTTGAGGGTGGGGAATAAAGCTGGACCCTGTTAGCTTAAAAAAAAAAGACAGCTGTGCTGTACTTGGGTTACAGCTGTTAATTCCCTGCTGTCATTACTATGGATACCACTGTACAATGAGGTGAGGGACAAGAAGAGGTTGGGTGCATCAATGTATGTTTTGCGTGAGGATTTGTTTATTATTTAAGACTATTCTTGTGGGTGTGTTTTATTTGTTCAGGGTTAGGTTAATTGTTGCTGAAAGTAGACTTTACTAGATAGTTGTCTGCATGCAAATCACCTGTTTTTTTAAATTCCCCATGTTTCCTAATATTATCTTTCCCAATATGTCCCTGTTAGGACATAAATTTGTGCAGAGAGGTAATGTGGTAAGCACTGAAAAGGTGACAAAGATCTGGAAATAGAAAACATCCTTATTTTGAATTGATTGATATTAGTTCTCTTTAAATTCTGTCAGAACAAAAGTAGGTTCATAACTAAGATGTTCAATTTGCAGACTAAACTATGAGATACTGAGAATGAAGAAAAATGAGCTAAAGACAAACTGAACCAAGAAGCTCAGAAATTGCTATGAAGATGATGCCAAGGATTTCCTTAAGAAAGGAAAGATCAGAAAGACTGGGATTCAAAATATGGAAGAAAAGATCTCCATGTATTTTTAAGTGAATAAACCTCTTGGAAAGTATTTTGGGAAGTGTTTGGAGTATATTCAAGTAGCTGAAGTAGATAAAAGTAAAGTGCCTTGGAGTTCAGAAAATGAGTGGATAAAGAATATTACAGTCAACCTGAGTTATACACTGAGAGGGAATTAAAACAAATAGAGGGCTTTATGCTTAGTAAATAAGGATGAGATAATGGCACTTTAGATATTGTATTCAAACAGTATGAAGACCAAGAAATAATAAAGGGAAATAGAACAATAGTAATAGAGTTGTACTGAAATAATGTACAAGTGTAGGAGTAAAGTCATGAGAACAAATCTGCCTGTTATCAAAGCCTGAAATATTATGTTGATTAGAAGACCTTTAATTTCAGAGAGTCAGAACTTGAGGATGATGATAATAGAGGAAGGATGGTTAAGGATTCTGTGACATCTTTGTGAAACAAGAAACAAGTCCTTCATGAAGGACTGCAAAATCAGAGGAGAACCAATAGACTCCAGGGCCAGGAATGACCTTAACACTGATTCATTTCAAGTAGCTGTAACCCCAGGGACCCCCCAAGGGACCTTATTTTGGTCCCTTGTTTTTGGTGCCTCACCTTGGTTTGCTGAAAAGGTACAAGTGAAAAGGTAGAATTTGGCCCAGAGACCTTGCAAGCTTTTTTAAGATTTTTTTTTTTTCGTGTTGCTTAGGTTTTCTACATTTACCACAGGATCACACAAAAGCACAGAAGGTTAGGGGCTGTAAGGGACATCTGGAGATCTTCTATGAGATAATTCCTTATTCCCTATAAGCAATCCTTTTTTTCCCTTCTATAAGCTATTCCTCTGCAGTGCCAGTCTTGCCTTTTTCAGTGTCTCTGGTGTTCTCCTCAGTCTGCTTTCTGTCTTCCCCTTCTCTGTGCTGTGACCCACCCCCTCTACCCCCCCTCCCCATAGCCTAGTCAGATGTAAGCTGATCATAAAAATCATTATGTTCCTTTGTTGGAGCACCTCAGCACCGTTCTTCACTTGTTCTTTCTGCCTGACACTTCTGTTCATGGCTTTGTCATCCCAGTCAGTGGGAGTGCAAGAACTAGCAGCATCCTGGCATCTTTTTTGAAGGCAGTCACTGGAGAGCTGTAGCTGAATGCTGTTCTGCCACAGTGTTCAAAGCAAACATCTACTGCAATGCAGCTGTTTGAGCCCTGCCTGCACTTGCTACTATTTTTGTTTGCAGTTCAATACGCTTTCTTAAACCCTTTTTTGTAAACTCAGATACATGCTGCAAGCTGATAGCTACTCGGGGAAAAGCATAATCCCTGGGAGCTGCCTGCCTTGGCAAACATGCATATGCTTGTCAGTGTGTCAACAGACACTTGTTCAAATAGTGTTACCTATAATAGTGTTCACCTGGCCTAGCTTTTTCACTTGCCTTCACTTAAGGAGATTGAATTGATGTCCAAAATGGTGAATTTGACAACCGTGCAGCCTCAGTTTACATGATTTAGTTATTCAACCTTTTATGCTCTATTAGGATTATATTAGAATACTGATATTTCCAGGACCAGGATCGTGCAGTTGAGATTACTCACATGAGCAGTCCTGTAGTCTCTGAAATGAGGTGTTGATATCCCAGAGACAGTCTTTTCCTTATCTTCATTAACTCTTCTTTCTGCCACAAACACATTCCTGTGGGAATTTACCTCCCCATCCTCTGAAGAAAAGCTACTGCTCTGCTGTTTTTCCCAATCAAGGTCTTTTCAAGTTATAGGATCTTGCTCTGCGCACACCCAAGGTCTCATCTGTAATCATGCTTGAAATCTGCAGTTTATTCAGCAATTAACTTGAAACTATATGGCTCATGCAGAGCACAAGTAGTTCAGTTCTTCGTGTAAAATAGTCCGATAATTTGTGAAAGGTTTAAGATATTTTTCTCTGGGAATACTTTGAATGTTATTGCTACACTAGTGAGAGGTGTGTAACGTGCTTTTCATGTCTTACCCAAGCTATCATACAATTATAAACACTGGAAAATTAGAGTTCTCCACCTCTTTCAAAGAATGAGACCTGCTACCATGGATCTTTTCACATCACGTCTCAAGTCTTTATCTGAATCAAAGCAGGTGCTAGAGTGCTTAAATTACTTCAATAGTGTGATTATAAATATGTGCTGCAATCTGGTAGGGAATTATTATGTTTGATATCTGGACTCCTCCCACTCAGGTATCTACTCATGATGGGGGCTAACATTTGAATCCTTGACAGTATTGGTACTAAAATAAATATTGCAGTATGACCAAGTATTATAATACTGGCATTCCTTTTTTGACTTCTGGGTGTTTTTTAGGAGGCTGTGGGTCTCCTCTCTCTACTATCATAATGTCTCATCTGGAGATAATCAGAAATTGGGGGGCTAAGAATTAATCTCAAGATGGAGTGCAAGGCCCTGGTGCATTCATCATTTCATAGAATTATGGAATGGTTTAAGTTGGAAGGGACTTCCCTTCACCCTAAGCTATATTTTTTCTACTTATTACAGCTATTTCTTCCAACCAATCCCCTTTGGGGTCAGTCACACACAGGGCACTCTGCTACCTTCTGCATTTTGCTAGGAAGAGTGCAGGAAGGTGCAGATCAGGAGAAGACAAAATGTGAGCAAGTCATAACGTGCAGTGATCCTTTGATGTACAGCGCAGGCAGAACATCCTGCTGGCCAATGTGAAAAAGCACAGGTGATAGGAAACAGCTCATGAGTTTGGAAGGCTTCCCCTTCAAGAAGAGGAAGAGGTTGGAGAAGGAAAAGCAGTTTAGATTTTGCGTTTTAGGGGGGATTATTTTTTAAGGGATGCATAAAAGCCAAGGAGAGTGTTTCTCTTCAAGAGTTTACACTGTGCTGTATGCCCACCTAAAGATGGGCAAATTATTTTTATGTATGGATTTTAACTAAGTGGAGTTGATGTGATCCTTTGTTTTTGGTGAAAAGTGAGACAGCTGGGTATTTGAAAATTCAAGTGGCTGTGGTACTTGCTGAGCTGACTGGGAAGAGGCATGGACAACACATCTCTACTGCCATACTCTTTCTTTCCTGGCTGTTACCAGTGTCTCTGCCAGAAATACCTCTGCCTGACAACTTTGAAGTAACACTATTGTGATAGTAGCATGTCACCTCTCTCTTGAACACAGCTCTTTTGATAGTTCTGACTGTGTTTGCAAAGCTCTCATATCTTAAAGAGCACAAACATCTAGTTTGTCTCTTTGTTTTTTCTCTCAGTATTCACAGTTTGCTCTGGGCACTTGCAGTGTTTAGGAAGAATATCAGTCTGATTTGTTGCCTGCAAGAGAGCCTAATTAAAATGAGAGAGCAGGATGGGAACTGATGACACACAGTGCAGCTGAGCTGCTCCCTGAGATGAACACGGCAGCTGCACTTTTCATCATTTGCCTCAGCCAACACGTTGGCCACAGAGTTAAAATAAAAGCCTAATTACGTTGTTTAATTATTTTGGTTTCAAATTCATGCTTGCAAAGTATTGCAAAAGATGGGAGAGAAACACTGAAATTGCCATGATCATGATGGTGGCCTGCCAAGAGATCAGAAATCATGATGCTCTTTCCCTTCCCCATGCCAGGTGGTCAGGCTGCAGACAAGGGGGTCTGTGTCTGTGTCTGTGTGTGGGTGTGGGTGTGTGTATGTGTGTGTGTGTGTGTGTGTGTGTGTTGGAACCAGTCTCCATCCCTCTCCCCTCCCCGGTCACTTGGCACTGACTCACAGCACTGTTTTTCAGCATGACACTAATTAGCTGCGGAGCAGTGAGATACTGCAAATGCTGAGAGAAAAGACAGGAAAAGACTTCAAAGATGTTTGTTTACTTTTTTTTTTTTTTTCTTAAATAATATTTTTAAAGCTATAAAACAAATGCCTAATTCCTGCTGTCCTGATCCATCATGTTTTTTTATCATAGAACGATAAATCAGAATATTTTGGGTTGGAAGGAGCCATAGAAATCATCCAGTTCCTACCCTGCTGTATGGGCAGGGACACGTCTCACCAGGCCAGGTTGCTCGTAGCTCCATCCAACCTGGCCTTGAACACTTCCCACATCAAAGCAGCCTCCTGGGAGGCCTATGTCCAGCTTGGAGCATGGGGGCAAGTGGAGACCTGAAAAGTGATGAGGACAATAAGTGTTTAAGACCCTCTTCATTTTTATCTTATACCCACAAAATTATTTGCCAGTAAAGAGATTAATACTGTCTAGATGAATGGGCCTACTCTGTTTGTACAAAGGTTGTTTATCAGTTAAGCTCTTGGTGAATTGACTGTTCATCTAAATTATCCTTACCAAGAGCACTGGAAATGAGTTGACTTCCCACACATGAATGGTTCCCACTGATCATGGGTATTAACTTAAGCTTGGCCCATGACAGTTGTACTGCCTTAGTCTGCCTTTCTTCAGATAGCTTCTTAGCAGATGAATGTTGGAATACATTGCCTAAAAGTAGGAAAAAATTCTTCCAGGCTTCTCATTTTCATCTGTATCTACTTTGTCTTTTCCTGATGCTATTGGTCTTTCTTTCACTGATGTGGGAAATTCTCCACCACGTGAATGAAGATTATTAAAAGAGTCAGTGCCTCACTTACTATTAATTTGTATGATGAAGGAGATGCCTGAACTGTTCAGGGAATACTTAGATTCAACAGTTTGCAGTCCTCAAACTCATGACTAGTGCACAAAGAAACGGTGATTGCAGGGGCTGAACTTGCTGAGCTGTCTTGAGAACAGAGTTTTGTTCTCCCACAAACTGCAGCTCCCATTTCTCATACCTGTACTGAGACCTTGTCTGTTTCTGCGTAGGAGTAACAAGAGGAGAAAATGAAACCTCGAGCACCAAGAAGCCAGGACTATTCAGAATCCAAAGGTCTGGCGAAAAAAAATCCAAAGGTTTTTTTTTTTTTTAGAAGATGCACATTTTGCACTCCAAAGGAATTTACTGTAATAGCAGTTGCTAATTATTGCAAAGAGACTGGCTGAAGAGGAAATAGATTTGTCCCTGGAGTTTAGTGTCAGTTTGCTGCTGATCTCTCTTCAGCTAATATAATATTAATGCTTACAAATAATGGCTGCACACCCCAGTCAGCTGGAAAGCCAGTTGATTTCTTTCTTAATACATGGTCAGACAACTGTATTCTCCTTTTTCCAATCAAGGCTTTCTGATTTTAATTATTTTTTTCCACCTAAACTGATGCTTTTTGTAATTAGAGCGCTATAAAAAGACTTTATGGAAGGCCTACACAGAAGGAAATGTAGGTATAATTTCTTCTGTTCTAATCTGATCTTGTTGGGGGTTTTAATGTGATGATGACAGAAATCTCAGCCCCCGTCTGAGAGTGGTAAGAATTTAAATAAGTTGATGAACTATTTAAATATCTCCTCTTAACCTGGAAATAACATAAATTCAAATTTGATAAAACACACAAATTGTAGCAAAACTAAATTAGGCTTTTCTTCAGATGCCCTTGGGTTTCTGAACCTTTCTCGTCCTTCTCCTTGTTTGTTGCACTTTTTTGTTCATGTGCACATGTGGGAGTGGTATTTTAATCTCACAGATATCTCAGGATTTATTCAGGTCTCTTTTGTGCAATCAATTAATTTATTGATAGGCACTAGCCTTTGACCAGATACCAACTACGTTTCCTTTTTAATTTGGACATTATTTGCATATAATATAAAGTAAATCTAAAATGGTATTTTATTTTCTGCAACTTTTTGTATTAATTTTCAACAGGATGAAATCTGAGGATGGAATCAATGCAATTAATGATATTAATAGGAGGATATTAAAATATACCATGGTAGCTCCTACTGTCTAAAATCCCTGATCTGACCCCCAGTTCATAAGCAGCTGAGGAGGACAAAAAAAAATTTAACTGTACCTTTCTGACTATTGGATTTCCAGCTGGGCATGCAGAGGAAGGTCATTAATCAATACACCCCATGGATACACCCCATGCTGGTCCTCTGCTGGTGAGATGACTTCCCACCTCTGTCCATCAGGATGTTCTTTCTTATTTTTGAAGGCTTACAGGCTACCTTTATGCCAGTCTGTTAATGCTTATTGACCTTAATGCAGATTTTCTGCTGTTAAAATGAAATGAAAATATTCCTCTCCTACTATTCAGTGTAGAATTTAAAAGACTGAAACAGAGAATTCTGTGTTCTCACAAGATCATGTTATCCAGAGCATGTCTGGAAGAGTCTGGTACAGTGAAACCTGAAGCTATCCCACATGGTTTCCATTTCAGTTTTTAGAATTCCCCTCATGAGACACCAGTACTTGCTCAGGTCTAGATACAACAGGGACTTGACTAGAAATTAGACTTTGCAGCAACTAGCTTGACCCTAGAAATCAGAAAAAACTCCTAAAAAGATCAGCCCGCTTGGATAGAAGAATAGTCTGGGTATAGCAGCCAGCCTTAGAAATATCACTACTTTGATTTTTATTTTATTATAATGGTGGTCAGACTTCAATGCAGGATATTTTTGTCAATGTCTGAGTGTAATTAGTGTCACTCCCTATAGATTTTCTAAATATATGGCTGAGTGAAATTCTAAATAAATACTTTTTTTTTTTTTTTTTAATTAGATATCTTCAGATATTTTTATTTAGAAGCGTTTTTCTTCCTTTAGTACTTAGTGGAGCTGTGACCAAGGTACCCAGTATGGCTTTGAGCAGTCTATTAGCAAATTTTCTCCTTCAAGGTTCAGAGCCTTAAAAGTATGGTTGAGCTATCTGAAATTATACATAAGCCTTCTGCAGAATGCTTTCCTCTATCAAATCCTAGTTTATGTTTCTTTAAGATCATTTGATATTTGAAACTTATCTTGTCTTATTTTATGTAGGTGCTTGAATATCATGTTACAGTAGCAATAACACATTCCAGGTAATTTATTTCCAGTTGAGCTTCACTCTGCTTGAGTGCTTAAAGAGCCATTTGGCTTTCTGTCTTGTACCTTTTAATGCCCCCCGCAGTCTGCAATAACTGTTCAAGAAATTCACTGCTTGTCATGGCCTATTGCCTTAATTTGAAAAAGCTAAATTTGGAGACTCCACATGCTCTGCTTTCATTTTTTTTTTTTCAGTGCAAAGCTGTCCTACCATGGAAAATTGGCAATGGACTTCACCAACACTGAAAAAAACCCCCAGTATTAACATAGAACAGAGAGGAAAAATACTTTGGCTGTGTCATACTTGGTGAAACATAGTGTGGATATAAATTCAAAACTTGCCAAGGCTTCTAAAAGCTCCCAGCTGTCTTAAGGCAACCTCCACCTACATGGACTGAAGGCACCATGGAGACCCTAAGGTGGCCCATGGCAGAGGTACTCAGTCCCCATAGGAATGTCAGCAAGAGGCAGTGTGCCTTTGGCATCGCAGTGACTGCCTGCATGTCTCCCTGTCTGGGGGTTCTGCCTTGTGCTGCATGATATTCCTGCCTCTTTTGGGTAGATTCTGGAAGGACATATGCGATGGCTGTGATGTAAACACAGTGATTCAAGACCATCCTAAGTCTTACCATAGCATTTTAATTTCAGGATGGCCCCCAAATCCCTTTTTGCTTGATTAGATGAGCTGATGTGGTACCTAAGATCCTGGAGAAAATAACAGTCAACAAACTGTTCCATTCAGTGCTGGGCATGGAAGGCCTCATGTCTCCTATTTAGCCAAGCCTTTACTTTACTTGGCTTCAGAAAGGGATATACTTAACTTTTCCAAACCACAGAGGAAGCTGGGTGGTTAAAAAGCACACAACAACCAAGGGTGGACACAGGTGATATCTAAATGTTGGAAAGCAATTCAGTAAGAGCTCCACCCACAACCTCAGGACTGTGAACCCGCTCTAGAGAGCACAGATGAGTGAGATGCTGGGTCTAGATTATCACACCTGTGGCTCTACATGGTTTATCACTGCTTAATCTTGGCATAATGGATCAGCTTCCAATCCATTTGAAGGGCAGCTTCCCATGCAGCATCCTGCAAAGTGCCACATAGACACAAGTTTATGTACAAAACCCAAAATGTGGGCATTTCTAGGGTGCACTTAGTGGACTGAATGGGATCTCGAGATATAAAATGTTTCTGTGAAAAGGTTGGTTTGCACATAAAGGTTCAGACATGCCACTGGGATGAGGGAAGTGCAGGTTAAATACTTTCAGCAGTTCTGTCCTGTCCCAAGGGCATGCCCTCCAGTGCCACAGGGTGTTAGGTAAGATGTCACTTCTGTTAGAGCTGTGCCACTGTGAAGGCACAAGTGAAAAGTTTGTGGATTCCAGAGAAAAAAAAAAAAAAAGGAGATAGTTTGGCTTTTGGTAAATCTACTTAGTGTTTTGTAAGTAGAAGCAAGCTGGTTCTTTCCAGGTTTCAAGCTGTCTGAACGTGAGCCAGCTCTAAGCTGAAGCCACACAGCTCCAGATAGCACATTGCTCACTCCAGGCTCATCAGTGTTCTGAAAAGGCTCAGCAGTGTTCTGAAAGGCAGGATTTATTGGGCTGGGCCCACTACTACTCCAGTGCAAGAAGGCAACATCCAAGCTGCCAGCAGAACAGGCAGGCCCATTGCTTGAGGAGCAAAGGCTACTTTGAGGTGTCTGGAGAAGACCTCAGGTTCCAGTCAGCAACCTCCACCTTATTTCTGGGTTTGTAGTTGGTCTCCCTTATCTATGTCACACAAATCATACTGAGTTCTGACTGATGACAGGATGATCAAAGCCATACCATGGAAAAAAACCAAACTGAGCTTCCATTTTTTGGTGTTTATGGTGAGACCACTACTGAGCTTTTGAGTTTTTATAGCTTTTTAGTGTAGTCACTTTTCTCTAGGCCACATCACATTCTGCACATTTACTGCAAATTGAATTTTGCTCATTGTGTCAGCCTAACTTTTAAAAATAAAGCTAATCCAGAATTATATGCAAAAGTCTTGCCTCTGCACTCAGAGGTAGCTCATACATTATGTCACGCTTTTTCTCTTTTATGATCAGTTTAGAACATCAAGCTGTTACATATTTAGTAGACATTTTCATTTGCAGATTTTTATCTTTTCAGAATTACATATTTTTGCAAAATGCTGGAAATCTGAATATGTAAAAGATTAATATGTACTTTCCTTTTCAAATGGTCGGAGCATTAACATTCCATAAATAGCCCAATTTTCTCTGAGTTCATAAGTAGGCAAATACTTCCACTAAAGACATTTTTACTTTATCATCCAGAATACAAACAAATTTAAATTTAACTGGCAATTATTGGTGGTGAATGGAAATTAAATATAGGAGTGTTTTTCTTATTTAGTTTGGCTAATCTCATCTTTACTGCTAATAAGTAATTGCTTGAGCAACCATCAAGACAAAAGATTCCTGAAAGGCTCATAGGCCAATAGTATGTTGCTGTGTTATGCTAATTTATGCATATCATCCACCAAGAACCAAGAAGAGATTCCGGCCTCTGGTCTCAGGAACTTTAAAATGCTTTTTATTTGCTCTGACTAACCGTAAGAAATCTAACAATGAACATTCAACCTCACTGTGGAATTTCTGTGTTCAGCAGCTGCAAAGTCACCACGTGACATCTCAAAAATCACACGTAATTCCAGACATACCTATTCCCTTGAGGCTATATCTCACTTATGTTAGTTTTATGGACTGAAGACTCAGGATCTGTATGACCACTGAAACCCTCTTCTGATCTTCTTGTTCATTTGTTCACTGCTTTTTTAATTCTGATGCTTGACTAGTGTAGCAAGCTCCAAGATTCAGAAACCTCTTTCTGCAGTTCCAAGAAAGGGACTTATGGAACTGAACCTTGAACTTGAAAATGTGACAGCAGATAAGAGTAGAGGCCCTTCCAGCTGGTATCCTAGCCATGCCATAGATGATTACAAATAGGAGCAGGAATTATCAATATTTGTACCAGTGGAACCTACCCTGCCGTGGGACCATGTTGTGCCAGGCTATACAAACACTGAATTTCTTTCTGTTCAAGCTGTACTAACTGGATAAAGAGACACTGTTTGGGCAGTCCAGCTGTTAGAGTAACTTTTCAGAGTTTTAGCAAGCAGATTGAAACAAATGGATGGCTCTCCTAGTTCTATTAGGTTCTTAAATGCCAGTGCAGAGTACTAGCACAGCTGGGGGAATAGGATCCTTTTCTGTGACAGAAGCTCTGTTGGATTGGTCCCACTAGATTAAAGTTGAAAGATGACAGTTATCTGATAATCTATCTGATAATTTAATTAGTATCTAATACATTGCAGATTCAGTATTAGATGAAGGAGAAGGTAAGTGACTGATAATTCTTTCTGTTCATTTTATCCCAAATTTGATAAGTTTTCATTATTTTTAAATTTTTTTACTATTTTTTTCTTCATAATTCCAATTCAATTGTTTTTCCTAAGGTGACTGTAGTTGGAAGCTAAAAGGTAGAGAGTGGCTTTCTTTAAGCATAGCTGAATCCAACAAAAGCAGACTAGTAGCCAGTAAAAGTACAATTTATTTACTTCTTGAAATATTTAGAGCTTGCTTCAGTTTTCAAACACTATTACATTACCTTTTGATTGTTGCTTAAAGTAGGGTGACCAATTTAGAGTCACACTGAGCAGATGTAAATGGTACAGAAGACTACCTGGGAATAGGCAGATATCCATACTTTTCTAATTCCAGAAAATCAATACCTTAATCTCTGTTTCGCTAGTGTACACTTAGGGAAAAAATAACAATGCTCTAAACATCAGATTGTGAATAAAAATATATTGTTTTCTATACTTAATAAATGTTTTTCAGACTGAAATAGTGGGAATATCAGGCAATTGGTCATTTATTGTTCCTGTGACTTCCCACTAATTAAAGTTAGTCAAAGAAGCTGTACCGAGCAGTCTCAGGGTTCCTTCTGAAACTGCATTTTTCAAGTGTATGCTGTCCTCAAAACTCTTTTCATAAAACTTGACAGTGGCATATAATTAAAATTCATGTGATTATTTAGTCATGTTATATAGCTCAGAATGATACAGGAATAATTTTGATGGATAGGTGTGGAGCTACATTCCTTCCTAGCTAGCTGTGTTTCTTTTCTAAGAAACTGCCATTCTGAAGTCTTGGCTTTCTCCCTGAAATGGTACCATTCATGACTTCCTGAGAATCTGGATGTAATTCAGAAGCAGGATTTTTTCAGGAGTATTGAAAACCAAGTCATTAAAAATAGTCATGTAGAATATCCCTGCTTTGGCAGCCACAGGACAACTCCAAACCCTATGTGGAATCTGTAACCAGGCCACAAATTTTTCCTTAGTTTGCCTATATGGAGGAATTCAGAGGATTACTTGTTTAAACAAGAGCTACCCCATTGATTTGGGATCATATATATGAGGATATATATATGAGGAAGAGCAGAATCTAACCTCTGCCAGTCTCTGGAGGTGCCCGCGGCCTTAATTTAAACCCTTCTACAGAGGAGACAGTGATGATCTTCCCTAAAGTAATTTCTTGTCTAGAACCTCCCCATTATAAAAAAGATGCAAAATTGGAAGGTGAAGGAATTTCAATCTCAAATGTTCTCAAGACAGTGACAGTCACCTCTCAGTCCTTCAGCCAAGTCTCCTAAGATGTGTAGGTGCAAATGCATATGCAAACCACCAGAAAATTCACTTTCAACTTTGTGTTTGAGTGTTCAGAAACCTCAGATACTGGGGTGCATATTTCTCTTTCTTAATGGATGTATGATCTTGGAGAAAGTCAATTTATCACAAGGGTCTCAGTCTTTAGTTGCCTTCCATGTTTGAAACCTCTAGCAAGGAAATGATAAATCAAGAAGGAATATTAGAAGCTTGGTTTTATGCTGGGGCCTGTTTACACTGCAAGTGCTGCTCCCCAGTGGGTGCTGGCTGGACCTCCTGACCTCAGAGCTGCTGAGCCACGAGTCCTCACTGTTTGCAAGGCAGAGGAAAGGTACCTGGGGGTACATTCTTGCCAAAATCCACTTTGTTTTTTTGCTAGTTGCATTTACTTATTTACATATTTTAACTGGTTTGTTATTTCAGATTGAATCCAAAGTGTTTCATTTCAAGAAGGTGCTTGACTTTTGCTGAGGTAATTATCTCCTCTTTCTGGTATTGCTGACTTTGTAGATTTGCAAACAGATCAGGTTTATCAGTGCCATGGGATTTCTGGATAAAACATCCTGCCTTGAGGCAGGATATCCCCTCCTCCTGGCTAATGAATGTGGGAACAAGGAGAGAAGAATCACCAGGTTTTAAAGGGGATGACAAGAATGAAGCAAAGACTATTTCTGTTTATTTCTGCTGTGTAGGACATTTTAGGGAAGAATCTACTCCTGCTTTCCTTCACAAGAAGCAGACATTTGCTACTGAAGATGCACGAGAGGAGAAAGGGAACCTGTGACTTGATTCTCCATTACTGTGTACCCCACTCATGGCCAGGATGAGGATTTGCAGATGTGGAAGTCTCTCCTGGTTTTTCAGAAGTTATTCATCATCTTGTGAGTTAACTGTGATACAACCAGCCTTTGCTAACAGCCCCATTGTGGAATGCCTCATCCCTGTGGGTAGGAGAGGCAGAGAGGAGGTCAGGCTCTCAGTGGCTGAGCCCCTGGACCTGCTGGCAGAGGAGTGGGAATGCTGGTGCTGGAAATGGATGGTCTCAGCTGTGGTCATTCACTGTGCTAGCCATCCTTTCACCAAGGCAGGAACGAAGGAAAAGGGTCTGCATGTGCTTTGTGTTAATCTGCCAGCCTGTCAGTGGGAACAGCTGAGGTGTGAGCAGTTATCTGCTGTCCCCAGCAGCTGTCACTTAGTTGCCTATTTTCTAGCCCCTGTGATTAAACAGCACCATCTGATTTAGTACCACGTAATATTCATCCTGATAACAAGAAGTACAAGATAATTGAGGATTGAGTTAAATTATCTGTAAACCCAGTGATCCAATTTCTATTTTAAACAGAGCAGAAGTTTGCAAAATATACAATTTTGTTCATTTCCCTTGCAAAAGGATGTGCTGGGAAGAAATGGAAACGTATTCGCTGCTTTGTTAGTAGCATTCGACAGTCATCTCAATGTGGGCAATTTGTATAAGCAGAGTCTAGCAGAGAGAACTCTGTTATTGCAGTTTAGACTTTATATTGTTACATAATTGAAATTCAGAGGAATGGGAATAATAGCAGGTACAATTTAGATCTTGCTGTAGAAACAATTGGATCTCTAATTCGCTAGGTAGAGAAAGACTATTGCTAGGGTAAGATGATGCCATCTACTTATCAACACGTTCACTGTCTGTGTCAATTTGTATGGCACATAATTACTATTGTTTTAAGTAATTGCAGCTATCAGTGAAGGCCTTTGAACAAGGCAGAGCATCTTCAAAGACAATAACCTTTTCAGAAATTAATGGTGCTGTAATTTTCTTAAAATATCTTTTCTTTTTGTGCTCATGCAACTGTCTATCACTCTTTGGCTGATACTTATATATTACACACTGATCTGGAAAACTCTTTTTTCCTCTTTTCTTGATTTTCCAGAAAAGAAAGATCTTGTTTAATACAGGGTCTTTTAGAGAAAGTTTCTACAAAGAGCAAAGTGTCTCCTTAGCTGTCTCCTCTTTGCACAGTATTTCTTTTTCATCATCTGCTTTCTTCCCTCATGCTGTTGTACAAGTACTGTTGTAAATTTTCATTTACAAATGAAAAAAAACTAGGAAAAACCACAAAAAGTCTAGCAGTAGTGTCTCCCTATCTCAGCTCCTATCTGCATTTATGGTATCTTTACTGTATATATCTTACTTGTCAGTCCAATGTGGACAGCTCAGCACCTAGACTGTAGGCCTCCAAACTGAACTGTCTAATTACCCTCAACAGTGTTAAATATATATATATATTAGTTAAACATGGTACCGCAAAGATTTTATTTTTAAACAGAGAATAGGGAGATTGAAAGTAAAACAAAAAGTAAGTCACTTTGCATCCTGTCCTGAAACTCTGTTCTGTGATGCTGTTACCAAAGGATGTAAAAAGCCCCAGAGACTGCAGTGGCTTTCTGCATTGACAGTTCAGTCCTGTTTTTTGTCAGGTTTTATGGTGTCATTTTCTGTGCCCGACACCTAACATGCTAAATTTAAATTTATTCCTCCAGATAATAAATGATTTATTGAGAGAAGGCAGAAGATGTTGCTGTGATGATAGCCCTGCTTTCCCTGTCTCATCTCGAATAATAAAAATATTTTATTTTAATTTTATCTTTTTAGAATTTCCATAAAATATTGCTTTTTTTGCTCCAAAGCAATGAAACTCATCTTCTTGTGTCTTGCATCTGGATTCCTTTGTGAAGTCACATCTCAATCTTTGCCTCAGTGGTGGCACAATTTTTCTTCTCTTTCTGGTCACCTATATTTGCAGATCTCAATATCCTCTTGAAACCCTTAAGATCCTATGGTGTAATTATGAATATGAAGGTATTAAGTATATTTTTAAGGTGTTAAACACAAGATTTACCTTAACATCTTCATGGTAGTTAAGACAGTATGTTCCACTATGTCAAATCTGTCTGATATATGGCAGTGGCTCCAAAAGAGGAAGAGCACACAGAAACAGAGATGAATATGTAGATACTCACAGACAGACTTGTCTGAATCCTTGCTGAATTTAAATCTGGTTTTCTTGAGGCAAAAACCAATTAGCAGTTAAATTGAGAAATTTTTATGTGAAAGCTTAATATAGCCCTTTTCTTTTCAACATTAAGCCTGGTATAAGTTAATTTGAAAAGGCTTCAAGCTGTAATACACAGAAGTAATAGATGCACATGGTATTTAGACATATTAAATCACATTTGTGCTTCTTGGTTACTTTATAGTTTGGGCTTGTGCTCTGTAAAACATTGTCAAAATTTACTAGTGACTCTGATGTGTATCATTTGTAAATCAGAAGGATAGAAGCTGTAACAATACCTCACTGCATTTACTTAGTGATATTAAGTGGTTCATAGGTGATTAGTCACATTTACTTATTCTCTAGGTCACTCTTACCCATAAATCAGAGTACTTGGTAGGAGACTTGTGCACCTCCTGGGGCAGTGTCCAACTCATTAGGGAGGTGAGTCTTGATAACAATTTGCTGTGAGACTTGATAACCCTAAATTTCCCTTGTTGGTCCTTGTGTAAAAGAACACTTGCTCAGGGTGCTGAGATATTTGTGCATGGCAGGTGAGATTTTGACAGGATGAGACCTGCTATCAGAAACTCAAATATTGTAAGGCATATTTTCAGAGGAGGAGAAAATCTACCAAGTGTGCATATTGAGCCTGTGGGTGTCTTTAATCTTAGGAGTTACTAATCTCTGGGGCCTTGTGGCAAGCTGTTCATCAAAAACTGGCAAATTTGAATTCCTTTTTTACCTATTTCTGATATTTAATTCAATGACAGGTGGCAATAGAAATGCAAGGTATGTACCTTCTTGGCAGCCTTTAAGAGTTACTGGTAGCTGTGGTGTAGTGGGAAGAGTTACCTTCTGCCATGCCATGGCACATTCCTGACCACTAAACTCAACACTTCTGTGAAAATCCTATTATTTTTCTCTAAGGGCTTGGGATTAGCCAGTCAAAGAGTATTTTGCTCTTGTTAATGTTGCTGTATTTCTGACTACCCTTATAGAAGAAACACTGTCTGTGCTGGGTGAAGAGGAGAACTTGCAAAGTTCTGAATTCTTGGGCAGAAAAGAAAGTTATTAGTTCCTCATTAAAGGGACAGAGAGAGAGAGATACTGTAACCACAGTAACCACTGCATACATGAGCCTCTACCCACCTCACTGTAACCCACTTGGTTAAAACAAAAATTTCAAGCCACTGTTAAGTGTTTGTGCAGAAAAAGTATTTGTACTGGAAACTCACATCAGAATCCTTATCAAATATACACACAGACAGACATACATACATATGTCTTTGCACATTTACACACATACATAAACTCAGAGCAACTGCATTTCCTTATGGTTAGGCTACAAATATGAATATCCATCAATAGTATTCTTATTTTCTTTTTCCTTGGTGACTGATGGAAAAGAAATGCCATCGTGACTCGGGAATCATGTTAACATAGAAGAGTACTTTCATCTGTGCATGTATTTCCATTCTCTGATGCATTGTGTGGCTCATTACAGATGCTTCTTTCTAATAAAACACCATTAATGCTTAAATTGTGAATGAATTGAGGATGCCTCAGAAATCCTGTCACCTGTACCAGAACCAGTTTCCAATCTCTCTCAGGTCAGCAGTGCCATTAACCTGTTCCACTGTCATCACTTCACACCCAACTAACAGCATTAATGCACAGCACTTCTCACCTACTTGCAATGAAATTACTAACATTTAACCTGTTATGATTTTCCAACATTTTCCTGTTATGATCAAACATAAATCTGAAAGAGTGGCAAATATGGTCCCTGCTAAGATGGTCGTATTGAGGCTTACAACATTCATCGCCCCCAAAATCTTCTAGTCTGAATTGAAATCAAAGGGCAAACATGAATTAAACCTAATGCTTTAGCAGATTTTTCCAAGTTGTATATTTTATGGCCTTTTAGCAAGAAATCCTGAGAGCTCCTAGTCAGCAGATCTGAACTTCTTTTTTTGGTTCAGAACACTGTTACTGGCAAATAACAAGTCCTCATGTTTATTGGTGATAATGAAGCCATTTAGCTGTAATATTTCCATCAGCTTTAAGAAGGTCGAATTTCAAATGAAGTCCACCAAGAAATACTTCTTTGCTCATGTCAGTGAGGTAGCAATACAGCACTGCATTTTTTTCTGGTTGGAATAAGACGTGGGATTTCTTCTTTCCTGAAGAAAAATCAGGTCTATTCAGGATCAGGACCTTCCTGACACAGTTTTTGGGCACGGGCTGCTTGCCCTTTGCAGGTGTGGGGCCATACAGTGAGTTATCCTGAGCCTTGCAGTGTATACCACACCAGCCACATGGACTTTTAGTCCATGTGTTCTTTTCTTTCATGTCTCCAGCATGAGGAGGCTGGAGTTTCAGGGGTATCCAGAAAGCACAACATGTACAGTCATTTGTACACCATGATAACTGATAACTGATAACTGATAAGATAACTGATGAGTTAACATAGAGAAAAACCTTTCGTGTATGAAAGTTTCCTCATCATGCTAGGGCTTTCTTAGGCTTGTGTCAAGGTGCCCTTGGTTTACTGGTCAACCTCTTGAGGCCATTTCAGGATCTGTCTCCTTTTTCAGTAGCTTCTCTTCCCTTGTTTGTCTCAGTGGGCTTAACTGGCTCTCCCTAGCATGGGGGGAAATCCCAGTCTTACTCCATGGGTTTTCCTGTGATGCTTTCTTCTAGAACTTTCAGTTCACAGCTAAAGGCTATTTAACTGCTGTGGCTGTCTTGGGGCCTCTGAGGCTTCCTGTGATGCTACAGGCTAGCTGGGCTGTTACCTGTCCTCCAAACAGTCTTCTTGCCTAGATGTGCAAGGAATGGCAGCAGCTCTGAAAGGAGGAGGCTGAGACAAATGAGCTGCCTGGTAATGCCTGCCCTTGAAAGCCATGGTACAAAATGCTGTGAAAGAATGTATGGGGCCTGCAGTTACTTCTCATCAGAGTATGTCAGAACCAACCAAAGAAACCCTCAAAATATCTATTGCTTTAGGCTCTTGCTGCCTAAAGAAACAGAAATCAGGAATCTGTGACATATGGTTTTAATTTGTTTCTCAGAATACTGTTGATTTGTAACTTGTCAAAATCATAAAAACACCTCATGTTTCTATTACATCTGCAGCAGAGGATGTCAACATGAGCATCGGGGGAGAGCTTTGTTTCTTTGTCATGTATATAGTTGTAGCAGCATTTTCAAGTGTCACACGAAGCACTAACAGCTATACTTGTTTCCTCTTTTGCCTTTGAGATGGAACAATACTTTCTGTTGTTCTTCAGGATATACAACAGACGTCGTATTTTCTGCACTACTTTTTCTAGAGAGCTTCACTGTGTTTTCTTTTTTAAAACTATGTGAATTTACTGATTTACTTCTTCTGCTTTCAGAACCGTCACTGGACAAGTGAACACCTTTGTACTTCAGCTGAAGCCCATGCCTAGTGTCTTTTCCTCCGTGCATGTGAAGTGCCAGGATGAAAATTCTTTCCTGCACAATATTCTAGCAGAGCTTTAAGTTTTGCATGCCCCACCTGCCACCAAAACCTGGTTTTATATTTGTGCATCTTCAGTCTCTTGAATGGAATCACAGTGGTGTTAATGTGTGTGTGCAAAATGAACACTTGGAGCAATGTTATTATAGAATCAGATAGTCAAGCCTGGCATTTATAGTTATATATCTAGGGGTGAATCATACCACCCTTTTTTGATTTAAAATTAAATTCTCTTCAATTTCAAGACTAGTTTTATTGTTTATATTTCACTATGTTATTAAATGTAAGGATTGTAATATGAACTCTTATTTACATCATCAAATAATCTTCAGAAATAAAGTCTGTAAGTTTTTGTTTCCCACTTTCATTTTGTCTTAATTGCTTTTGTATTGTCACCTTTTTTGGTTTGTTTGTTTTGTTTTGTTTGGGATTTTTTTGTTTGCTGTTTTTTTGCTGTTGCTGTTGTTTTTTTTTTTTGCTAGCCACCATCCCTAGCTACATACTTGCACTTTGCACTCTTTATTCATTACCAGATCAAAAGGCAGAGGTGTGCACATTGGACAGATAGGAGCTGTGAGGTTTAGCCTTGAGCCTGGTAAAGTTATATTCTCAAGCTGAAAACACTCAATATAAGCTTAACTCCAGGATTTACCCAGTGACAAGCTGCAGTGATATGATTCACATCACTGTACACGCACACAGGTTTTGGCACCTTGAGAACTGTAAACCTCTGGTTTAGGGATTTTTCAGAGTGGACAGACAGACAGATGGACAGACAGACAGACTGGGGAGGAAACTGCCACATAGAGTAAGCTGAGTGAAGAGGAGCTAATGTAGTACTGACTGGACCAGTTCTGCCTGGCACCTGAGCACTGGAGGGAAGTGGTACTTCTCACACTGCTGCTCCACAGGCCAAACATAAACGCTAGAGGTTCCACTTCTGGTCTTTTCCAAGGAAAAGTTATTTTTAAAAGGCATTCCAAATTCTGTGTTTTAAGATTATTTAAAGCCACGTACACAGTGTGTCACTATACTGCTGGTAGGTGCAACGTTTTTGAACAATCTAAGAAAAAAGACTGTTGACTGCTTTTTTTGTAGAGTATAATAATGGGCAGGGACAATTTCACCTTTTAGACAGTGTATTGTATTTGGTGCAGGTTAATAATGACTAAAAGTAACCAGACTTGGTAGCCTATGTAAAACAAACAGGTTTTATCAGTCTCCAAAAGGGCATGAAGAGCAATAACAGTGATTGGAAACATACTTTATACTCCAGTATCTTAAATCCTTTAACCTGGTTTCTCTAGCTTCAGCAGGATGTATAAATAAGAATTCTCCTTGGTTTTCCTTGACCCAAGCACAATTCAGTCTCTAGACCAGTATCTTTTCTCACCTCCAACATTTTCTTTCAATACTCTTTTGAAAAGCAATCGGTCAACCCTTACTCTCAAATATCACACTCAGATGGGAAGAAGAACCTCATGGAGTCAAGCATTTAAAATACTTTCCAGGAGTCTCAATTTTACACTACAGACACCTAACTTGGTAGATATTGAGGTGAATATCAGCAGTAACTCTTTGCCAGAGGTAGACATTCTTCCTGACATGTTCTCAAGCACATTTTATGCTAGTCTGGGACTCTTGCTAACTACTCCTCAAATCAGAACATCTTGTCTTTGCTCTGCTTTCCTCAAACTTCACTGCAGTCAGGGATCTTGGGCAGCTATGAAATAAATACACAGCTTGGGGCAGAATCCTGGGAGCTATTTTGAGCCTGGGTTGTTATATTTGATCCCTTCCTCCCTCTGGGGTGCTGCTCTGTTTGCCATTGCTGTGGTTCCACTGCACTCCCTGACCCCTTCTTCACCAAGTGGGAGGTAGCACCCATTCACAACCCAGAAACCCAGAATCTGACATGTGCACTTCCACAATGTCTTTAGTATTAACTCTTTCTTCTTTTGTCCCCCAAAATTGAGCCCAATGAGTGTTTTCAACAACAAAACCAAGAAAAAAAGGCTAGAGATCTGGAGATCTGGAGGATAGGAAATTGTTCCTACTTTTGTAGGTGGCTGGGGAAAAGGGAGAGATTTAATGCTCCAACAGAAAGTCTGTAGCTTCTGAGCTCTAGACTTTTACCTTCTGTTTGACTTACTGATAGCATGGTACAATTTGGAATATCTCAGAAATTCATAGGCGTGGGCTGCTGCTTTCTCCATATGCAGGAGACCAGATTTCATGAGTTTTCCTGCTTAGTAAGGACTTCTCCACTTGAGGCTTTGCATCTTAGATGCCATTATCTTCATCACCAAACCTATGCTTAAAGAGTAGCTTCTTGGTAAAGAGCAATGCAGAGTGACTTTTCTTATAATAGTTTTGTGAAATAATGGAAATACTCAGTTCAGATCAGCATAACAGTGAAGAAGTATTAACAGTAATGAAGGAAATGTGAGGGGAAGCCTTGGTAAACAGATTTTACAGTATGATATCTGAATATGCTAGGGAAAGAAAACTGAGAAGAGTCTTTCACAATTGAAAAGAGGCTATAATGGGGCAACTTGGAATTTAAATGGAAATTGTGGTGATTGAGACCTGGGAGGTCCCTATTTTGGAGGAGAATAGAAAATGAAGACGTTTCATGGGAAACAGTGTAAGGGCGGCAAGATGTTTATTAATGAACAGTTTTAAAGAAGGATGCTCTTGGATTTTAGTAGTGTAACTGCTGAAGCTGCAGGTCCTGTGCCTACAACAGTGATGGGATACTTCAAAATATGTGGGGAGATTCACAAGCTCCCTGTTCCTAACCGGGTAACAGTAAACTCTATCCTACCCAGAGTAGAAGAAGAAGCACTGTTTACCTACATATGCTTTTATTTTTTTTTTAAATATATTTTATACATGTCTTATATATATTTTTGTAAAAAATATGCATTTTTGGCTAAACCACTAAAGTGCAGAGGTGCTGAAGATGCCCAAGCAGTGAACTAAGGAAAAAAACGGAGTTTAAATCCGAGATGTGGGAATGTATGGGAATGCAAAAAGGAAAACCAGGATCTTTCATTTCATTCCTTGTCCCAGCCCATTTGAACCATGCTGTGTAGGGGTTCCCATTTAGGGTGCTCCATGCTGGGACTGTACCCACAAACCCCAGCTGAACACGAAGGTGAACTGTCTATCTTCACTAAAGGGTGTGACTGGGAATTAAATGAGTAAATAGAAATATAATGCCATTATGCAGTAAGAGACAGAATCATCATTCCCCAAAGTGCATGAAGATTTTATCATTTTGGTTCTACCTTATTGTCTCATTTGTCTGGAATCTGACTTGGTTTCAGGCACAGGTTTCTGTGATACTTTCTGTATTAAAAGGCTTGCCTCACTTCACACATTAAAAAATCAGAACATAATTTTAGGCCATGTGTCCTTCTCTAGCTTTACTTACACTTTATTTTTAGAGTTTACTTGGTACAATATGATCTAAAGCATGCACTGTTTCACTTCATAATATAAAATCTTTTGTTAGTTCTGCAGCTATCTGATGAGATTTGAAATAAGAAGCAAAGGCTTTCCAAAGCCTTCTCTTTTCCTTTACAGAAAGAAAATGAAAAAAAGGTTGGTAGAAAAAGTGTAAATCACTGTGTGATACAGGATACAGGTTGAGCTATGCTAAAATACAAGGACACAGACAACTCTGAGGAATTAATAGAATATCACATAGCAGTGTAAAAGGTTAAAAGAATAAGTGAACAATCAGCAGTTAAAATAGAAAAATCTTTGTGTGAAAAGTAGTAGTTCTGTAAGTCCAGAGTTAACTTTACTAACACTGACATTTACCAATAATGATGTGATGATGACAACTTAAAAGCTTTTTTATTTATAAGAAAACGTAAGAATATTAAGATTTTAGAAGTAAGGATGAACAAACTATGTAACAGTTCAACATTACTTAGCCTTTCTTGTAGTAATGGATTAATGACAGTGCACATTAACAGTATGTATTATGCATTAACATGAGCATTAATGTACTCTCTATTTGAAATGTTTATAAAGTAGTCAATAAAGACATTTGAGCACCAAATATTTTAGGGCATTACTGAAGACCTGCTTTCAAAGATACTTCCAGGTACCTGTTTTTCAGCTGGTGTTCCTGGTAATGTCTGTGATACGAAAACTGTACAAGCTTTAAGGCAAGTCAAAAGAACAATAAATATTGTTTACTGAAATAATTTCTGTATGCAAAACAGTTTTTAATAAAAGTAAACCCAGCTTGCTTAAGGATTTATATTGAGGGATCACTGTTCAGCTAAATATTCAGCTTGTTGAAATAAATAGCTACTTTGAGTTACCTGTTGCAATACTGTTAAAATGTATGTCTTAAAGAAAATCAGGAGGTTCCCTGTACACCTGAGGAAGCTTTAGTCCCCTGCATTTGTGTTAAATATCATTAAGCAGGATGACGTACTTGCATGCAAACTATGCTTATTTCCCTAGATATATTGCCTTGTTTAAAAATAAAGAACATCATCTATGGTCAGAAATAGAGATATGCCAATCCTAGTTTCTGCTTCTGGACCTGTGCTAAAATGGTCATAATTTCACTTTCTCTAATTGCATCATAATATCAAGTTAAACTTCTTTAAATCCCTTTAAATTTTAAGTAAAACTCATTTAAAGTGATAATAGAGGGCAATAGTGTTTCCTCATTGTCACAAACCCATGTGTTTCTGTGTGTTTCATTTGCATTCACCAGCATAGCAAAAAACTTATTGTCTGTTCCAGGCTGATTTAAAGCATGGCATATACAGTGAGCCATGGCAAGGAGGAAGATTATTTCCAGTAGAAGAGGCATGAATATATCAGTAGCTCAGAGTTTTGCTGTTATTTGCTTGTGGGCAGTAAAAACCCCACCTCAACTGTAAGTGGAAAAACCAGCAATTAAATGGTGCTTGCAGTTCTTGTCTTGACATGCTCTGTATCACATTCCCTTCCACAAGCAGCAATGTTTAGATTGCCTTAAAAAGATAAACTGGGAAGCATCTCTTGTGCTCATAGATACTGGCTAGTACTGCAAGAGTCAGAGGCACTGAGAGATGTGCATTTGTTAATTAACAGCTTAATGAGATGCTCCCTCAGAAAGCTGATGAGCTTAGTCTTCTGGGTTACAGCCATTATTTGAAAAACAAACAAACAAACAAACAAACCCAACTGATAAATCTCTTTCTTAGGGATTCTTTAGCTAGATACTAGATGATGGTCAGGTTCAGTGCCCTGCACTTTTGCTAATGGTAACATTGGTTCAAGGAGGACACCAGCAATTACAAACTTATCAGAGGGGAGAAATCTGCTGACTCAGTGCTGGCAGCTGTGATTAAGCTAAGTCCTGTAGCTAGCAAGAAAAATGTGATAAATGAAGCAAGAAATTTTTCGTTGTCTGTTGTGTTCTGTTCTTTTTGACATTAATATCTGTAAAAGAAAACAGCTATGAAAATATCCAGTCATGTTCACCATTGCATATCACTGCAGCCATTGTCTTAATGGTTGTAATGATGATACCATACAGCTGAGGTTTGGGATGGGCAAGTGGCCTAGGGAAAGAAAAGAGGATAGTTGGTAATTATCCTTATCTACCTTTGATTAAAAGAAAATTCTCTTTCAGTGCTAACCTACGAATGACTTCTACATTTACCTGCTGTCCAGTAGCTTTTGAATTTCTTCTGCAAGTGGTTATGCAGGTTAGTATTTTGCATTGCTTTGAATCCTTTCTAAGCATGTTTTAGCTTAAAACCAGAATTAACCAGGTGAATCGATAGGGAAAAGTGCTGCCTCCCTCTTGTTGCAGCAGGCTCTTCTGTAGCTACAGGCTGCCCTGGGTTGGAACTTAAATATAAGTTTGTCTTTTTTAAGTCTTATGAAAGTTAATCAAGGTGTTATATTTCTAGTGCTTCTGAGTTTGTTATGCAGAATACTTAGATTATTCCAAGGCTATCGTGGGGAAATTCATCCCAGTAATACAGTGAATTATTACAGTGATATAGCTCTGAGCATGAGGCTTATTGATACTACTAGTGGTGAGTTATTGAGAAGAGCAAATGTATTCAGACTCTGAGAAAGTAAGGACGTCTCAGAAGTGAGCTTTTGCTAAAATACTGCTGGGGGGGAGGGCTTAGACTTGCTGTTTCAGCAGCTGGTTTGTGGTGCTGCATCCCTCATCCTGCACTAGGAGCAGCTTTAATGGTGCTCCCTGTGCCTCCGGCTCTGCCCTGCCTGTTCCTGAGTCTGCAGACCCCCTTCCATCTGTCTGTGCTGAGCAATAGTATCTGGCTCCTCAGGTCAGAAAGCATGGTCTTCTTGGTATTTTTGGTTTGATATGTTGAGTGACCCCTCATCTCAGAGTTGCTTTAAGGTGAGTTGTTTTCCTGCCCAAGATACCTCCAAAATCTCTGCAAGTCTCTCTTATACATGTGTGTAAATTGGATATACTGAAAATCCACATCCACTACAAATCAGCCTTATTAGGAGTGAGCCTTGCTAGCTAGTACTAGACACCAAAAATCTGTGTGGTCTTGATGTTACAGTTTTCTGTAACAGCAGCAAATACGTATTTGCAGCTCCTTTCTTCTTTGAAAAAATAATTTAAGCACAATTTATCTGAAAATATTCCAGTGAATAACTATCAAGAGAATCAGTTCCCACAAGAAAGCTGTTTAGATATGAGTGATTAATATCTGGAAGCACTGGTGTTTTATAGTATTGGTTTTGCTAGTAAAAGGGTTTAATTGTAAAAGGGGCAAGAGTAGCATAGCACTGTAAGATTTATAATAGAGGCTATTAATAAGGCAGATTTCCTTATTGGAAACAGATTATTATCCTTGTTATGTAACAGATAAATAAGTCATCATCCCACTCAGTGCTTTTCAGGCCATTCCTGAAATTTTAGGCCCTGCTATACACAAAAGATGTGGGTGCTAGGCCATGATGTGTAGGTTGTGCTTTTGCCAAGAAAAGTTGAACCAAAGGACCCTTGAGGTCCCTTCCAGCCAGGTATTCTGTGTTTCTGTGGTTCTTCGTGTGTAGCTAAGATTGCTTGTATCTTATCAACATAGATTTCTAGTATTGGATGATGCTTCCAGTACAATACTTTTGCTAACCCCAATTTCTTCGCCACAGTTCTCTGCACTGATCTTCTTGAGAAAGGATGTAAAAATAAGAAAATAATTTTTATATATTTTTTTAAAAAATTATTTTAGAGAAGACAATCACTGGCACTGTCACCTGGCCTGTAAAGAAAACTTCATCACCAAATTGCCCATTGATAAAATTAAAACTGTTATTTCTTGCCAGATTTCCCCGGTCCTCTAGAAGTCCTCTAGAAATTTTCAAGAGAGACTTCTGAGAAGCTGCAGTGACAATATCCTGCAGCTGCAGAATAAATCCTTTTGCTCTCTAATACACTTAAGAGTTTTGCTGAAGTCAATGGTATGTGCCATTATCTACAGTGTCCTAGAAGAAACATCTGCTGGAGCAGACCTGTTTGAGGATGTGAAAAAAAATTCTGCCTAGCAATGACAAACAAGAGGTCATCATTTTTTAGTGTAGTTCAATGGTCATTTGATCCTAGCTAATGCATACCTCTCTTGGGAAGAGATTTTCAGTCAGTAAAGAAAATATGGATGGAAAGGCAGTAGTCTTAATCTGAAGCTAAGTAAAATTTAAATTTGAAATTAAGTCAATGTACCAATGTGGTGCAATAGTTGTAGTTCAAAGAGATCCGTGTGATTGGCTCCCTAGGAATTACTAGGTGGTATACAGTGACCTATTTATGCCACTATATGTCACTACAAAGGCTTATGACATCCAAACTGTAAAAATTCTATTGAAATTAAGAATAACACATTAAGTTTCCTAAATTGAATGCTTACTGTTATTTTATGCTGGGCTTGTGCTGTTCCATGGATAAAGAAATGTTGAAATGATGCTATATTTTGCATATAACAATTGTTAAACTCTTAAAAGTAGAGCAGTCCATAAAATAAAACCATTTCTGTCATAATTGTGCTTTGTTTTATTTAAACGTTCTGACAGTGTAATTTATCTGCTAAGTGTCAATGTCCAGGAAAAAAAAAAAAATCTGTTTGCTAATCTTTTTAGTTCTAGGGTTTAATGTGATGTTAATAATCATGCCCACAACTTGCATAGATTTAGCAAAAGCATGAATCACAGCACAATTATATCTTAGTGAATTGAGGAATTTGTATGTGAGCCAAAGTACTTAGCAGTTCCTGCTAGAAAAGTAGTATAAGAATATGGTATAGTGTTTCCAGATGCAGTTCTATTACAAGCTGCACCAGGAGAAGTCAAGGGGAAATGTTCATATTTTTGTGTGAAAGCAAAGAAGAAGCTGTTAATGTGAGGATGGTCTTAGTAGCCACAATGCAAGAACAATAGGAATCTGATTATTAAACACAGAAACCCAGGAATTACTTATCTAAGTCTACCTGGTAGTGAGGCACACTCATATTTTTGAAGCCTAATAATTTTTTTTATATTAGCATTGAAAATGTGCTTTATCTAGACAGAACACTGATTAATGGTTGCCCTAATTAATGATCAGCCCATCTCACTATTGCCTGGCTCTTCATTGCTGAAGGAAGGTTTATTGCCTCCAAGGGCTGCCCTGGGAGCTTGTGTGGGCTCTGTCCTGCTGGTGGGAACATGGAAAGGACTGGCAGAGGGAGGGTGGGGAAATGCTACAATATGCTTTACTATTCCTGAAAAAAAAAAAATAAAAAAAAAAAATCAAGCAACTAATCATCCAGATGAGTTTTTTTTGATCTTTCAAAGGCTGTTCCAGGGAGGATGTTTAAAGGCTTAATCAAAATAAATTTTCACCTGAATTTCCTCAGGGTAATTTTTTAGATTAGAATTGAAGCTTTCTCATACAGCAAAAAGTTTAAATGCTCTACTTCAGCCACTTCAGCTTCCTCTTATCTGGAAGGAAACAATGTGAAAGAACCTGGGGAGGGTGTCTAATCCAGCACGGCTGAAATAATTGGGCCAGTGCTTGACACCCGATTGCTGAATTCCCCTCTGGCTTTCCAGGTCAAAGATGGGAAGGGAGTTTGCCCTGTTGCCTTGGTTACCATTGCAGGGGCCATGGCTCTGGCCTTGGCAGTGAAACTCTGATGTAGCCAATTCCTTTGTCTCAAGCAGAACCAATATGTATAAATATTTCCTAACAGATGTTTGTGTGACGTGCTCCCAAAATTTGCTACTGATTGAGATTTCTTTGCTTCTATTGGGAAACGTGTCAGACTGTATGGATGGAAACACTTCTTTTTGTTGATCTGTAGCAGAAATCTCCCTAGATGCAATTTAAGTCCAGTATTCCTTGACCTTCCTGAAATGGACATGGAAAACAGATTTAACTCCTTGCAATGAGCCTTTGTGTATTAGGTGACTACTTGGTTGCCCTGTAATTTTCTCCTCTCCAAAGCAAGTAGTTGCAATTCATTCAAACCTTCTCTAATAGGCATTTTGTAGTGTTCTTATTATTACTCTTATTTTTCTCTGGGTCATCTCTAGCTGATCCATGAATCCCTGGATATCTTGAAGATGGTACTCTGTGGGATGCAGCTCTACTGATGCATGAGCAGGACTGAGCAGAACATGTTGGATGTCTTGCATACAACTCCTTAAAAAAAAAAAATATATATATATATATATGCGCACACACACACACACACACACACCCATAAAGGCATAAAGATAGCTTTTTGTGATTGACATTGTTGGGTACCATTAAATTGATCTTTTTTTTGTGTTTGGACAGCTGATCCCTTTGATCTGTTCTAAGCACAAATACAAAGTGCTTTTCTCCCCAGTCATTTCACAAATTTCTTGAGATTATTTGGAATTCTCAAACATTAATTAATAAAAACCCACCAAACTTCCATAGAACCAAGCTGGAAAATGTCAGTCTTTCATACCTGTTAGGTTGAAATTATATAAATATGCATCCTGCCTTCCTGTATGGTTATAGATAGAGTGGTGTAAAGGACTGGTGTCTGCATTCCACACTTACCTGCAGTGAAGAAAAAAACCCTATACCACTATTAATCATCTTCATCCTGTACAACTGTTCCTACTCAATTGTACTTTATCATGTTCTGGTATTAGAGGAGTTTTAGTACAAAGGGCATCTTACCAGTAAATTCCCAGAGGGTAAATGTTGAAATGCACAGGTACAGAGAAACCAGATTGGATCAAAGCATTTAGAATAGTTCTTAAGCAGGTTTGAAAAATCTGGACCAGACTCTGTCATAATTTTCATGCAAATCTTCATTTGTATGTTTGTAAAGTAACTTGTAACCGAGGCAGATGGGACCTTTTCCTTCCTCTTTTTCCTGGACCAATATTTTATTTTAATGTTTGATAAAACCTCCAACAGAGTCATATCCTGTCACTTTCTTTTTATTAATCTTCTTCCTTGACTTCCTTGAGCTTCCTGCCGTGTTTACTTCTGTCTCTATAATTCATTATGATCTTTCTGACATTCAGATTTCTGGAAGTGTCAGCACATTTTCACCCTTTTGTTCAGTGACTGTTTGTCTGCAGTTGAATTCAGATGATGTCTCTTCATCACTGCCAGTTTTTCCACAACATTAATCTCTGTTGTCACTGTCCCTTTGCAGGGAGGCCACTGGTTGGAGCTGTGTGATAAACTGCCACCACTAGATGTTACCTAATGGCACTTAATGCAATAATGTTGATGTTGGAAAATACTAACTGCTTGATGAGCTGGAGAAATCTAGAGGTTTTTCTAAGACTAAGTCATATCCCATAGGCATTGTAGTTTGTTTTGCTCTAAGTAAGGATAAACAGAACAGTTTTTTAATAATGTTAAGGTGGCTGTGTTTTTTCTTTTTCTGTGTAAGCAAAGATTGCATCAATATTTTTCCTTCCTTTGCCACCTAAGAGATTTCTGGAAGCAGAGGTTCTTGTGTGCATTTCAGCTGGCAGAAAAAATTGCCCTCTTCTCACCTTCATGATGTGTACTACCTGCAAAAGATGCAAATATAACTTTATGGGAGTAGAATGGCTAGAGTAGCAACTTGGAACTGTCTAAGGACAAATTAATGTAGATTTGGTTTAGTACCTCAGGCTAATTTGTAATGAGAATTTTAAATTTTCATTGCTGAATCTGGAGCTCAGCAGGTTATCTGCACTGCTTAACACCCCCATATCACCCCAGGTGATAAATAAGTGGAGAGGGTACCTACATATTACTAAGTGCAGTCATGAAAGTGGAGTTTTGTGAAGTCTTCCCTTTCTGCTGGTGTCCTGAGCAGTCCTCCCTGCTGGTGTGGCTCAGCAGCATTGCACCAGCTCTGCTCTGAAGCCTCAGTAGGATCCCTCAGGTCACTCCACCCTCTCTTAGAAGTGCCCCACATGGGCAAGCACTTCCCAAGCACTTCCATGGGTTCATTAGAAGCTCTGAGTTCCATGGAAATGTCTTTTATATCAGTGGTCTTGTCTGTAGATTGGGAAAAAACAAAACCAAAAAACAGTCATCCAGTGCTTATTTGAATTGTAATAAACATTAAAAGGTAAGGGGGTAAGAAGCAGGTACCTTCCTGGCTCTGCAGGGTTCCTGAAAGAATAAATCTGATGGTGTCACTTGTCAGTGTTGAATGCTTTCTTAGCTCTCAGTTTCAGTTGTTATGATGCATTAAATGCCTCTATTCAACTTTCCAGGCAAAGCATGCAAAATAAGATATTGAATGACCTATATAAATTACAGCAAATGATCCCTAAATTGGATAGCAGAGTGAACAGGCCCTGGTTTGTGTGCAGGGTATAACTTTTTTTTTTTTTTTTCAAATTTAATCTTGTTGAATAACAAAACTCTGAAAGAAAATCGGTAATCATAATGAAATAAAATAGTCATGAATGGCATAAAATAGAAATGTAATAGAAGTAAGTAAAGCAGAAACACTTGACATTGTTTTTGTTCTTTAAATTCTTCCCAAAGATGTCATAACCCATCAGACTATGGCCATTTGTCTCATTTGAAAATCTTTCCTTTCAACAAAAAGTGAAATGTTTCCATGGAGATCAGCCAGAGATAGCCAAATGACGAACTTCTTGGCTGTACGTTCAGTTTGGTTTCTATGGTTTCCAGACAAGGAGGAGGGGAAAGTGAAGTTGCTGAGGTTCTCTTTCATTCTATTCTTTCCTTGTTTTTCTACATGTAGAAACTTTCTGTAAACCAAGTGACGGTGTTTAAATCAGTGTAGGCCCAAAACAAGCAGAAGTCCTCGTTGCTATCTTGGTCCTTGAGAAATCTTGTGTGGGTCCTACTGTGCAGGATTACAGATGCCCCTGTTATAGGGAAAAGAAAACCTCCCAAAGAGGTAAGATTTTCATAGCATTATGAGTAAAGTTCTGCATAGGCAAAATATATTTATAATACCGAGGCTTACCTTGAGTATTCTACTTCACCAGGAGAAAATAGTAAGAAGATTGACAATATCCTTTTCAAAGGATACAAAAGGTAACAAGAAACACTAACTGAACAAACACTGGAGAGTCCTTTAGAGCAAGCAGTGCTGCTGCAGGTCTTGCTAATAATATGAAACTGGATAGAAAAAAATTAGGTATTAGAGTAGTGAGGAGGGAAGCTTGGATTTCTTTGCACAGTGAATAAAAATC
This sequence comes from Florisuga fusca, assembly GCA_038090715.1. Lineage (NCBI taxonomy): Eukaryota > Metazoa > Chordata > Aves > Apodiformes > Trochilidae > Florisuga > Florisuga fusca. Next base: position 16,134,554 of record JAAWXA010000013.1, read on the forward strand.
CATAATGCAAAATAAAACTGTCATCTTGACATCTAAATTCTCATCTTTCCTCTCACTCAGTACCTTAAAGTTGTTTTTCTCAAAAAGTGTCACATGGTTGGCTGGAACTGGTAACTACATCCTTTTAGTGCTGCTTCACTGAATTTTGCACAGACCACATTCCTGCTTCACAGATTCAAAATGTTACTGCTTTTCTCTCCACCCTGTTTCCCTGCTTTTTCCTTCACCAAGAACAGTGGGGTTTTAATTTTTTTTATTTTTCTTTTTATGACTATGTCAGATACAAACTTATTTCCACTTCTCAGTTTTTTTCGGGGCCAGTTGCATTCTCTCCTATATTTCCATCATGTTTCTGAGAAGCCAAGTTCTGTCTTTTCCACCGATGGCACCCTTCTTTTGGCTTCCTTGCAGAGACAAATTTATGATATTGTAGAAAGAGTCATAACTCAGAACAGAGTAAACAAGACATGATGGTGCTGCGATGTGAAACTGGCTGAAGATGAAATGGAGCTTGATGACCTAGCTATATCTGCCCTGGATGTGTGACTCTGCAAAGTTAGTTACTCACACTGCCTCCAGGCAAGAAAATAATAAAAAAGGAACCTATGTATATCACACAACATGCTGTGATGCTCAAATACTTTCTAAAAAGAAAAAGTAATACCTAGTTTAATCACCCAAGATACCCATTTCACATCAAATTCGTGGTTGAAGAGTTAAAGAAACTAGCAATGATCAAACTTCTTTCTTCTAAAGAATGAAAACCAAGCAAACAAACAAAACCAAAAACAACCCAAAGCAAGCCTGGATGTCAACAGAGGATAAAAGAAATTCAACAGGTTAAATTAATACGTAATTAAATTAATTAAATAGGTTATTAATTTAATAAGTTATGAAAATAAGGTAACATAATAATAATACATTTGGGCATAAAATTTGTTATTTCCAAAGTATGTGAAGTGTGTTGAGAAGAAGAATAACAGACTGCAGGAGGCTTCACCTTCACCAGCCTGACCCACAGTAACTTATTGAGGGGGAGGCCAAAATACTTGAAATGTGTGGGGCAATGGAAGGTAAGAGGTCCTGACACAACCATCTGATGCCTGGGCACAGTGCTTGCTCTTCTGCTGGTGAAATGAGACAAAGAGGTGGCAATCAGCCTTCTAGGGACTGCACAGGGAAGGGCCATCCCTTCTACCTGTGGCAGTCTCTCCTTAAGTTGTCCTGTGTTTAAGTACCAGAGTCTAAACAGGAGCACCAAGATAAAAGAAGTAGTGGGAAGCTGTTGTAACACTTTCAGATACCCTTAGATGAGATGAAGTTTGCATTACCAGGGGAATCATTTTGAAATTGGTCTCTTTAGATATGAGATATGATTAATACAAGGATTTGAAATATTAATTTATCCTGTCCTTCAAGATCATTATATGAATGGAAGCTTTTGAGTAACTGGATTTTAATATTTACCTAGATTAAGTAATAATGAAAATATTTCTCTGATGCCCACTTGTAAATTATGACAGTTTTCACATATGTAATGTTTTTTTTATTGTTTGCAGTACAGTAGAACAGAACTTGTTAGTCAGTTGCAGGGAGGTGTCTTAGCTCATGTTGAAAAGATTTTCCATGATGGAAAATATTTTCCTGGGGGGCTGTAGACTCAGTGCTGTTTAATGGATTAGCTTCCAGAAAAGACTTTGTATATTGTGTTCATCACTGCCATTACCCTCCTTTCCTTTCCTTTACTAATATTGTCTGTTAGACTGATAGACCATTTTCCTAGTTTTTGTTCATGAAACCAGCATTAGCTGAGTTATGGTTCATGTGCCAGATGCAATGCATAGTGGAATTTCTCCCCTTCTTCTGGCATATTCCTGTTGCCATTTTTTGATTGCACCTCAGGACTATCAGCCACCCTTGCATCTGGAGAGAGATCACAGAGCCAAAATGCTGCAGTGTTAGTCAGAAGATCTCATTTTCTAGAATCACTTTGGTTGTAAAACACCTTTAAGATTATCAGGTCAAACTGTTTACCTAGCACACTGCCAAATCCACCACTAACCCATGTCCCTAAGCATCACATCAGCACGTGTTCTGAATAGCTCCAGGAATGGTGACTCCATCATTCCCTGGGCAGCCTGTTTCAATACTTAATGACCCTTTCAGCAAAGAAATTTTGTCTAATATCCAATCTAAACCTTCCCTGACTCAACTTGAGGACGTTTGCTTTTTTCCTATCACTTGTTATTTGAGAGGATAGGCCAGCACCCACCTCTCTACAGCCTCTTTTTAGGTAGTTGCACAGAGTGATAGTCTCCCCTCATCCTCCTTTTCTCCAGACCAAACAATCCCAGTTCCCTCAGCCTTTCCTCATAGGACTTGTTCTCCGGACCCTTCATCAGCTTCATTGTTGCTTCTTGGGCACACTCCAGCAGCTCAAGGTCTTTGCTGTAGTGAGAAGCCCAGAGCTGACCACAGGACTTGAGGTGTGTTCTCACCAGTACTGAGTACAGGAGCACGATCACTTCCCTTCTCCTGCTGGCCACACTATTTCTGATACAAGCCAGGATGCTCTTGGCCTTCTTGGCCACCTGGGCACACTGCTGCCTCACATTCACCTGGCTGTTGACCAATACCTCCAGGTCCTTTTCCACCAGGGCAGCTTTCCAGTGCTCTGCAGTATACTCTCCGCTGTGACCAGTCACATAAACATCATGTAAAAAGAAATGCCTTTTTTTAACAAGTGCCAGGTGTGCATCCTGTGGTGTCTGAGGCCTGCAAGGAGGAATGCAGCAGCGAGCTGTTCTGCCTGCTCCTCCATGCTGCAGTCCCATGACTGATGCTGCCACAGAGCTAGAATGTGACTGTACTTTGGCTGTGTAGTGGATGTGCAAATAATCATGACAGGAGAGGGGGATGTAGCTTCCAGTGCAGCAGAAATAGATCTATGGCCACCCTCTGGCTGAAAGTGTAGGTGTCACTTTCCTCCTCTGCACATTTTGGTAAGTTGAAATGAAATTGCATACCGTAAATTAACTTAAAAAAATCCATATCTCCTCAGCCATACCTTTCTTCAGTGATCTCTGTTGCTCAGAAAAGGAGAGCAAATTAAGAAGCATGAGGTTTTTACCTCTGCTTGGAGCCCTGGGCTAACTCTCTGTTATCAGAACTTAACAGGAAAAATGTTGGTTTTCAACCTTCCGGGAAAATTTTTTTGACAGGCTTTGCCTCCTTTTAACTTGGCAGAAAGTGCTCCCCAACCTGAATCTTGTTAAACATGCTTCGAGATGCCTGCAAAAATAATTGTTGAGTTTGGTTCTGTCAATAGTAAAAACAAGGAGTGACTTCTGTGGCAAGTCTGAATATTTGGCTTTTAGGTAAAAGAAGAACAACAACAAAAAAAAGATGCAAATAAATCAAGCCTGACGTTGTTCAGCTTAAATTTAAAGATGAATTAGTGTAACTACATTAGTTTGCTTAAAATCCCTAAAGGAATTCTGAGAGGGATATTGTGGTCAGCAAAGTCAGAAGAGCCCCAAAGCTTGTGGAAGAAGGTCCCAGTCCATGGTGAAGATAGATTTTTCCCCAAGGATAGTTTGTCTTTTTGTCATTCCAGCAACAGAATTTCCTGGGTGGGGTGGGAAGGGAGGGAAGAAAACAGTTCTTAAAAGTGCCAGGAGACCTGGGTAATGTGTTGAGCCACTCCTGGCCTATTCACTGCTTATATTCCCCAACCTTCACTCCAACCCCACCATTAGGTCCCTCCACAAATCCAGCCCTCTCTCTCCAGCTCCTCTTACCATACCATTTAACATGAATAGCATGACACTGTTCAGAAGAAGCCAGAATTTAATGTAGTTTTAACTGCTGCTGGTGCTCATTGCTCTTTCTGCTTATACATGCATGAGGCTGAGAATTCACTGGATAAACAGATTTTCCCAGGTTCATGGAACTGTCCCTAGTGTTGTTGACCTTAGGACTGATTTTGTGCATCCAGAAGTGATGCTGTAGACTTTGCATTTGAACTCTTAGTCAATATCTGTGTAAGAAACTGTTAATTGTTCCAGAACTTGGCAGAGGTTAAGCAGAAACAATAGGTCTGCTACAGGAGAGAGAGCAAAATACTAACTTTTTTTCAGAATTACTCTTTCAAAGTGTATAAGATGGCGCAGGAAATAAAAGGTCTTGAGGTGGATGTTCTGCATCCTTTTAATATTAAAACTGAACATTGAAATTCAAGATTCTTAGAGACTTAGCCTGAATGTTTCAAAGAAGGTATAGTTTCCTCTTTTACTGGATATATCTGCTCAGGAAATTATGTTGAAATATCCTTTCTGTGCAAAAATTATTAATCTTATTTTGGAATAGTTTTCTAGCTTAAATATTCATATGGATAAAGAGATATCACAAATAAATATCACAATAAATTTTTGTCCCAAGTAATCCTACCACAGTGCCTCTTTTTGTGTGGTAGCAGGAGGGCTTGGGCATATTCATTCCCATTTCACACATTTTTCAGTGGCCACTGGTCCACTCACCCAGTCTTGATAACCTGTCCAACTCACTGACTTTTGTAACACCTGGGACTGCAAAGAGGTGCTTATGATGTCAAGACTTTTCACTCCAGGGGCATGAGAAATGAAGAAAGGGAAAAATAGGAAGGAAAAAACAGTGGTGCCCAAGGAATGTGTGTGTGTGGAAAGGTTATTTGGTAGTAGAGATATTCTGTGAACAGAAAAAAGGTACTATTCTGAGTTGTGGAACTGGCACAGTGGGAGTGGGAGTTTGGTCCAGAAAAAAAAAAAAGTCATATTGAATCATAGAATTATAGAATTAGCCGGGTTGGAAGGGACCTCAGAGATCATCAAGTCCAACCCTTATGGAGGAAGGAAGGATGCAGTCATTTTGAGAGGCTACTGGAAGCTTCATCTTTGTTAGGAAAAAAAAGTTGTTTTTAGTACACATCTGAATTTTTATGCAAAGTAAATTGCACCTTGCTTCTAAACACACAGACTGATCAAACTGTGTAATGGGCTGTTACCAAAGTCTCACTGCCCGTGAGTTACATCCTCTTCAGCCCTCTGTTTGGTGCAGCTGATAACCTGGCCTGGTTTGGCTATTGCTTTCACTGGTCGCTAGGCTTCAGTTTAGGATTTTAAACCACACCAGTTAAGCCACAAGCAAACACAAGTGGAAAATACATTTTAATTCCTGTTGCTGATGTGCTCTCAATGTACTGCAAACAGGGTGGGACATTCTACTAAAGGGTCATCTCCATACTCCTGCCTTGCTGCAGAGTATACTTGAGCGAGTCATAGCACATGGCTGTTAACCTCGAGTATCCAACTCTCTTGGAACTCCTGTCTTCCTATCGGGCTGTAGCTTTTCTCTGATGCTCAGGGAAGAAGGAGCTTCTTGCTGCCATCTATTGATAAAGTGTCGGAAAGGCCACCCTGGCCCGGAACACATCAGAGTGCATCTCAGCAGCTACGCCTGAGCAAACACCAGCTGTATTTTTTTAATCTCTGTTTATAGAAGTAATGAGGTGGTGTTGTCCTTACTGACTGAATCAGCCACAAATGACTTGAATTTTTGATGCAGGATGAGCAAGGCTTCCATATAACCAAATCTTAGCCACAGGGCTCCGGGGATGGGAGTTTGGACACCGCAGAGTTCAGAAAGGGCTCTGGGGCTTTTGCCAGAATAAAACTCCGAGTAAATGGCAATAAATAAAATTTAAAGGACCTGACACAGAGCTCATAATGCTTGTAAAGCAATGATTGATTTGAGAGCATGAAAACCCCTTTCCAGTGCTGTGTTAAAGGGAGAGGACCACAAAGGCTCATCTAGAGCAAGTGAAGAGGACAGTGCGTAGGAAGTGATACTGCCAGGTGTGAGGCAATGTAACAGGCACCTCTTTGTGGCAACAAATCTCCCTGGGAGCTAAGGGGGTGTCTGTAGGTTCATACTGGGGCTTGTAGCTTCACTGGCTATGGATAGTGTGCAGGGAGTCTCTGGAAACTGGGAGGGAACCATAGAACCAAAGGCCTTTGGTATTGGATCTTCACATCAATAGATAGGGAAACTGAATCAAAAGATATAGTTAATAGGCTGTCTNTTATTAATTACACTATCTGCAACATTTTACCACTTGTGTAGCCAAGGTTTTGTGATGAACCATAGTGACTGACACCATGGGGTCTTTGAGCATGAGCATTCATTTTATGAGACATCTCTATTTTTATACTGTCATTATGCATGCAGGCATGTTCCATGTTTTTCATAATTAGCCATTAAAAGCTGTCCACACGTTCATAACTTAAAGAGGACAGGTTAAGACAAATTGTTCACACGAAGCAGAGCCTCCTCTAATTTAATGTCATTTTCCTAATCAGCAGAATATGTGCTGCTCTACTCTTGCCAAGGTCTTGTTATGTCAGTTCTCTACATTCTTCTTACTTAAAGTTGTTAACTTCTTTTGCTTCAAGGGCAGAGCACTAGCTCATCTAGGCTAAAGCTTCCATAACCTAAAACACTGTCTGCTGCATCTCCCCCTTTTTGTTTTCTTGCCATAAAAGCCATATTTACAGCCTGTTGCTTTTGCAAACAAGCAACTTTTCCCAAGCTTATACATCTGAATTAGCTGTACATTAGCTAACTCCTGGTTAGGGCAGTATGAACCAGTATATTCCCATCATGAGGGCACATAACTTTAGCAGCTACGAATTTAATTATAGTAAGTACTTAAGGTGCAGCTGAGCCATACATAGCTGCAGCCTGTTTTAGATCTTTCAATGTCTTTAGAAGTATAGCTTTATGTGAGTGAAATACCTGCCCAGATTATTAGGATCAAGATCCTCCAAAACAGGGAATGTCTGCAAGAGTACCAAAGCCACTTCCCCCCCATTCTGCTGTGCAGCATGAAAATCTTTTTGTACGTTTGTCTGCAATACAGAGCAGTCAGAAGTCAAGGCAGTCATGGTTTCATGCAATTATTTGATGGCTTGATGCTTTGACTCAAAGTACCTGCAAATAAATTTGTAGAATAAATGAAATAATTTTGTTCCGGTAACAGAATTTTTGCTGTTTCATTTGAAACATGAATTATTCTGGTTTTAAATGTATCAAAGGTATACTTCTACAGTTGCCTTAAGACAGAGTACACTTGGGTAAAAAGCTAAAATGAGGAGTTATATTTTGTTTCTGTTAGTAGAAAATGGATTGCATATTAATGTCCTTAATTCATTTAAATATTTCAAGTGACTGAGACAGCAATCTAATTAAAACCACATGAACAACCTGCTCTGCAGGTGTTCTGATCATAACTTAATTGGAAATTTTGTCCCAGAAGAATGTAAAGACAAAATCAGGATCAAAATAATAGGAATTATACAAACAACAAACCACTTTTGGTATCACTATTGAAGTCTGATTGTATACTTCCAGAAAACAGAACATTTTGTATTTATTATCAGCTTCTTAATTACTGTTTATCATCTATGCAGAGTGTGAAAGACACACAACTCTTTTGACAAACTAAATATGAAAATTTAGCTCAGGAAACCACAATTTCTTTATTTAAACAGGAAAGTACACTTTATTTTTTTCTTCCTCTAAGTTTTTCCTATTCTTACTCTGTGTCTGTCTGTGTGCCTGATTCCTGTGGCAAATCCAACTGCATGAGATTAAGAGGGTGATATGTCTCAGAGTGGCTATTTGAATTATTTGAAGATTATTAAGCATCTGGTCACAGTCCATAAGCATTGGTGAAGCTACCCATGGGCATGGCTGTAAAATTACGTTCATCATAATAAAAAATGACGCAGTTTGGTTTTCTGGTTTAAGTGCTTCTGGNCTGGGGATGTTTGAGATCAGAGCACTACCATTCCACGCTGTGTATGTTCGGGTTTTTTTCTCTGATGCTCAGGGAAGAAGGAGCTTCTTGCTGCCATCTATTGATAAAGTGTTGGAAAGGCCACCCTGGCCCGGAACACGTCAGAGTGAATCTCAGCAGCTACGCCTGAGCAAACACCAGCTGTATTTTTTTAATCTCTGTTCATAGAAGTAATGAGGTGGTGTTGTCCTTACTGACTGAATCAGCCACAAATGACTTGAATTTTTGATGCAGGATGAGCAAGGCTTCCATATAACCAAATCTTAGCCACAGGGCTCCGGGGATGGGAGTTTGGACACCGCAGAGTTCAGAAAGGGCTCTGGGGCTTTTGCCAGAATAAAACTCCGAGTAAATGGCAATAAATAAAATTTAAAGGACCTGACACAGAGCTCATAATGCTTGTAAAGCAATGATTGATTTGAGAGCATGAAAACCCCTTTCCAGTGCTGTGTTAAAGGGAGAGGACCACAAAGGCTCATCTAGAGCAAGTGAAGAGGACAGTGCGTAGGAAGTGATACTGCCAGGTGTGAGGCAATGTAACAGGCACCTCTTTGTGGCAACAAATCTCCCTGGGAGCTAAGGGGGTGTCTGTAGGTTCATACTGGGGCTTGTAGCTTCACTGGCTATGGATAGTGTGCAGGGAGTCTCTGGAAAGTGGGAGGGAACCATAGAACCAAAGGCCTTTGGTATTGGATCTTCACATCAATAGATAGGGAAACTGAATCAAAAGATATAGTTAATAGGAGTGAGAGTACTAGTATCTGCTTATTCAGATCACATTATTCCTCAAAAGCTCTAATCTTTCCCCTAGGAGACCCATAACTGCTCCATTCTACCAAGCTAGCTGCTGAAATAGGCTATCAGTAGGCTATCAGTCTGTATCTGATCTCACAGAGCCTCAGCATCAGAAATGCTGGCCACCAGGGCAAGCACAGCCTTTGAACTGTCTGTGCTGCTCTTATCAAAACATGTGAGTGTTCTTTGGAGAATTTGGAGCAACACAGTTTTGTCCAGGCCAGGCTATGACAGTGGATGCCTCAGGTGGTCATTTTTGCCCACGGTCCTGCACCAAACACATGTGGGCACGATGTGTCCTCCTTACCGAGGGACACCCAGGCTAAATCTGACCAGGCAAAATGAACAAGGTGTTCCTGAGGTAGAATCATAGAATCATAGAATTAGCCAGGTTGGAAGGGACCTCAGAGATCATCAAGTCCAACCCTTGATCCACTCCCGCTGCGGTTCCCAGCCCATGGCACTGAGTGCCACATCCAGTCTCTTTTTAAATATCTCCAGGGATGGAGAATCCACCACTTCCCTGGGCAGCCCATTCCAATGCCTGATCACCCTCTCCGTAAAGAAATTCTTTCTAATATCCAACCTAAACCTCCCCTGGCACAACTTGAGACCGTGTCCTCTTGTCTTGCTGAGAGGTGCCTGGGAGAAGAGACCAACCCCCCCCTGGCTCCAACCTCCTTTCAGGGAGTTGTAGAGAGTGATGAGGTCTCCCCTGAGCCTCCTCTTCTCCAGGCTGAACAGCCCCAGCTCCCTCAGCCTCTCTTCATAGGGTCTGTGCTCGAAAATTTGTGTATCTCCTTTCTTGCTGGCATTCTGAGCCTAGCACTAACAGCTCCTCACAGCTGGCCTCTCAGTGTCCATTCACAGTGCCATTCTACCATCTGCATCACCAGTCTGCACAGCTCCTCACTCAAGTGAGTCAATCCATGGAGCATTTCACTTGGGTCCATTAGATTCAGATCAGAGAGAGCAAGAAGCTGCTGTGCAAGAATTAAGAGAGAAAATTTTTACAATTGCTTTTTCATCAGTCTTTTCACTTCAACTCTGCTAAACTCTTTCCTGAAGATTAACTCTTCCTGGAAAGCAGGGAAAAAGGATGAAAGAGGGAAAGGGTGTATCTTAAAAATGTGCTCTAGGGGTTGTCAGTGAAAACTTGAAGCATTGGAAGACACACTGGGGAGTAGAGCAGAGTGGGAATATTGCATTGAGAGAATGAAGATCTCATCAGAGGTTTTGCAAAGTAAATAACACAGGAATAATATCAAATTGTTTTTTTATAATACTTCTTCCAATGGAAATCTGTACATGAGCTTGAGAAATGTCAAGAATATGGTGTTTGATGCTGGCACTACATGTTCTAGCTAATATGTACATTATTGTTGCATTTGGTGCTGATGAGATAACTGAATGAATGCTATGTTCAGTTCTGAAGTCCATACTTAAAAAAAAAAAAAGAAAAAGTATTGGAGAAGGTTCAGAGAAGACACAAAGAATGAGAGAATGACTAAAAGTTCCTGAAGAATCTCAGGATATTTAAATTAAAAAGATAAATATAAGGGCTGAAAAATCTATTTATAATTGTGTGAACAAATGTTGATAAAGAGATTTTTCAGTATCTGATGGATAATTGCTGTCTCAAGATACCAGTGCTAGAAAACAAAACCTTTCTTTTTCAGCACACAGGATCATAGAGCAAGGTAGTGCTGCCCTTCTGCTGTGTGTTTGCTGGAGATTTGCAGCAAATGATTTTTGGTTGTCTCAATTTACATTATTTTAGACTAGGCACCATATTGCCTGACCATCATGGATTGATGGCAATCTGGAATATGAGAACTGCAGTCCTAGAAGTTTTACCTTTAAACTAACTGGGGATGTTTGAGATCAGAGCACTACCATTCCACGCTGTGTATGTTCAGGTTTTTTTATCTGATCCACATTTATCGTTACACTTTCTCAAGAGCCCACACATACACACTGATGATTTAATCTTCCCGAAGTCTGTGAGATATGATGGGGGTGATCAGTGTTCTGTAACAGATTATTCCAGACGAAAACAACTTTATGGTTTGTGAATTGTATCTGAAGTCAATGCAGAGAGCAGAGGACAGGCCATAAAAATGCATATTCAGTGCTGCTAATGCCGTGACGGTGTAATTGCTTTCACCTCTGGAGTAGGAAAGCTCTTGGAACTTCTTTTTCATTTTTATCTCACTTCTTATATCACTTTTCCTTAGGGGTCTATTTTATTAATTTATCTGAATTAGGAGGTTTCTTTTATTTTTTATTTTTTTTCTTTCTGCACTGGTGTCAACATTGAACATGCAAATATAGTTCAGCTTTGCTTGCAGCAGAACTTCACACAAAATGAGAGCAAAAGAATTCACTTTAAGACTAACTCTTGAAATCTATACAGAAATATTCCATTTTCTTATTCAGCACTTTTTATTTATCCTTTTTCTTTCTCAACTGCATGAACTTTAGAAAAAAATATTCACTCCTTCATTCATGACCTTCACTCACTACAGTGGAAGTCCAGTTTTACTTCTGTTCTACTTTTAAAAAGTTGTTTATTTGTCAGACTATTTTTAGAAAAATAGATTATTCTTGAGCAGTCTTTAACTACAACTAAGAACAACCTGTCAATAAGTTATGATTTATTAATTACACTATCTGCAACATTTTACCACTTGTGTAGCCAAGGTTTTGTGATGAACCATAATGACTGACACCATGGGGTCTTTGAGCATGAGCATTTATTTTATGAGACATCTCTATTTTTATACTGTCATTATGCATGCAGGCATATTCCATGTTTTTCATAATTAGCCATTAAAAGCTGTCCACACGTTCATAACTTAAAGAGGACAGGTTAAGACAAATTGTTCACACGAAGCAGAGCCTCCTCTAATTTAATGTCATTTTCCTAATCAGCAGAATATGTGCTGCTCTACTCTTGCCAAGGTCTTGTTATGTCAGTTCTCTACATTCTTCTTACTTAAAGTTGTTAACTTCTTTTGCTTCAAGGGCAGAGCACTAGCTCATCTAGGCTAAAGCTTCCATAACCTAAAACACTGTCTGCTGCATCTCCCCCTTTTTGTTTTTCTGCCACAAAAGCCATATTTACAGCCCATTGCAGGGCCTTTTGCAAACAAGAGCATAAACATGGCACTATCATGAAGACAACCACGAAAACACACAAAATTAGAAGACATGTCTGCAATAGACTTCTTGAACACCCTGAGATGCCCCATCTCAGGAGTCAGTACAGATTGGAAGGCAGTGTGGAGGTCCAATCCTGCACTGCTGGGCTTGCCCTGCTGGGGCTTTGAAGTTGTGATTTGCCAAGACCCTTTGTGGAGGTGTCAGTGACATCTCTGCCCCTATCTTTTAGGGGGCTGGGGTGGGCCCTGCTGCTGGTTTCCCAACAGCTGAAACCCCTTGTCATAACATCTTTTGTAGATTTTTTGTGAAACTTGCATTGTCCTTTCCTTTCACAAGCAACTTTTCCCAAGCTTGTACAACTGAATTAGCTGTACATTAGCTAACTCCTGGTTAGGGCAGTATGAACCAGTATATTCCCATCATGAGGGCACATAACTTTAGCAGCTACGAATTTAATTATAGTAAGTACTTAAGGTGCAGCTGAACCATACATAGCTGCAGCCTGTTTTAGATCTTTCAATGTCTTTAGAAGTATAGCTTTATGTGAGTGAAATACCTGCCCAGATTATTAGGATCAAGATCCTCCAAAACAGGGAATGTCTGCAAGAGTACCAAAGCCACTTCCCCCCCATTCTGCTGTGCAGCAGGAAAATCTTTTTGTACGTTTGTCTGCAATACAGAGCAGTCAGAAGTCAAGGCAGTCATGGTTTCATGCAATTATTTGATGGCTTGATGCTTTGACTCAAACTACCTGCAAGTAAATTTGTAAAATAAATGAAATAATTTCTTCTTCCGGCAACAGAATTTTTTCTGTTTCATTTGAAACATGAATTATTCTGGTTTTAAATGTATCAAAGGTATACTTCTACAGTTGCCTTAAGACAGAGTACACTTGGGTAAAAAGCTAAAATGAGGAGTTATATTTTGTTTCTGTTACTGAGACAAATCGATTAAAACCACATGAACAACCTGCTCTGCAGGTGTTCTGATCATAACTTAATTGGAAATTTTGTCCCAAAAGAATGTAAAGACAAAATCAGGATCAAAATAATAGGAATTATACAAACAACAAACCACTTTTGGTATCACTATTGAAGTCTGATTGTATACTTCCAGAAAACAGAACATTTTGTATTTATTATCAGCTTCTTAATTACTGTTTATCATCTATGCAGAGTGTGAAAGACACACAACTCTTTTGACAAACTAAATATGAAAATTTAGCTCAGGAAACCACAATTTCTTTATTTAAACAGGAAAGTACACTTTATTTTTTTCTTCCTCTAAGTTTTTCCTATTCTTACTCTGTGTCTGTCTGTGTGCCTGATTCCTGTGGCAAATCCAACTGCATGAGATTAAGAGGGTGATATGTCTCAGAGTGGCTATTTGAATTATTTGAAGATTATTAAGCATCTGGTCACAGTCCATAAGCATTGGTGAAGCTACCCATGGGCATGGCTGTAAAATTACGTTCATCATAATAAAAAATGACGCAGTTTGGTTTTCTGGTTTAAGTGCTTCTGGCTGCCTCAAAATTTATGTAAAGGGTCTGAAATACATCCTGGATTATTATTTTGTCTCTTCAACATAATTTAACAGAGCTAATAAAGGTGACTTATGAATTCAGTGACTCACTCATTGCATTTCATCCCAGCCAATAACAAACAAAGAAGTGTATTTCTTCTGTGAGTAAAAAAGTTAAAGCTACTTATATAAATGTATGTGCTAGAACAAGTGGAAGACACCCGCACAAAATTGATGCTTTTTACTTCCTTTTTATTTTTTTTTTCTTTTTAAGTCTTCTCGGAGATTTTTTTCTGTTTCTGTTTTCTGTTCAGTGTGGAATTTGAATGTTTTTGCTTTCTCCAAATCCCAACACTTAGTATTAAGACTGATGGCTATACGTGCCATGTAAGTATTCCTTCAAAACCAGATGCTTGTTATGGAAAGGCAATGCCAGGAAGGTACAGATTACAGGTGCTCTAAGGGTATTAAAGCCATGAGATTCAGGCATGTGCCCTCACTACTGCCTGGTGTGATTTTATCCAGGTAGCACTGCAAAACAACTTGTCTCCTTTTCACACTCTACGTCTTTGCAACACACTTATGCCACAGAATGAAGTATTTCCTTGTATGTCTTAAAAAGAGGGGGGTTTTAGGTGGTAATACTTCCTTTCATTGCTTCATTACCCTAGAAAATAGAAGTCTGGTGATGTACAAAGATTGAATACAGCAATTTTAGACAGCCAAATTATCCACTCCTGAACTTAATACAAAGGTGTGGGCTTTTTGTTTTTTTTCCTTTTCTTTCACTACAGCTATTTACACTGATAAGAGTTGCCTTAGTAGAATGTCATCCTTTTATACACGAATATAAGGTCTGCTACAGTAATTTTAAAGTTAGAATGTCTGCCAGACAGGAGCCATTAAGTACATCAGAAGTCTGAGAGCAAACTAAAAGAAATGTCCTTTATATCCTCTCTGATTATAAGGATTAACTGCATGCATTCTTTGCTTTATCTCCTACAGTCAGACTGCCTTGATGTGTGTTGTATGGATTAGCAAAACATCAAAATCTCAGAGGAACTGTGCTTGGCTGGTACCCTTTAGGTGAAACACGAACTGTAGTCTTTGCTGCTTATAAACTTCCTCTAATTTGTACTAAGGTGAAAGGAAACACCCAAGTGTCTCGATGGTTGCCCAGTGCTGGAAGAGAACACTCCTGTTTTGTGCCAGGTGATACCTCTGCTTTGGGGAATTTAAATTTTTTTTTTTTTTTTGTCTGCCTGTGGGAAGATGGGGAAGACCCAAGTTTTGAAACTGTATGCAGCTTCCTTGTAGTGACTAGTCCAATGAGGTGTGAGAGCATCTCTGGTGAAACACACCCTGAGATGCTCCTAAACTTAAAAAGAGTTGGGGAATGGGAAGTTACGCTGGGCAACAACCCATTGTACTTAAAGGAGATCTAGTTATTTATACTGCACAAATAATGGAAAGAAAATCATAAATATATATGGTATGTTGTAAATATGGCTAGTCATATAGATGGTTGATGGAATTGTTTGAAAGGATAATTAAGTATCAATGGTTACTTTGGCTAAAAACCACTCAAATTCTCCGAGGTATCTGAGAAAAATAGAACTTTAGTCAGAGGCATAGCTATTGTTAAACATTGATTATAATTAATAATGCAGACATGCAAATAGTTCAGTAGGCAACCATATTCTGAAGCAGAGAGACAGCTTCATTGTTTATTGGGTGTAGGTAGGTCACCAATTATAGCAAAAGGAGCTTCGAGGCACTATGTAATTAAAAAACTTCCCAAATTCAACATTCAGTAATGCCTGTAATCTGATCAAGAAGGAAAGCATAAAATTGCTGAGAATAATATTCTTATCTCCACCAGTGGGCCTCCAAGCCAGAGAGCATTTCTCTACCAAAATCCAAGAGATGTAAGCTGAAGCTAGAAACCTCTGGTTTCAAAGAGTCAAGCTGCTTCATGTGAAGATAATACAGTGATTCAAAAGAGTATTACTAGAGTTCCTCCACTTTCTGAAACCTTAAAAAGGAGGCAAAATATTTCTTGAAAAACTTTTTGATGGTACTGGCCTAGATCACTACAGCATGTCTGGGGCTTTGAAATCAGCCATTGTAGGATTTCTATTTCTTTGTATTGAACATCTGCAAAGAGAAGGTGTATTGCACTCAGCATGATTTTAGCATTTGCAGCTACACAACAAAACTCAATGTCCTGCTTCATCTGGATCCCCAGCTTCAGCTCATCAGCTCATTGCTTAGGAGGCTCTGGAGGGTTTTACATATTTTATTTATTTCTTCCTCTGAACCATCAAAATTTGTCCAGATGACAGGGTAAGGTAGGTTGAATTCCTGTTGTTAAATAATACTGAGAATTCACAAAGTATCTGGGAAGCTGGGAAGGATGATGGTGCATGGCAGTGGTTTCCTGAGTTCTGAACACATACATCACTGTGAAGCTTTATATTTACTTACTCTACCATGAAAATAATTTTAAAAAAACAGAAAAATTTGTACATGTGCTTGTGTACTAAGCTGTAGATCTGAAGGCCAGGGTCTAGATGTAAATACAGTAGTGCCTTCATCTCTGTTTAAGCTCTGTGAACATGGTATAAAATTGGAGTCTTCTTTTGGTCTGTTGTTTAGGCAGTTGGATTTTTATTAGTTGGCTACTTTCTACTCCTATTTCAGTCTTCTTTATTACCCCTTTTCCATTACAAGAGATTTCTACATAGATAACTAAACCAAAATTTCTATTGGCAAGAAAATTTGCTGCTCAAGGACATTGTTTCAGATACTCCTGCTAATATTTTTAACAAGAAAAAGCGAAGCAAAGAAAAGTGAATTGCTGAAATTGTTTTATTTCGTCTTGGCAGCTTGTATTAAAAAACAGTACTGAAACTTCTTTGATCCTAAGGGCTTGGTTTTTAACTTAGTTGTAGTGTGTGTATGGGAAGGAATTGAGAAACAGCAATTGCCTGAGAGTCCAAAAATGTGGGGAAAACTGTGGTCCAGCACTAGAGCAGAGAACATGACTCATGATGTTTTGATTTGTTGGGTTTTGTTTTTCTCCCAATCTAGTAGGAAATAAGAGAAATCGGATTGTCTTATTGCCAGACTCTTTGGATAAACTTAAGTGTCAGGCTTCTGAGTAGTTCTGCAAAAATATCTATGCCTTGAAGAATGTGTGGAAATCCTCCATTAGTACTTATGTATCTGACTTCACACAGGATGGAAAATGACCCCAGAATAACTTTGCATCAATTATTGTTCCTTGAGACAGTGTTGCAGTTTAGAAAGGTATGTACAGAATATGGGGTTGTTATAAAAACAGTGTCCTTACCAATTACTTTCGCTGTTCACTGGAGTGTGTTTCCTTTTGTTTTGTTATTTATTTTGTTATATACTAGAGCGTGGAACTGATCCTTAGGTAGAGCATTTTTTATTTTTTTTTTAAATAAGTCTGCCAACTGTGTAAGTCTGCCAACCAGCTCCTTTACCTTGTACGTTTGATTCAGATACCTTTTAATTTAGGTACAACTGTGAGTAACCGCTTGACTACATAGACTTCAATTGACTGATGCATGTATTTATATTTTTTATATTTATATCACTGCTCAAGAAAGCAAAGCCCTTTCCAATTTGAGTCTGAGAGTCAAAAATGTGTTGGGACAGGGAGCCCTGCCCTTTGCTGTGCCTCCACTCGTGGCTGGAGCTGGCAGGTTTACAGCTGGTGCACAGGGGGTTGGAGACCCTCAGTGTAGATGTATGCTTTAACACATGAAGGAAAACAATTTTTAGAAGAAACTTAATTTGAGAGGGAAGCTAGAATTTGTTGGGAGTAAATTTTGGTGTGTAAAATACACAGCTCTCTGTAATATACTACTTGGTGATTCAGTGGCTTGGGAATTAGATAGTTTGGGTTTGGTATTGGGATTTTTTTTTTGGAGGGGTGGGTTGTTTTTTATTTGTTTGGGGGTTTTTTTCGTGGGTTTTTTGTTTGTTTGTTTTTAAAGAGTAGATAATGACATCTTTTATGACACCAATTCTATCACCTTTGTGAGGCTGATGGGAAAGATAACATTGGGGTGTCATAGTAGAACTGTTCTGGTAATGTTTAATCTGTATGGTTATAGTCCTGGCACAATGATGTTCAGGGTATGAACTCAGTCTTGGAGCTCATAGATGAATGGAGTCTGTTCTGCAAGGTGGTCCTCTTTTTGAGGAGACAACTTCTTTGGCAAAATGGTTGTTTCTGTAAGACTCTGTTGAACCGACAAGAAACTTGGAGCTTTGCTTTGCTGAGCTCCTTCAGAAGTTTGCCTTGTACTCTTCACCACTGGATTTAATTTTCAAGAAAATGTCTGCTGGAAATGTTCATCTTCCCGACTTTAAAGCATGCACAAATAACTACTGACATTAAGGGCCTAAATAAACTTGGAAAATGAGGGGATAAGACTCAATCAAACCGTTTTCATTTTTGTGCTGAAGGATTGCACCTCATTTGGGGTGTAAGATTTCCTTCCCTGCTAGACCATAACAGCTGCAATAACAAACCTTTAATGAGGCAAGGACTGTTTTAGCCTTGAATGTAAATGATTCTTTATGCTGCCTTGCATCAGCTATATCCTTGAGATGTATCCTTTTATGTAAAACAGGTTTAGAATGTAGAACGAAAAAAAGAACAAATTATAAAATGCACATATGAACAGGAAAATGATGCTTGAGCACTCTCACTGTAAAAGTGTTTTTTGAAAAAACAGATTTTTTTTTTTAATTGTGAAAATAGGTGCTTTCCCCAGGAGGGGAGACTGTTCTACAAAGGACAGCTGAAGAATAAGGCACACAAATTTTCATTGAAAAGCTACATCGTGCTTCCAAACTTTGACCAAGATATTTTGATTTTTATATTCTCTTCATCCATGGATATAATCCAATGTTTTGCTTATGGCCATCACCTACTGACTGAATTTATACCAAAAATTACAAAAAACATACCAGAATTCATGGGAAAACTAAAAAACAAAATATAAGAATGCATATACTTAATCAGAAAGTGGGTAGCAATGAATTTTGTCATAAGTGCCTGCTGTGCACAATACTTTGAGCATTGCTCAGAGAGGCTGTTGAAGGCCAGATCAGATATGGTAGTAAAGGTCTGGCAGTGCTCTAAGTGTTGAATTTATCTATCATGAAACTAAATTTCTGGGCATGTTTATCAGTCTGATTTAATGAACGGCACCAGACTATGAACCTTGCTCCTGTGGGAGCTATGATTTGTTGTAGGCTTCATTTTGCTTGAGTGCAAGTATATGGGGAAATCAGCTCACTCTTTCCTGATAACTCTGGACTTGTTGATCCTGTTAGATGAGTAAGAAAAGTTAGCACCTTCCTGGTGGTGAATGGGTTTGACACAGCAGATCAGCTTTGATCCAGAGTCCATATGAACTTTTAAATGGGGCTATGCTTAAGCTCAGAGTCTGCTATTTTTGTCTTATCTGCTTTCCCATTAGAGATTCTTCTGGGAAGATTTTTTTTCTCTTCTTGAAGACAGCCCTGTCATGGTATTATTGTGTGGAAAAGCCAGCAAAAATTTGCTGGGTGTCTCTACAAATAGCAGGAATCTATCCCTTAAGAAGATTTATAGTAACAACCTTAGAGAGGTCAAAATCAGGAGCTGACATTATGCTTAATGACAGTCAGGCATCATGGAGCAGCACTGGTGATGACTGAAAGGTTATTTGCTAGAATAGTCCACTTTTGCAATAATAATAATATAAAATATTTAGTGTGTACTTAATCAAAGATTTACATATTCCTGAAAAGGATTTTTTCAGCAACTGGTGCACTGTATATCTCAAAACTGAAAATTAACAAACTATGAAGTTGTTCTAGCTGGGGGTAAGGTGGTAGGTATGCTGCTAGGGACCTAGGTGGTTTTATGGGGTCTCTAACTGCTTCATGTTCACAGTTCCTAGATGCTGAAATCAAGAGAGTTTTCAATCAGTTGAACATGAAGCTGAGAAACCCCCCCAAAAAACACTTTATTTTGCAATGGATAATTAACCTCTATCATGTGTTGCCCCACGATAACATTGCAGACAGATGGTAAAGAGGAGACCAAAAAGTCTTAAACTTTTATATGTCTCTCTGCAATTGTCATGGTTTAAGGCCGGGCAGGCAATTATCCAAGTGCCAGATGCTCTCCATTAATCCCCCTCCTCTTCCTGAAAAGGAAAGGAGAGAAAATAAGAGAGAGACTTACAGGTTGGAAACTAAACTACACAGCTTTAATGACACAGTAATGATAAAAAAGGAAAAACTGTTAAATATACACAAATATACAGAAAAATATCACATTCCTTCACCATCTCCCCCAGTAACTCTCCTGTCACCACCAAGGCTTCAGGGCAGCCCTGGGAAAGTCCAGGCTGGAATCCTGGGGTCAGGAGCAGTCGGGAGCTGGAGGCAGGAACACACAGATTCAGGCTGGCACGGATCAGGACCACAGGCAGAGGAATGGATGGAATCCTCCCAGGATGCTGAAGCAAACAGGGAGAGGTGAAGAAGGGCGAAGGTCAAAGGGACTTGACCCTCGTGATCCCTCAAATTTATACTGAGTATGAGGTGTATGGGATGGAATACTCTGTTTGGTCAACTTTGGTTACTTGTCTTGCCCACTCCTCCCTAGAGGAGGGTTGCAGGTGTGACCCCTTTACTTCCTTTCTCTTTTCAAAGCATAAAATGTTCCTCAGAGCTGAGCAGTGGCCTTGGCTCTGCACACCAGTCTCTGGCAGTGACTATAAACATCAAGCATTACCAGTCCTAGAAGCAGACACTGACTGAGAAACTTGCTGTTCATTTCAGGAATTGCAGCTACTTACAAGAGACTTAGCTGCAAGCAGAATTACAAGACAGAAGATTAGCTCTCTCCTAGCCCAAACCAGGCCAGCAATATTTACAGTTGCGATACAAGTGGGAATTGTAGAAGGGATGTAAACATCCGACCTTCCACTTGTTTGCAAGATGGGAAGACAAAATAAAAATGTTTAGATTCAAATCTTTTTTTAGAAAACCATAAGTCATCCTGTGAGTCAAACACTCAAGACCTGTGAGCCAAATTCTGTGCTCCTTAATTCCAAACAGACTCCAAATTCTGTGCTCCTGAGCAATGGCTTTTGCTTTTGCCTGAAAAAGGCCTTTGGAATCCATCCCAGTTATATCTTTTTCCTCACGCAGTACTGTGTGCTGTGAAATAGGATGCAGTAATACAACAATGCAAGCCTTAAAAAAGTAATCTATTTTCATAAGTAGGAAATTATCTCTCAACCATCATTAACCAGCAAACAGCCACTCACACATCTTAAAACTGCCATTTTAGCATGTTGGGTTTAAAGACTGTGTTGCTGACAGAGCAATTGCACAGCTGGCTGGCTGGCTCTGCTTTGAGCACTGATGTAGTTGGAGCACATCTGTGTTGAAGTAAATTATGCAAAAAGTGCTGACTTTTCAGGCTAGTCTGGTTTGTGATAGAATGAAGAACATCTTCCCATAAATTCAGGAAGACTGAGGTTTATATTTCTGCAAGAGTGAACCAGTATTAAGATCGTGGAAGATCAGTAAAAAAATTCTATGCTGAATGCTTTCAAACAATCTGCTCTGAACATTGCTGATTTTACACTACTAAAATGAGCAAATTGAGAGGTGTCTTGTGTGTATGCTGTCCATAACACACCTGAGTGCTGCATATGATGAGCACCATAGTCCACCAAAGCCACCAGTGCGCTGCCGTTTGCTGAGATGCTTTGCACTAAGGTTAACACACACTGCTGAGAAAAGGATCATTTTTGTTGTAAGGGAATACTGGGGAGAGATTGGATGTGGAAAGAACAGATTTCTAGCCCCTGGCTTATTGTATGTTAAAAAAAAAAAACAAAACAAAACAGTCAACTCCAACATTTCTTAATGTACTATTTTGTAAGAGAATATAAATTCTGCCTTAGGCTTAAATAACTTTGTTTTCCAAAGTATGTAATAGTTTTGATGATTTTAATGTGTTTCCAGCACTTTAGCTAACTAAATTGGTATAATCTTTTGAAGTTCCTCAGGGCTTTTCAATCAACTTAGTGACTATCCTATGAATCAGTCAGGGAATGTATGAAAATAGACCCAGATTTTGGAAGAGAAAGAAGCTCCCACTGTAATTTCAGAAAAACCCTTCAGATACGGGATGCTTTACTTGAGTCTAAACAGTCTTTCTGGTATTTTGCAGTCTCATATATTATTTTAATTTTTAAATTTTAATTGTATTGTAGATGACCTAAAATGAATAGAAATGCAAGGATATCTGTTACAAGAATGACATACGCCTCATTGTGCCTCATTGACAGCATGCCACTGAAATCTGCTTAGAAAGCTGGAAAGTGCCCCAGAGGGCTCTAAAGAGGTAATAAAATAAATATTTTTAAAGTGGAGGAAAAGCAAGAATTTGATTTTTGCTTTTAAGTTTCTGTAAGAGTACTTCAGATGTAGGAAGAACAGCTCAGCTTCTCTGGTTGTCAGCCCAGAGAGCTGTCAATCCTGAGTACTCACTGCAGACCCAATTAATGTAGTTGCCAGTGTTGTTGCCTGTGCTTTGGGGACACAAGGCTTTGACTTAAAATTAGAATTTCACAATATTTTTTTTTTTTTCAGAAATACTTCTCATTTGGGTTTGTTGAGAAGAAAGAGGAAAACACTGTGTGCTTAAAAATCTGGGGTGCATGTAAATCTCCACAAAATAGTGCCCAGAAAATGTTTCTATAGAAAGCATTTCTGTCTGGGACATTGTGTCTCCTAACTGTACCAGTAGAAAATGAAATTGTCTTTCACAAATAGAGCATCTCTTTACTGTGAGAGGAGTGGTGAGAGCAGAGTGAGCCAGAGAGCAGAAGAGAAAGACACATTTCAGGTGGATCAGGAAAGAGGTTCACAGCAAGGAGAAAACCTCTAGGGCTGGAATACATTTTAGTTATTCAGTTCAACATTTGGCTTCCTGCTGCTTGGTTTCTCACCAATAGCACAAAATCCCATGTTCCTCTGGAAGACTGGATACTCAGCAAGGGCTTCTTTTCCTCAGTCTGTTCAGCCCCACTTTCTTCTGCCTGTAGCTCCCTAATGCAGCAGCACTGGAAATTATCATCTCCCCACGGGGATGCCAAACCTGTGTCTCTGGGTCCTGCTCTCAAGACCTTTTCAAAATGAAATTCAACCAACAGACAGGAGACCAAAAACTATGCTCTTCTGGCTAGACCAGAGGAAAGCTCTTCTTGGTTTTTCAAGAGAGAACTCCTGTGTGAGATATTGATACATTTGATTCATTTATCCATACTGCCATGCTGTAAAAAAAATACTGTGCTATGTATTTATAAAGAACTGGGATCCTTGGATGGATGTAGTCAGATAAATATTTAAGGTATTTTTGAGAGAGTGAAGTATTTCAGTTTGAAATAGTTGGAATTCTTTGTGCTTTGAAGTACTTTGAGAATATGAATGGAATGAATATTGGCATCATTAGGGAGTGAGAAACCTTTAACCCATGTGGAAAAGAACCACCCTAAACATAACTAAGGTTTTCTAAACTCACATATCATAAGATGGGATAACATTAACAGGACAGACCCTGTCTGCTTGGCTTTATAGGAGAGATGGCAACTAAAGTGTTGGCACTGCCTCTACGTACATTCAAATAAAAATATTTTCTCTTTGTATGTGTTAGTCACTAGCACTTACTAAAAAAGATGTATATGTATTTCATGAACCTTGTCCATATTTTTTTTCTGCTGATCAGCAGTAGGCAAATAAGTCTTTTTGTAGAATTATGCAGGTTAAATAATAAAATTTACAGCATTGAACAGTACCTGATGCCAGATAGTTTCACTGTTGGAGATATATGGGTGTATTCATACTGATACTTCATTACTATTAGCTTTACTTACATAAAGAATTAGTACTAAGAAATTATAATTAAAGTACTCAGTAATGGAATTAGTTTTATCAGGTGAGGGATAGGAAAACATATCATTACTGTAGATGCTGAGAGGTTAATACTTGTAGTGCAGCTCTGCACATCTCACTAGAAAAAGAGGGAAAATTTGTCCCTGGAGATGGAAAATCCCCAATAAAGCCATTCTTTAAATTTGCCAATCACCATGCAGGGTAAACTAAGTTAAATCAGTAAGAATATTCGCTCTCTTGAGATGAAATGAGGTTCATAACAAATAAGTGCTTGACATGTTGCTGGCTAAAAATGTCCAAGAGATTCAGACCTATCTCCCTTCATACAGTAGGATTTAATATCTTGTTTCTAAGTATCTTTTTTCTGGTTTGCTAGTTCATAAAAAGACTCTAATTTAAAAAAAAAAAAAAGATATTTGGACTTAAAATTCTAATGAGTAACTGTTTTGTGTAAAGACTTAATGTTTTTTCTCACAAAATTTTATATTTTTTCCAGGAATATGAGAATCTCCTTACTAAAAAAAATATGTAAGGTATTTAGTTCATTATATATGCTGGAGTTTTATAACATAAGCCTAATTAAAATACATTTCCTTTTTCTAGTTTGCAGTTCATCAGTTTGTCTGAGTGGGCATTTATTTTAAACTACAGCAACTTGTGCTTTAATAGTTTCTGAAAACTTACGAGTTGACTATGTCAAACTATGGAAAGAATTGGCAGAATAAGTGAAGGTAATGATGCCTGTAAATGATCTTGAATAGTGAAGCCATAAATAGACCAGAAATGCCATTTTCAAAATATGACATGAAATTTTGTTCTTGTTACACAGCATGCATGTAAGTCCCAGAAGAAGTGGTTCAAGCAGAAATGATACATCCTCAGCCCATAAACACCTTACCAGGAGAAAAGGGTAGGATATGAATTATAGTTTCTTCAGCTGTAATGTCTTAATAGGTGAACGGATTCATATGTGAAAAATTTCAAATGACAATTTGTTCCATTTATTGCTTGAATTGCCGACACTCATATTTTCACATTTTCACCTAAACTAGTGACTTTTTTCAGTACTCCCTACTGAATCTCTTTAATTTTCTACATAAAAGAAAAATGAAAATGTTACATCAGAAAGAACTGACAAAGCACTACTGTCCATTTTGAGTTTGAAATTTTCCATCTAAGAACAATGAAGTTTGTTTAATGACCATGTAATTAGACTTTGTTCTGGTAACAAACAGTACTTGGCAGGAAATGCTGCCATTATCCTCCCAGTGTGTGGTACACAAAAGCTGTCCCTTCCTGGCTGCTTTTGGAAGCTCTCAGAAGAGCAATAAGTAATAACTTTTCCTTTTGGTTTTGCTGATAGGTTTGTACAACCCTGGGCCAGTGGGTATTTCCATGTCCTTTGCTTGGCTTATCCTAAAATATAAGATGAAACAGAAGGACTGAATTGATTGCAGTGACTGCACAAACCCTGAGGGGCCTCAAAAGAAGGCTACAAGGAAGGCTGTGCATGAGTAGCACGTGAACAGGAATAGGAGAAAAAGGGAATTTCAGTTGTTTTCTTTCATGGGCAGCAAATGTGGAAAGGCAGCCTGCTCAGGAGCTGATTCAAGTGGAGTCTGTAGTGGTAATTTCAGAGAACTCAACAAGAAATGCTAGATCTGCAGTCTATTTCTCAAAAAGTTACTGAAAGCTGTGGAAAAGAAGGTACTGCAATTTTCTGTGCTTTATTTTCTATAGGAAAGGGCTCACTTTCATCTGCATTTTATTTCTTATATCACTTTTTTACTCCAACACTGATGAAATAATCAAGTTTCCTTCAAATATACTAGCACCTTTAATGATTTCCTGCTCTAGGCTGATACAAATAAGGACTCATTGACAATGATAAGCATAAATTGCCTTAGATCTTGATGTAATTCTCATGTAAGATGTGGATTTCAGGGCCCAGTAACTTGTTTCCTTACCAATATTCCAGTGTACATAGCTGCAGCCATCTGCTCTTCTGCAGCCGGCTTTGATTATAACTCTGTTTCCATCCTCACATAGTCTCCCTTGTATATTAATGTGTCAATTCAAGTACTCTTTACTCTTGTCCTACATTTGATTAAAAAAGAAAAGAAAAAAAAAAAAAGAGAAACATCTGGGCTACATAATTTTAGAATCGGCTCCATTAGTAACGATGACCTTGGTTGACCTTATTTTTTGTTTCAGAAATGTGCATGCCACATAGTTGGGTGAGCTAAAGACCTATTTTCTGAGAGAACATAGAAATGAGAACATGCTGGTGGGGAAAGGAGAGCGAGTGTGATGTGAAATCAGTGTGTAACATGCAGTCCCAGAAGAGGGCAGGGAGGAGGCATGTGTAATCCAGAAGTTGTGCCTGGAGACGTGCAATATTCAAGATCTTCTCTTCAATTAGTATGGATAAATTGTGGTGACTTACCCATGTTTCCCATCACCTTGCAATATATTGCCTGTGGGAAGCAACGTGTAGGTCAGTGTAAGGATGAGTCTGTAGAGGGGGTAATTCACATACGTAACATGTGAGCCAAACCTGCACAGTTGTGCTGCTCCAACGTGGGAGAAGTTGCACTGGGATATCCAGTCTGCTCTGCCTTTTTATAATTCCTGAATTACATCCCTGAAATCCTGATCTTCCAGGATGCTAGCGGTCATAAAATGTATTTTGAATTCAAATGCAAATGATTTCTTTCCTGATCCTCGGAAAATAAACACTATCCCCAGATGTAAAAGTGGGAGGCACGTCTTCAGAAGATGTGAAAACAATTTTCGATGAGGATTATTATAAGGGAATGGTTGAGAGGTTTGTTTTTGTTTTCCTCCTATAAAGGGTCTAATCAGACTTACAGGGCTTAGAAAAAAGAGGCAAACACAAACCCCCAAATGAATGCCAGACCCAGCTTTCTTAAATGTGCAGCATCTGTTATTCATTGCTATGGTTTGTGAGCTCTTCTCTGCAGAAGGCCACCAAAACAGGCTCCTGTACCGATATTCAGCACTAAAAAAGTTCTGCCTTTTTCCTTTTTGAGTAACTTTAACCTTAGGAAGAAATTAGTTCATTAATAAGTGAAGAGGAGGAGTGAATTAATTATGAATTGAAAATGGCAAAGATTGAGATTCCCTGCAAAATTTCTTTGTCATATGCACACACAAATTAGAAAGAAGGCAAGGTCACAGAGAAATCATTTCAGGGCAGGATGAGGGAGCAAATGAGGAAACACTTGAAGTGCACAGCCTGGGGGAGTTGCTGCTCTGGAGACTTTATGCCATGCAGATTTGGGGGGAACACTTAACCAGATATATGTATCATGAGCTATTTTTCAGGACCCCCAGAGGCAGCCTAAGGTGTGAACTGAGCATGAACTGCTCACTGTGATCTCCCTCTTCCTCTGCCTCTCTACCTGTGTCCCTTACATCCTGCTGTAGGCTTGTGTCCACCAGATGTTGCTTCCATGTGGCACTGGAATCCCAGAAGAAGGAAGTAGAAGCATCTCTGCAGCCAGGAGAAGGTGTAGCAGCTTCTGTCACTGAGTTAAAAATGGAAAAAATGCTTCTAGTTGTACTGATTCATGAGCTGGGAGTAGAGAGGAAAGGGGTGGTGGTGGGAAACATAGTCATGGTACTCTCTTACAATTTAACTTCTGCTTCTAGAAGCATAGTAATAATAATAAACCTATCTAAACATATAAAAACACTTGGAACTGGAAGTACTGTGATTCTTGCAAAAGATTTTTTTTATACGGAGCAGGTTTTTAATTGTTCTTTTATATTGAAAGTACAGCAGAAAATCAGTGCCTGCACAGAATGCAGCAGATGAAATCTCTTTGAATTTCACCTCAGACTTTTATCTCATCCTGTGAAATCAGTTGACAAAAATGAATTCACATGTACTTGAACAAAAGTAGTACTGCTTGTTCCAAAAAAAGGGCAGAAAAAATACAAGATGTATTAAAAATAACAATAATCTGTCAAACAAGGTAGGAGGTATTTAATGAGCTGTCTAAGGGACTACTTTAGCAGGTGAAGTAACATTTCTTATGGAGACGGTGAGTAGGTAGTAGAGAAAATATTGATTTAGAGCCAAAAGACGGGATATACAGGCAAGAAAATATGAGAGTGCCAATGTGGAAAGATGTCTGCCTAAGTGGGTGAAATAATTCTGTTGTTGCTGTAGATTTGGTAACTCTCAAGATTGTCTTTTAAAAGGAATAAAGTGCATAGGGGAATACTGCATGTAAAAAACACCTGTCCAGAAACAGGCTTCTCTACATGAATTTTTTTCCCTAGGGATTATTTATTATGTTGATTGCACAGTATATAGAGAGCTTTTTCCTTGAATCAGAATGTTTTGGAAAAATATCTTTAGGGGAAACTGTGAAGTTTTCCCCCCTCTGAACCCTCTCACCTGAGGATTTAATGATGGAATCTTGTCCTTTCATGGTTACAGATGAATCAGGCTTCACTGGAGAATGATTTATCAGATATATAATTGGCTTACAGGTGAAGAAGAGCAACAGAAATAGAAGGAGTGACATATGGAAAAAGATAAAATATCGTCCAAAAAGGCATAGCTTGGCTTCAGAAATGATTGAGGCTGTGACGGGCTCTGACGATAGTTTGCAGCTATTGAAAAAGTGTGAACTAAAAAGAAGGAAAAGAAATTGTGCCATATTTAGATTATTTTTGTTTGCAGCAAGATTGACTTCAGTCATATGTTTGCTGTAGAGGTGGCTGTACATCCCTTTCAGCCTACATCCACTAGATTTTTAACCAGGGAGTTTGTGCTCCTGTAAATAAAGAGGATATAGAGACCTAATATTTCCCTAGCTCTTTGCCATCCGTATCTTTGTCCAGATCACATCATTATAGGACAGGGAAGGTGGCTATCTTCATTTCACAGGTAAGAATGCTTCCAGTGTGGCTGCAGGAGCATATACATACATCCCAGTGCAGCTTGTGCATCACCTGCAGAGCCCAGGGGAAAGCCATGCCCAGGTTCTCTGAACCACAGTCTACTGGAAGGTGTAAACTTGCCTAAAAAAGGTTGTAAAAGTTAAATCCAGAAGTGTATGGCAGGGCAGGGAACTGAACCTACTTGATTCATGTGCCCCGCCATGATATTAGGTCATCCTTCTTTCCTTCTCCTTTTTAGTTAGATGTGGTTGTATTTGGGGCTTGGCTTGCTGGGAAATACTGGTGGTGTGAAAGAAGTCCTGTCCTATGAACAGAAATATCACTCAGTTAAGCATTTTTACAATACCTATGGGTAAACAATTAGTCAGAGGTGGTAAGTATTCCCATTCCTATGATACTACCTCATTTTCTCCAGTAGGAACGAAGGTTTTTCAGCACCTGGCAATCAGTCCGTGTCATTGTGCATGCAGCACTGCAACTATGTGAGGCTGTAGTAAAAATTTAATTAGTTCCAAACAATGTCTGTAGTGTGGCCAAGACCTCTCTGCAGCTTTACCTTCAGGCTTTGTCTCTTGCTGCTTTTTCCACTCAATAATTCTAGTAATTTTGTCAGTATGTGCAAGTGGATGTTGTTTTCTTTTAAGTAGTTCCAGGTGGTCATCTTTTTATGGTGGTCATCAGTTTTATTCTGAGTAGTTGGCTTCCTAAAAGCTGGATGTCTTTTCCATTAGTTGGCTGTTGCTTCTTAATGATTGAGCTGCTGCCTCTTGAAGACCATTTCCTTCTCACCACTCTCTCAGCTTGTTGCTTCACTTGACATGTCAGTAGGCTCCCCGACAACATCAAGTATCTCCTGGTACCTCTCTTCCTCCTCCTACTTCTGCTTTTAGCTGTGCCTGTCATTCTGGTTTTTGTTCATTAAGACTATTGTTTGGAATAGAAACCAGCATTTCCTTGCCGATTTTATGTCTGAGTTTTTACTGATCTATTCCTTTACTTCCTGTTGTACTGTTAGCCTCAAGCACTAGAATTTTACTCAAGGCAGCTGGGCTATTTTGAATTCTTGTGTTGCATATTTATTGTACATCCTAAGGCAACGGATAATTCTGGATAGGCCATGGTGCTGAAGTTCTGCATTTTTTATTTGTGCAAAGGATTTGTAAATTTTGAGAGTTCCTGTTCCTAACCAGCTCTTTGTGAATCTTGTTAGAATTACATATGAGACTGGACTGTTTCAGAAATGCAATATAGGTAGCATAATTAAGCTTCTTGTTAAGGAATCAAGATCTGTTTTAATTCAAAGATTTAATTAGGTTAATTAGCACGGAATATGGATCAGAGACATTGAACAGCAAGGTTTTTGTTTTTCAAACTCTGTTCTTCAGAAATAAACGAGTGCTTTTCTACTGACTTTGCTAATGAGTTAATGAGGTTTCGTTCAAAATAAGACTTTAAAGTAGCCTTCTAGCAGTGTTGAACCATTTAGAAAAACCTGAACCCAGAAGCATTTACCTTGGTGTATAGCATTAGTTATGCTTTAATGACTTCTCTAAAAATTTGTATCTGTGTCGCACAGTTCCTTTTTTACTCAAAATGGCTCAGACTGAGAACTCTGCCTGCCCTCCCAAAGGGGGGGATATGCTTATGTGAAAGGCATCACAAAACTATGACTGCTTCCTATTTATTTATAATTATTTCTGTTCAGAGAAGCACATAATGAATGCTCTTAGGCCACTGAGCATGCTTTGACCAAGTTTGTGAGGCAAAATAACTTAAAAACTGTAGCACCAGAGAAAATGCTCTGGGATATAGTGATTTATTTATTTAGTTGTCTGAACTCCATTAATACTGTATATGTACTTCATTGTATTGCCACTATGAGTTAGGAACTGGCTGGAGGGCCGGGCCCAGAGAGTGGTGCTGAACGGTGCTGATCCAGTTGGGGGCCGGTCACTAGTGGTGTCCCCCAGGGATCAGTGTTGGGCCCAGTTCTGTTTAATATCTTTATTGATGATTTAGATGAGGGGATTGAGTCCATCATCAGCAAATTTGCAGATGACTCTAAGCTGGGGGGGAGTGTGGATCAGCTGGAAGGCAGGAGGGCTCTGCAGAGGGACCTGGACAGACTGGAGAGTTGGGCTGATTCCAAGGGGATGAGGTTCAACACGGCCAAGTGCCGGGTCCTGCACTTTGGCCACAACAACCCCATGGGGAGCTCCAGGCTGGGCACAGAGTGGCTGGAGAGCAGCCAGACAGAGAGGGACCTGGGGGTTTGGATTGACAGGAAGCTGAACATGAGCCAGCAGTGTGCCCAGGTGGCCAAGAAGGCCAATGGCATCCTGGCCTGGACCAGGAACAGTGTGGCCAGCAGGTCCAAGGAGGTGATTCTGCCCCTGTACTCAGCCCTGGTGAGGCCACACCTCGAGTCCTGTGTCCAGTTCTGGGCCCCTCAGTTCAGGAAGGAGATTGAGGTGCTGGAGCAGGTCCAAAGGAGGGCAACCAGGCTGGTGAAGGGACTGGAGCACAGATCCTATGAGGAGAGGCTGAGGGAGCTGGGGCTGTTCAGCCTGGAGAAGAGGAGGCTCAGGGGAGACCTCATCACTCTCTACAACTCCCTGAAAGGGGGTTGGAGCCAGGGGGGGTTTGGTCTCTTTTCCCAGGCACCTCTCAGCAAGACAAGAGGACATGGTCTTAAGTTGTGCCAGGGGAGGTTTAGGTTGGATATTAGAAAGAATTTCTTTACGGAGAGGGTGANTTCTGGATAGGCCATGGTGCTGAAGTTCTGCATTTTTTATTTGTGCAAAGGATTTGTAAATTTTGAGAGTTCCTGTTCCTAACCAGCTCTTTGTGAATCTTGTTGGAATTACAGATGAGACTGGACTGTTTCAGAAATGCGATATAGGTAGCATAATTAAGCTTCTTGTTAAGGAATCAAGATCTGTTTTAATTCAAAGATTTAATTAGGTTAATTAGCATGGAATATGGATCAGAGACATTGAACAGCAAGGTTTTTGTTTTTCAAACTCTGTTCTTCAGAAATAAACGAGTGCTTTTCTATTGACTTTGCTAATGAGTTAATGAGGTTTCGTTCAAAATAAGACTTTAAAGTAGCCTTCTAGCAGTGTTGAACCATTTAGAAAAACCTGAACCCAGAAGCATTTACCTTGGTGTATAGCATTAGTTATGCTTTAATGACTTCTCTAAAAATTT
>JAAWXA010000013.1:16166106-16278781 GCA_038090715.1 Florisuga fusca
CCACCAGTATTTCCCAGCAAGCCAAGCCCCAAATACAACCACATCTAACTAAAAAGGAGAAGGAAAGAAGGATGACCTAATATCACTGGCGGGGCACATGAATCAAGTAGGTTCAGTTCCCTGCCCTGCCATACACTTCTGGATTTAACTTTTACAACCTTTTTTAGGCAAGTTTACACCTTCCAGTAGACTGTGGTTCAGAGAACCTGGGCATGGCTTTCCCCTGGGCTCTGCAGGTGATGCACAAGCTGCACTGGGATGTATGTATATGCTCCTGCAGCCACACTGGAAGCATTCTTACCTGTGAAATGAAGATAGCCACCTTCCCTGTCCTATAATGATGTGATCTGGACAAAGATACGGATGGCAAAGAGCTAGGGAAATATTAGGTCTCTATATCCTCTTTATTTACAGGAGCACAAACTCCCTGGTTAAAAATCTAGTGGATGTAGGCTGAAAGGGATGTACAGCCACCTCTACAGCAAACATATGACTGAAGTCAATCTTGCTGCAAACAAAAATAATCTAAATATGGCACAATTTCTTTTCCTTCTTTTTAGTTCACACTTTTTCAATAGCTGCAAACTATCGTCAGAGCCCGTCACAGCCTCAATCATTTCTGAAGCCAAGCTATGCCTTTTTGGACGATATTTTATCTTTTTCCATATGTCACTCCTTCTATTTCTGTTGCTCTTCTTCACCTGTAAGCCAATTATATATCTGATAAATCATTCTCCAGTGAAGCCTGATTCATCTGTAACCATGAAAGGACAAGATTCCATCATTAAATCCTCAGGTGAGAGGGTTCAGAGGGGGGAAAACTTCACAGTTTCCCCTAAAGATATTTTTCCAAAACATTCTGATTCAAGGAAAAAGCTCTCTATATACTGTGCAATCAACATAATAAATAATCCCTAGGGAAAAAAATTCATGTAGAGAAGCCTGTTTCTGGACAGGTGTTTTTTACATGCAGTATTCCCCTATGCACTTTATTCCTTTTAAAAGACAATCTTGAGAGTTACCAAATCTACAGCAACAACAGAATTATTTCACCCACTTAGGCAGACATCTTTCCACATTGGCACTCTCATATTTTCTTGCCTGTATATCCTGTCTTTTGGCTCTAAATCAATATTTTCTCTACTACCTACTCACCGTCTCCATAAGAAATGTTACTTCACCTGCTAAAGTAGTCCCTTAGACAGCTCATTAAATACCTCCTACCTTGTTTGACAGATTATTGTTATTTTTAATACATCTTGTATTTTTTCTGCCCTTTTTTTGGAACAAGCAGTACTACTTTTGTTCAAGTACATGTGAATTCATTTTTGTCAACTGATTTCACAGGATGAGATAAAAGTCTGAGGTGAAATTCAAAGAGATTTCATCTGCTGCATTCTGTGCAGGCACTGATTTTCTGCTGTACTTTCAATATAAAAGAACAATTAAAAACCTGCTCCGTATAAAAAAAATCTTTTGCAAGAATCACAGTACTTCCAGTTCCAAGTGTTTTTATATGTTTAGATAGGTTTATTATTATTACTATGCTTCTAGAAGCAGAAGTTAAATTGTAAGAGAGTACCATGACTATGTTTCCCACCACCACCCCTTTCCTCTCTACTCCCAGCTCATGAATCAGTACAACTAGAAGCATTTTTTCCATTTTTAACTCAGTGACAGAAGCTGCTACACCTTCTCCTGGCTGCAGAGATGCTTCTACTTCCTTCTTCTGGGATTCCAGTGCCACATGGAAGCAACATCTGGTGGACACAAGCCTACAGCAGGATGTAAGGGACACAGGTAGAGAGGCAGAGGAAGAGGGAGATCACAGTGAGCAGTTCATGCTCAGTTCACACCTTAGGCTGCCTCTGGGGGTCCTGAAAAATAGCTCATGATACATATATCTGGTTAAGTGTTCCCCCCAAATCTGCATGGCATAAAGTCTCCAGAGCAGCAACTCCCCCAGGCTGTGCACTTCAAGTGTTTCCTCANTCAGGCATTGGAATGGGCTGCCCAGGGAAGTGGTGGATTCTCCGTCCCTGGAGATATTTAAAAAGAGACTGGATGTGACACTCAGTGCCATGGGCTGGGAACCGCAGCGGGAGTGGATCAAGGGTTGGACTTGATGATCTCTGAGGTCCCTTCCAACCCAGACAATTCTATGATTCTATGATTCTATTTATAGTAGCGATATGCCAGCAATGGATTATACTAAATGCTTACCATCCCCAGGTTTACAGCGTGATCTGCAGTAGCAGGTATGGAAGACAGTCAAGTCTCCACTACATACTGCTTTTCTGGTCATCATGTATGTGACTAAAAGCTTTAAGAACATAAATCATATGACACACAACACCCACAACCATTCCAGCTGGTGGGACCTGGGTGACAAAACCATCTTTGAACAGCTGAGTCTCAATTTTCAATTCACCACTGAGACAGAAGGAATCTTTCAAATTATTCTGGAAGTCAGTGGACTTTTTATCTTGAGTTGGTTGGTACCAGACCACCACTCAGGCATTGGATGGTTTTGTCCCGCTCACCATTTTGTTCCTTCTTATGCCTCAGACTGCTTGGTTCTTCCCATCCTATGAAAGGTAAAACCTCAGCTCCTCATTTGTGGTGTTCCAGAGCTTTACCAGGACACAGGAGCTGTCAGAGCTGTCTGCAGTCACTTGTGTGGGAGGGATGTGAAGGGACTTATGCATTAGCTGTGCTGAAATAATTACTGTATTTTACTTGACTAATAATCAAGTGTTATTTGTTTCCAAAAGAAAAAAAAAATTCCGGCCAGGGATAAAAGAGTGTTTTACTCACTAAACTCTGTACTCAATAATTCCACAAAGATAAGAATATAAAATGCTTTGATAAAAAGAAGTAATTACTTCTAGAATGCGTAGGAAGCACTATTTATGAAATAGACACCGCTTGTTACCATTTTTCATTCAAAGTTTAAACTCAGAATTCCAAAGTCTTTGGAGAATAAAATTTTAATTCTGTGGTCTTAATTTTTTTTGAGACGCTGCAGTTTCCCTGTGTTGCCATGGTAACATATTTTTCTGTATAATTGCCAGGCTGCCTTCCAGTGATGTGAATAAGAAAGGAAGCTGTCATATGGCGTGACCCAGGCTTATATTTGAGTGGAGATTCATTGCCCACAGAGTAGCAATAACACCAGAGATATCTCTCACCTGCAGGATAAGGAATTACACGTTGCTAAATTGCTGAAGGAACAAATGGCAGCAGAGGTGAAGCTCTGGGCCTTGATATTATGCGGTAGCACTAGGAGCCCTCCCCCAAGCCTGCTCCTGCTGAGCTTATTTTAACTCATCTTTTACACGAGTGAAGGATTGAAACTTTTACAGCTAACACCAGCCCTAAGGATGTTATTTGAGAATTTCATTCATCTTGGAGGTACAAAGGGGTCTGGAGGGAAGAGATGGCTGCTCAAATGGCTGTCATCCATCACTTCACAAGTGAGATTTGCAAACAGAGTCATAGCTGTGGCACTAAACAGCAAGATCTGGATCCCTCTTCAGGAGAAATTAGTGCTGGGAAAAAAAAGATTTAAAAAATAGGAAAAATGGAGGAAAAAAAAAAAAAAGCACAAGAAAAAGCAAAGACATTAAAGATTTCTTTAGTTTCTGTTTGAAGAAGGCAGCTTTTAGATCTTGCATGATTCTTTGGGATATTTTTTGATGTGAACCACAAATACCAGTGGTTCCTGGGAATATCACCAGGAAGAAAGCACCTGGGGCATTTTCCCAGTGATTAGCCCTGGGCACTACTCATGAGCAATGTGAGTGCTCATTACCACACTCAGCGCAGGCCAAAAATCAGATAAGTTTCCTGACACACAAATTTTAAAACATGAGAGTCAGAAAACAAACCAGCCAAACAAACAAACAAAACCAAACCCCCCAAATGAAGTTCTGCATCAGTTTCGACACTGTAAAGATTTCCTAGTTACTCAAAATTACTCAGCAAAGGGACAGAGCAATTAGCTCAGATGTGAATACCATTTTCTCTGTGTTTTTCCCCTCTTACAGATAGTCTGATCCCTTATTAAGGGTGGATTCTGCTGAAGCTCTCTCTTTCACTGTCTCAGCGTCTCAGCTAGGATGATCTTCCTCATAAAGCTGTTTTTTATTTATTTGTATTTGGTTTGGGTTTTGTTTGTTTGTTGTTTGTTTGCTTTTCATCAGGTCTTTCTCTAAGACCTTTTTTGTCTTTGCTAAAACTACAGTGTTTATAGAGTTTCCCTCACTCTCAGGTGACTTTCCTTGGTTTTCTTAAACATGGCTGTGAAGTTACTTCCTCCCTGGTGAAGCTACTTGGACACTTGTAGTAAGCAGGATGGTTTCTCATCTCTTGCTAAAAAGAGTCAGGTTTCTATTCCTTTTCCCTCTAAATTTGCCTGTAATTAATAGGGAGTGAAGCAACCTCACACAGGTATTTCCACTGTGTTCTTTAATGAGTCTTTCTGGCTTCTAACTCTTTCTGCAATTTTTTTTTTAAGGCTATAACAGAACCTCATCTTCCTAGACCAGTAGAGGGATTCATTGTTCGTGCACAATATATAGCTCAGCACTTCCAGCTTACCATTAGATTCCTTCTCAGAGGTGACAAAACAGTAAAAATTAAAAATCTGACATTGAGTAGTTTTCCCAAAGATACTTCTTCTTGATTTCTGCCCATCTGGGAAAGCTCTTGTCACCCCAATACATAGCATTGTAAATTGTCAGTTATTACGGATAAATCATGACTGTTTCCTCCATATGAGAAATACTTTAGAATAAAATATAAGTGCAAACCAGGGAAACTGCTGTCCATAGAACTACAGCATAGATTGCAAGTACATATAGACCATAGCCTCACAGAAACCACAATAATCTTCTTTTTTCACCTGTTTTTTTCTTTGGTACTTTTTTAGAGGAGAAAATTTTGTTGAATAAATGGCCATATTTGAAACCATGATTTGATTTCTAAAGTAAATTTTTGCCTTCTCAGTATGGTTGGCCTTTGTTCTGCCCTTCTTGCAGGAATGGCAGGACACAAAAAGCAATGTCTGAGCATATCTGATAGAAAATATTAACCAGGAAAAAATGTTATCCATAATTCCTGTGCAGGACCAGTGAAAGTATCACTGTAAACATCCTGAGCATGCAAGCTGAAGTCCATAGGTTTATGACAATCATGGTAAGATAATTTAATTTTAATATTTATGCCACTGAGCTATATCAAAATCAGATTCTTCATTTTTGACCTTGTCCGAAAATTTCCATGTTTACAAAAATGTTATTAATTGTCACTGAATAAAAACAAGTGTGTTAATATAAATTCTCACTAAGCTTGCTTTAAAATTCTGGTTATTATAGATGTAAGAATTAGAGGGAAATAAATGTCTTTAAAAGGTCTGTATGCTCCACAATTCAGTCAGGAAAATCACTGCAATTCAGGATGGTTCTCATTATAGAATTTTACACATCCCATTAAAAAGAACATGTAAGTTGTTTGAAGGAGGAATGATTTTGCTGTTTTGTTATTTTGTTGTTTTATAATGGCATGTTGGTCTATTACTCCTACCCTGCTAGTAATAAAAATAATAGTCTATAATTGGGATGTCCAATAAAATGCCTTTAAATGGGAGCATATAACATTATTCTGTGAAGGCAATAAGCTTGGTAAGGTAGATGAACACTTGTTTATATGAGTCTGTTGGGAATAAAAATGAAAGTGAATGTATGAAGATTGAATATATGTGATAAAGGAATTTCAAATTACAAGCTAAATTCCTTTTCTCACCTTTTTGTTTACATTCTCTTTTATTCTTTTTCACATTCTCTCTATTTTGTATTCTACTCTCTGTTGCTCAAATGAAACACTGATGCCTAAAATCTCAAGGGAAAATATGAGACATTTTCAACTCATGCCAGCTCTTGTCTCATCCTCAAGCCAGAAGCAAACAAATACCCTGCTACTGTTTCTGAAAATACAACAATTTGTTACTTTTTGGTTTTATGTTGGGAAATCAACACAAATTTCCATTTACCATAGCACTGAAAACCATGCAGGAAAACTATGGATTTCCAGCATGACAATTATGTCAGTATTTTTTTGACATCTTTCCATGAGATTTCAGTGTATGAGTTCCACTCTTAGGCAACAGAATGAGCAGAAACCCACACAAAACAAGTGTGTGTGCTAATCTCCCACACCACTTTGGTTCTGCCACTTCTGATGATGTGAATGCAGAATAAATCTAGAACCTCAGGAGTTCTTGCCCTGCTGTTCCTCTCAAAGTGCTATTTAGTCTTGGGCATATTACACTGACAGCTTGTTTTCACATTTGTAAACCCTTCTGTAAACTGAGCAGGATATTTTTTCTTACCAAGTTGTCTCCCTCGGGTGCCCTAAGGATTAATTGCTTTAAGTGCAGTTCCTGAAACACATGAAGTTCCCTATAAGTACCATTTTTAAATGTTATATTCCCTCAAGTACTTATTCCCATTAGTTTTTCTTACTTAAGTAGCCCAAGTGACATCTGTTTCTACTAATTATTTTTACTATTTGCCACTTTCATGAAACACAAGGTAAATGGCTTTGTGGGAAAGCAATTTCACCAGACAGATGCTTTCTTCTTTATTTAAAATATACTTAGAATGGTCTTTTTCCATTACTTTATTCATTTTTGAATCCTTGCCAATGGATTTTTAACTCCAGTGGTCTTCTGACTCTTAATTTTCTTATTAGGGGAAGGACTTAACAATATTGGAAGCAAATAAATGCACAACCCAATAGCAGACAGGCAAAGTA
The DNA here is from genome assembly GCA_038090715.1 of Florisuga fusca. Lineage (NCBI taxonomy): Eukaryota > Metazoa > Chordata > Aves > Apodiformes > Trochilidae > Florisuga > Florisuga fusca. The sequence continues at coordinate 16,172,923 of JAAWXA010000013.1, forward strand.
GAGAGAATCAAAAAGCATCATACATCCCTGCAACTTCCAGGGGTCTCATGGTTTCGGCAACAGTCTGAAGAATGAGGAAGGAGGACATGGCAGTGTCCTTCAGAATGCCTTGAGCTGGCATGCAAAACCAGGTAGGCTTTTAAAACCAGTTCCATTGCTTCTAATTAGCCTGGAATCCAGTTAAAAACCTGCTCAGAAGGTTGCTCATAAAACTCACGTTCCTTATCTGACATTTTTCTGCCTTCTCTCTCCATGTGCAGACCTACTGATGTAGACACAGATCTTTGTCCTGGAGTCCTGCAGGCAGAGGCCTCTGTTTTCTGCATTTTACTGATTTCCTGTTAGCATCCCCAGTGTATTTACAAAGGTGTCTAAACATAACTAATAAAGCTGGAGAAACTAATTTATTTTCAAATAATATGATGGAAAAACAAGTCAACGCATCCTCTTCTCTCCACCATCTTTCCACTTAATAAATATAATTACTCTTTCCATTAAGTAAATAGAATTGAAAATACTCATTCAGTGTAATCTGCGTTCAGTTTAATGGGTAGGGAGCTAATGTGATGACTTAAATGAATTCATCATCAATAAGGAAGTTGGTTCATTCCTTCTGCTGATGTGGTTGCATTCCTATCTCAGGGGTTTTCTTTGTTTCATTTCCTTTAACAATTTATTTTGTAGCATTCACAATGTCAGGGTAATTCCAAGTTTAGGGGACCTGGCTCTCTCTTATTTAAAATAATAATGTTATCTTGAAGCTGTTTAGCTACTTAGGACACTGATGGCCAGGCCAAGAGAGCTCTGCTTTCTGCTATGTTTGAAACTTTTCAACCCAAGTCCTCTTGATATCTTCCTTGCCTTAAAAAGTGCTTAGCAGTACTAGAAACTATTTAAGGCTGAATTAATCATTGTGCCTAAGCACGTCTCCTTAGGTGGGGGACACAAGTTGTTGTTCACAGTCTTAAATTTGAGCACCTTGCTGAATCAGAAAAAGTTATTAAGATGGTAAATGTGAAAAAAAAAAAAGTTGATTTGCTCTAAGTGAAAGGATATACAGCACACATATTTATTTGAGAAAAAATATGCAGTCTTTTCGCACCCCACTGAAAAAAACCCCAACATATTACACTTGCTAAGTACCAAGGTGATATTAAGGACTTACTACTTTCAAATTTAAAATATACTTTTGATTTATCTTAGATCATAGCCTGGGAGCTGTAGTAAATTGTTGAATTCTCTTATCTGGCTTCTGATGTGTCCTTGGCAAGGACACACATACCAGGGAAATTAAAATCTTCGGTTTTATATAGGAGAACCCTTATCCTGAGATTTTCTAAATAAGAATCTTGTCTAGGAATTTAAACTAGCTTATACTCATGTATCAACCCATACATGTGCCAAATCTGACAAAAGGCTGAGTGTATGAAGCTGCTCAGAAGCTAAGTGAAATTACAGGGTTTGGGTACACCAGGGATCACAACCCACATTTTCTGTACAAGCAGAAATATATAACTATGCAGCCCAAGGTTCAATATTGTAAAGTGGAAGTAGAACACCCTCACCCCCCAAATTCACACAAATAATCAGGCGATTTCAGTTTTCCTCACACTCCATCTGCTGCAGTTTTTTACCTGCATTATCTCTTTTTTTCCATCCAAGAGTATCTTGTATTGTAGCAAGGACGGTCATCATCTGGCTCACAGCAGTATAGAATGCAAAGCAGATGGAAGCCAGCAAGTTACCAAGGCCAGCAAACATTGGCCTGGGTGAAAATAGGTCTGTTGTCTCATGTACTACATGCTAAGGTGATTGTGCCAAGAAAGCACTAATTACAGATGTGCACGATGGAAAAATCTGTGTCCTTTGTGCCTTTTGGAAACCTTATACTTTGCCTTGATCTGTCCATTGTCCTCCCAGACTCACATCCTTAATGGTTTACACAAGACCCTGAAATTTATATTTCAAATGCATCTGTAATTCTTCCATGAATATGCCTGACATGGGCAGTTTTACTACTGATTTACAGTTTGAGTGTGGATAGGGTTCTCTTGTGGCAGACAAGCTAGATGTTGATCAGAAGAGCATGCATTACACAGTTCTTAAAAAAAAATAAAAAATGAAGCTAAATATTTAGTGGTAGCTCTGGGATGGTTGACTAAATTAGATTTTCCAGTAGGAACTGCAGTGGATTCCAAATGAGTTCACATATGTCAGCAGAAATGAAAGATGTCAGATAAAAATCATAATGAATTAGAACTGTTACAATATTTTTGAGCTTACAGTTTAAGCTTGTGCCTTTATGCAAATTTATTAAACAGTGTTTCGTTGATTTTGATGGTTACTGTAATAAAATTTACTGTTTTCTGTATATCTACAGGCATCTGAGACCAGCCAAACTTGTTCAAGACCTGCCACATGTAAGAAAATTAATGCTGGGAGGGATCACCAGTATAGACTGGAATGATAGAAGAAAGGGAATACACATTTCTTAATGGTGCTACTATCTGGTCATGCACAGGTATGTTAACAGAAGGAATTAATTACCCAGATTCTGTTCTGACTAACATAAGTTTCAGTATTAGAAACTTCTTTTCCTCTCAGTCTTTCTGATTTTCTCATCACAGGGGCTCACAATGATTGTGTGTCACCCTTCAGGCACTGAGCCACTCTGGAAATGTGGATTTCTTGTTTTTTTTCTCAAGACAAGAACAATATATTGAAAAGGCCAAGTGGAAAAGATGCTGTAACAGCTCTTAACAGTGTATTTCTTAGGATATCAGTAGGAAAAAAACTATGATCCTAAAACTTGGGGTTGGCATCCTAAATAACTTTGTCCTTACAAAGTATTACAGTCTCCAACCAGCTCCCTCTGGGCCAGTAATGACTTGCATTAGGAGTCTCAGATGCTTCCATCAACAGCCTGATAGCCTGAGCAACCAAATGAACTCAGTCTGCACCAAGGAAGTGCAGACATCTTCCATGTGATTGCCCATTAAAATTTCCTAACAGCAAGCCTGTGGCTCTTCTTGTGGTCATAAATAAAATAAGCCCCTATATTCATCTGTTTTTTTTCCTGGCTGTTTTGTGAGAATGGGTTTGCTGCCTGTATCTTGATAAACAGCTTTCCTCAGTCTTGGACTCCATTCACAAATACATTCCCTGTGCCCAATAAATTAAACATAGGATAAACAAAGCCAGCAATGCACACATTGAGATTAGGGATGAATCCTGTTTTCTGCAAGGTATGGAGTCCCTTCCTCAAGATGCCAGAAGTAAATGAGGCAGTGGAAACTTAAGATCTGCCTAGGTGAGATTCTGCCCTGGTACCATGCTCTTATCTTATCATTCTCAAAAGAAAGCTCACAGGGGCTAGTAACCAGTTAATGAGAAACAAATTATCCAGATAACCAGATAAAAGGTAAAAAATACGACTTGGTAGGTATGTTCCTTTTTTACCCAAGAGTTGAGAACACATAATTAAACACTTATTCGGCTGTGGGCTTGATTTATGGCAGACCAACCCAGGGATATATAATCAAGTTCCAGTCTTGCCAATTTAATTGATCAATGGGAAAGTAACTTGCTGTAATTTAATAAAACTGAAAGCATCAAAGGTTTTCAGAGTGTTGGTATTTATCTTGGGAGACTGATCATAAAATATGCAAGACAACCCTCAATATGTGCTGGGTCCAATCTGCCTTTTATGCTTGGTTTTTAATCATGGTTTTAGTTTAGTTTTGGGGTTTTTCTTTGTTTGTTTCTTTGTTTGTTTGGATTACTTTCCCATAGCACATCTAAAGGCCTCATTTTTCTCTCTTTTTCAACATAAAGGCTTAACACTTTCAGGCCTGGAGTCTCATACATTGTGAGCACTCAAACTGCTTTACTGTTTTGTTTTTTTTTTCCCCAAGATTCCCATCACTTTCTCCAGTTCCCCAGAAAATATCTGGTTGTTCATACGCCTCCCAGCTCTGTCTCTGTGAATCTATTTCTATTGCTGTTTCTTGGAATCCTAAGATCCACTGATTTCCATATCACCATCCATAGCATTTTTTTGATGGAAAAAATAGCAAGGAGAAAAATTATTACTGTTCTTTTTTTCTTAAGATATTTGTAAATCTTAAATTAAATCCTTTCTGCAAGCATTTTATTATGTGTTTATGTAAGGATATGATTAATGTGGAAGTCATTCAGCCAAAAGAAGCCTCAGAGCAGAAACCAGATATCCCCTGGTGATGCAAAACTCATGGTGGTTTTTTTAAGTGAACAAAGCACAATACAATTATGACTTTTTCTTTTTTTTTCTAAAATGTTGCTGTATATTGTTCAGTTATGGAGAAGGAAGATAAATATTGTACCTAGAGAGAAGCAGCTGAAGGATATGTTCTACTTATTCTTGCTCTTAGAGAAATGTACAGAGAAATACGTTTGCCACCGTGACTGCCCTTTGAAAGGGATTTGGTGCTGAGGTATTATTGTTGCTTGGAAAACTTGCTCCTTAAAATAGATTTCATTGCTAAAAAACCACATGGTGATAGAGGACACCCTTCAGTTGGCAACTTTCTCAAACCAGAATGGCTGAGTGTGCCTCATAAATCTGGTTGGTGAGGGCAGCCTGCAATACATGCCAGTGCTCGACAGAAAATTAGCAGCAGCAGCATCTGGAGTGGGAGGTGGTGGAAGTGAGAAGCCACGACTAGGGAAGTCGTGGGACCCATCTGGAAATTGGGAACAACCCAATTTCCAGATGAACTTAAAAGGCTTTTGAGGGAAAGCTCCAAACAAGGGTGACAATAAAATCTCCACCGTGACAGTAGCAAGGATTAACATTGCCTTGCAGCTATTTATTTTGCTATTGTATAGATACAGGAATTATAGCTGTGTGGCAAACCACACACAGCAAGAAATTAGTGTTAAAAGATAAAAATAATATAAAGCTAAGAAAAGCTGTTGGAATCCAGCCTTACTTTAGAAAGTGTTTTTCTTCTAACTAGATAAATTGAAGCAGCCATTAATAATGCAGTGATCTTCTGAGAGATTCATCCCATAAGCGTGATTTACTTTCATTGTGACCAGAAAGTGTTTCTCTAAATGGATAAGCAAAAGTTTCAGACCACTGGACTTTTTGCTGGTGATGTACTTATGCATCTGTCACTGGAGGAAGGATATGCTGGGATCTTATGCACAAGAGCCAAGGTAAGCCTAGGTATACATCAGATCCTAGAAAGTGCTCCAGCTTCAAATTGACCCAAGTGTCTGAGTATATTTATTAATATTTTAACGTATTTTCAGGTCTTAAGGAATTTATGCTAACATGGAAAAATGTAAGTATTGATTCCTGCTTGTAACATGATATAAGTAAGAGTAGACATTGTTAGGTTCAACAAAATTCTGTTAAATTAAAATATTCTTTGTTGGAAATATGGCTAGAAGTACAGCTGAGCCTGTCAAATAGCTGCTGACAAAAAGGGCAGCTCTCCCTCTCAGTTAAGCACCTTCCTTTTTGGGTTGCAGCACAGGCTCACCACGATGGGGTCCTGTCCAGTGGTGAAGCTGAGCCAACAAAAGTTAGGGTACAATTGTGCTAATGTTTGGGACTGGTTCACTGCAAGGCAGATGAAAGATGAAGAAATAGCACCAGGAAAATGAGGGGAGCATTTAGCTGAAGCTTGGGGTTAGTTTGCCCTGGCTGCAGTATGAGACTGCAACTTAATTGCATGTAAGCATATCACATATATAAACATGTATACAAAACTATGAACAGAATGTAAGGAAACAGCTGTGTCAGTCAAACTGGATGTTTTCCCAGCACTAAAACCCAAACATCAGCTCAGTGTCCAAAGCCAACTGGTCTCTGCACACTCTGGGGAAAAAAAGAGAAGGTTATCCCATCCATTGTAGAGGTGGCTGTAACTAAAAGGAGACTGACTTTAGCCATGGTCCTCAGACAGATCAGTCCTATCAAAGACAGAGATCAAATATTGGTCTCCTGACAGCCTGCATTGCTTTAACTGCTAGCTGGCTCTGTTTTGTACCATCCCATCTCATTTTCTATGGCTACATCAAAGCATTGCTAGTCACATGGACACATGACTGTCTGGCTTTTATTTAGCAATAGGGACAGAACTTATGTGATTTAGAGAAAAATCTCCAGGAAATTTTTCTCTACATTTGCCATAGCAGTAGTTTAATCCCAGACCTTTTAAGTAGGAGTCTAATGACTCAATTATTTATTTCTGTCTGCAGCATACAGTGAAGTAGGTTCTGCCCCTGCAGATGTGAAGTCTCTTTTTTCAGGCCATGAAGAGCCTGGGTTCTGGGGTTGGGGACTCAAGTCACAGCCAAGCCTAGTCTACGTATACAGAGAAAGAGAATGTTGCTCTGCAACTAGTTAACAATCCTGATCTTGGCATTCTAAATGTGTTCTCATGCTTATTTTTCTTCACTCAAACCAGCTACTGAAAGAGAAGGGAAGTTTCCCTTAGTCATTGCTGAATAACCCCTCAGGTGATGTTCTGATATCCCTCTGTGCTGGTCCAGCAATCTCCTGCAGTTAGATTACCAGTGAGGGCATGAACTCAGGAAAAATAAAACCATCTGGGTCCTTGTGAGTCTTTGGAATTGCAGTTCTTGGAGATAAAGGCACCAGTAACTCATGGAAGTGCTAAAAACTTTGAAACTCTATTAAAGGTAGTATATTGTCTCCTGTTCTTTTTGTAAACCTTCAGGATACAATTGTGTGAAGAAGCTGACGGGTTTAATAGAGACATAGCAGAAGGCAATGTTCCTCTGATGTTAGTTTAATTACAGCAGAAGGAAAATAGCAATAGCAAAAAGTACTGGAGTAGTAATTTCAGCAGGTGCATCAGTAGTAATAAGAAATCTAATTCTTGCTTATCATTGTCAACAGGGGGCAAATTGTTCCTTCAGCCCTTTGCAGTGAATCACCAGTTTATCCCAAACCAGTCCCTAAGTGATATTTCAACAGCATGAATTTGGGGCACCAGCAATTTTCTGATGTACTCTCTGTCTGTTCATTTAAAAATGGCTCTTTCCAGTGGATAATGTGAGGAATGTACTTCCTAAGTCATCCTGATGCCACCAGAGACACCTTATTTCCAGGGAGCAATATCTCCCTGTTGTATACAGTGCAGTGATGTTCAACTGCTCCCACAATGCTGCCATGCTAACCCCTGGGGGAACCAGAAACTTGAGTTGAAACTAGTGGTCAGAATAGCTTATTGATTGTACCATCAAAACCATGTTTGTTTAGAAAGGATGGTAATTGTAGCTCATAGATAGACAGATAGGTGATAGGACAGTATTGCTTTAAAAGTAAATTTTAAATTAATTTTCTTAAATATGCCAAAGTCCATATCCTTGATGAGAAGGAGTTTGCACTGGTCACCAGGGCTGAGGATGAAATAATTAAAGCATGTTCCAGGTTGCTGCAGGTATTAACCTGCAAAAAAGACCCAGGCTCAAAATAACTTAGGTTACTCTTCTGGCTCTTTAAAGAGCTGAAATTAAAATTTTAAAGCATTGAAGGAATTTTCTTTTTTAAGCTTTAAAAAAATAAGAAATAATCTTGCTTGAGGAAAAAAAAGAGCTTTGCTTCCCTTAAGAGTATCCTTGCAAACCATATAGGAGGAAACTATGTCAGCCATACACTTATACTTCTGCATAAAGTCAGAGACACATAAAACATATTTGAAGAAATCATGTTATGTTATAGAGCCTATATTTTTAAAAAGTTTTTTAACAGCTACAGTATCTGGTAGGCTCTAAGCACTGGGATACACTGAAATGAAATGTTTTACTTTTCTGTCTTTTTTGAGATAAAGCAGTCTCAAGACAAAAAAATGGTAGCTACTGTCAATAATTCTACACCCTTTTTTTCCTATCTATTTTCTGGGGTTGCAAGTACACCAGTATTTTTCAGAAAAATTAGTGCCTCTTGAGAAGGACAAGGACAGTGAGAAAGCTGGTGATGTATTTCCTAGAGCAGAAAACATTGCTGAAAAAGACATCGTCCTGCTCATTCCAATGAGTTGCTCCACTCTCCTGCTACCCAAACATTTAATTAACTCAGCTGTAGCTATTGTGAAGTATCCATCAAAAATGTTAAAATAAGATTATTGAAAATATTCTTTTATTCTCTTGAATAACAGTGGGCAAAATGACACAGGCTGTGCTTTTATAACATAGCATAGTGTTAAAATTTGTTTACACGTAAATCAGATTTCTCTAACCTGTATAACTAGTGTGATCTCTGCACAGCCCCCCTACAAAAAAACCCCAGTTATTTGTTCAGTGATGCCTGTGGGACAGAAGTGAATATTGCACACTAGGGCTGAAATGTGCAGTCCATATCACAAGAGGTGACTGGCAAAGGTGCCCATGAGATGAAATAGCTGTCATTTCTCTTGAAATTAGAGAGAGAAAAGATTCCTGCTAGGGCATGATGGCTGAATTTACTAAATGAGTTTTCGATCTACTTATACAAATTAATACTAAAGTGACCTTTAAATATCAAGAAAGGCCCTAAATGAGAGGCCCTTACTAATGTAGCTGGTTTCAAATAAAATCTGAAATATTTGTGTTCCTGGCTTGATGAAATTTAAGTTGTTTAACATCTAGCTGCCTCTTTAAGCCTTTATTTGGACTGCAATACTGATTAAAAAGTTTTCATTTCTTTTTCCCTGCCTTAAGCACTCTGTATCACAATCCTTAATTGCCATAAAAGAGGTTAATAGCAGAACTATATATATAAAGTTAGAGCAAGAGGAGCAAAGCAGTTGTTTAGTTTGTATCTGCCCACACTTGTTTTAAAGCGTGATTATTTAATGCTCTGGTGCATTCTTATTAGACATATTAAAACTTTACATAAAATCATATCTTAATATATGAAAATAGCAAGGGAAAAAATCTTTTTGAAATGACTAGGGAGACATTTTCTTTAAACTCTAAAATGGGTTTCAGTATACTCCTACCTGGGAATGTGGAGTTGGCTTAATAGCTCTTTTAAGTACTCTAGTGAACTAGTTTTAAAAACCAGTGCTTACTTAGCAATCACCTCTGCATAGCACATTTTGCTTGTGTCACGTTGCATAAGCCCCTGAATTTTGCTTTTTTTCCCCCCCAAAAAATGTTTTGCGTGACTTGGGTATTAGACTTTTTTTTGGCAATAGGAGGAGGATAGTATTTCCCTGCAGCACAAGAAATTCAAACACAAGTGGCTTTATTTTCTACAGCATGTCAATTCAAGGCAATGCATTGATTAAAAGGATTTGCACCAGTGGGGAAGGGAGGCTGTCACTTAGAGGCAGGAGCTGGGAGGTTAAGTTCAAGTAAGCATTTACAGATTTTGGTGTTTCAACTTTGCTAGCTGTTTACACACTCTCTGCTCTTCCAAAAATGGAAGTTTTTAGATGATGAGTTTTTATGTGCGATTGGAGCAACTGTCCTTGAAAACCCACATAAAACACCCACCACTATTCAACCAAATTAGACACTTCTGAAGCACACAGGGGAAAGTAACTAAACTTTTCTCATAGTACTTTTTTTAAAGCTGATTTCTAAAGGAATGTGTGTGAGAATTATGGAGAACAAAAACTATTTTTTTTTTTGCTTCCCCTCTCCAGAACACAGAGTTTCTGGAAATAACCTGTACAAAGCCTGTTCTGCATGCTGATTTCTGGACATATATTGATTGCAAGACTCAGAAAGTTTCTCATGATCTCCACCCCTGTTTGGTAATTCCTTCTATTTCTCCACACAACAGTACAGGGTCCTATAGCTGAAATAGGTTTGGTTCTGTTGTATGGTGATAGACAAGTTTCCCTCATGCCTGATGTCAGGACAGTGACTGGGAAGAGGTAGATCATCATGGGAGAGGTAGATCAGAATGTTTTTGGCAGATAAACACCTGCCTAGAGTGTAAGAACCAAGTGTTTTGGTATTTTCAAAAAATAGATCTGGGGCTGATTTTTAAAGTAGTTGTAAGCTCAGGAGATGTGTGTAACTACCAGGTGGCTGTTCCAGAACTTCTTTGAGCTCTCTCTCCTCCTTCAAGTCCTATGTACTGGGGTCCCTAATATGGGCTCTATATTCTGCTTAGGTCCCAGTTTGGACAGAGCCTCAGCTGCCTGTGTTGGCACACCAACAACAGGAATGAGGGACAGGTCTCTTTTCCTCCCAGGTACCATATCTGAGACAGCAACTGCACATGCAAAGGGGGAGTTTGCTCTCCAGGATCATCCTCCTCTGGCCCTAAAGAACAGGCATCAGGTTAGATTGATTTCTTGAGTTTGCCAATATGTTTTCCCTTTCCTCTTAGGAATAAAGAGACTCTAACCAACTGATAATAGGCATATCCCTTTAAAATTAATCACCATTGGCAAAGTTCCAATGATGGAATAAACAGTTCTGTTCAATATATATAAGATAATTTTCACCAATGTAACACTGTATAAATGGGAACCATATTCTTCTGCCTCCAGGCAAACCTGTAAAATCAAAATGGTACAACTGGAGCTACGAGATACATTTGTTGGTTGGTTGCAATAGCTTGGGCACTGTGGTGTTTTTTAATTTGGAAAGTCTATGGATTCTTCCCCTAAGGGTATGAGAAATGGAACCACAAAAAGTATTTTTTAGTAGGCTTAAATTCACTATATGTCTCCACTGGGAGGTTTTTAGAGGTCTGCAAATCGAAAAAGATTGAAACCAAACTGTATTAGGTCATAACATAAAAGGAGGGACAGAAAAATGCATGTATAAAAATATGTATTTCAAAGCTTTCTTTGGAAATTCGGGCTTTCTCTGCTGGAAACATAAAAGTGCGGAAGTTAGAAAGATGATCACTGTGTTTTCAGAGGTCTCAGAAGAACTAGAACTCCAGTCTGCACTTGTTAAACGAAACAGACAATGTCTAGAGAAGGCCAGAGGTTTTTCTGGTGGGCAAGGGAGGCCGAGGAAGGGGAGGAAGGCTGGCCACTGGATGACTATTGGTGTCAGCCTACCTACAAACAACCTGAATACTGCTGAGATTTAATCACAACGTCACTACTGTATAATTAATTCATTGAGCCTCGGCGAAGTGCCTTTTAAATCTAAAATTTAGATTGTAAATCTGAAAAAAAATCCCTCCCTCCATGTGTGCTTTTTTTTGAACGCTTGGGCACTTGACTGAATCTCCAGGTGGACAGCTGTCATGCTTCATTTCGTATCTGAAGCAAAACACTTTGAACTGGCAGCAGCACTGCCCAGGAGGTGCCTTTTCTGCAGAACTAAGGCAGCTTCTGCTGGGCAGAGCATGACTCAGCCTTCAGCAGTCCCTCTCCTGGCCGAGTGTGTGAACAACTATTCCTTCAGCTCCAGAAGACAACTTGCTCTGTTCTATCATGACATTTAATTGCTTTTTTTTTGCTGCAAGAAGGCATTTATTCTAACTCCAAGCTTTATGAACGCCCTGCTACGCTTATCACCATATTTTCTGCTTTAAAATAAGAGTACTGTGTTTAAAAAAAAAAAATCAGAGAATAACATGTTCCTCAAAGTTTTCTGTATTTCAGTTAATTATGCTGGATAAGGAGCTAGAAGTGAGATGATAGTGGTTGCAAGCTACCCTGTTAACTGCATCCCATGAAACTAAGAACCCAAAGTCGTTACAAAATGTTTTGTTCTTCGTGTTTATTTCATTTTAACTAATCAAGGTTGAAAAGAATGCTGTGGGCTTCTTTGGGGAATCCCCCTGTGCTCCTCTCGAGCACAGATCCTATGAGGAGAGGCTGAGGGAGCTGGGGCTGTTCAGCCTGGAGAAGAGGAGGCTCAGGGGAGACCTCATCACTCTCTACAACTCCCTGAAAGGAGGTTGGAGCCAGGGAGGGGTTGGTCTCTTTTCCCAGGCACCTCTCAGCAAGACAAGAGGACACGGTCTCAAGTTGTGCCAGGGGAGGTTTAGGTTGGATATTGGAAAGAATTTCTTTATGGAGAGGGTGATCAGACATTGGAATGGGCTGCCCAGGGAAGTGGTGGATTCTCCGTCCCTGGAGATATTTAAAAAGAGACTGGATGTGGCACTCAGTGCCATGGGCTGGGAACCGCAGCGGGAGTGGATCAAGGGTTGGACTTGATGATCTCTGAGGTCCCTTCCAACCCGGCTGATTCTATGATTCTATGAAAGGAAGATGTGGGGGATTCCTGGCCATTGAGAATGGCTTTGTCAGATGATTACACTGTATGAAATCTGCCAATGCTAAATCCAGCTTTAATGCAGCAGAACAACAGGATGCAGATCAGATGGTAAAGAAGATTTTGGAGCTGAGTAAATACTTTTGTCTCTCTTCCACCTTTGTAAAACCTTTGTCTCTGCTATAAAGCATTTTTGTGCCCCATTTTTTGTTTCAATTACATACAATTCTATGTCCAGGTATCTCTGAATCTCTGGTTTCTACTTTTAGCCTTAAATATCAAAGTTTCTAATTGAATTCATGAGATAATTTTCTTCTCTTATTATGGTCTTCCATTAACCTTTCTAATTTCTCTGTGATTTATCATCTATTCTTTGCTTGCCAGTGGCTGGAATATATTTGCAATTTGCTCTTGAACGTCTGGGTATAGTAAGAGGGATATGGATTTTAATTACATTAATTCGTATATGACTTTGCTAACCTTTCTTGTTCTTTTTTTTTACTTTCTTGATCCCTTTTGGGATGGAAATGAACAATGCATATCTGCTTAATCAAAATCAGCCCTAATCAATCACAGTTTTGTAGAGAGTGTGTGTATATATAGATCTATGCATACATATATAAATCATGGCTCACTCTAATGGAGGAAGAATACATTTGAGGGAGTAGTTCTAACTACATAGTAAAAGTATAATAAGTTGCTATATTAGTAAAGTTGGTGGTTTTTTTTAATGTTTTGGCAGCTTTGTAAAAATACTCTCCCCTTTGGCAGAAAATCTCCACACTTTATCCTCACTCATGGTTCAGGTGTCATGGAACCTGAGAAACCTCACATCTGATGTACATAAGCACTGCTTTTACCTTTCTGAGGCATTCAGAATGTAATTTTTCAGAAAAGAATCAACCATAATATCACTGATTTCATACAGAGCATTAAGAAGAAAATCCTAATCATGATGAACAAGGGAATGAGTTGTAATCTGTTCCCCTTGTCTTTTGGAAGACAGTCTCAAACAATTAAGGTATCTTTAAAATCTAAAAAAAAAAAAGTCACTTTACCTTTAAAAACTCTAGTGCAGGCATGGTAAATATTTAGCATAATTAAACTGCTTACCCCAAATATTTTGATATTATATCTTTTCCTTAACCAAAACCAGTGAGGCTGCTTGGAAAAGGGAAAGTTTTGTGTGGATGTTTGAGATGAAATCAATAGACATTATTTTGAACACTAGAATTCAATTTGCTGCAAAGACAGCTCTGTCCAAAAACTGGACAGAATTGGCATGTGAATACCTGTGCAACAGAAGTTACTGTTGTTGGCAGACTGGCATATACCAAGTGTTGTTAGTCTCCTATGATAAAGTGGGGTCCTCAGGTTGGTTTTTTTTTTCATGTTTATTGTAATGTTATTACTATTATTAGTTATTTTTTTATTTTTCTTCTACCACCAAGAAATAATGCTAAAACATTCAAGATGTATAGAAGCAAACACTTTTACTCTGATCCTTCCTAATGCTTTATTTTTCTCAATGATTAAACAAAGAATGAGAAAGATGTCCTGAAATAGGAAATGTCCAGGAAAGGGAGATATCTGTTCAAACTGCTGCCTTCTGCCTACCAGCTGTTGTGTTTTCCCTCTCACATTCTCCTCTTGCAGCTGTTTCATTTTGTAAGAAACCCTCTAATTTCTTGTGTACATTTTTTCAGGAACTGTGGATACCCACTCCTTTTGTCCTCCAGTGGTGACACCTCTTTTTTTACCTTGCTGTTTTCTACAAAAACCCAGAAACCTTACCAGAGTTTTCTTTCTCTCTTTGTCCCTTCTTCTTCAGCCTTCACTATAGTAAGAACAAGAAGCCAAATCCCAACTTTCTCCTGCAGGACAAGTAGCCTTGTCATTTCAGTGGCCCTTTCAGTCACACACTCCAAGTTTCAATTCCTCCTTCTGAAACACCGATTTAAAGGCTGATCCTTATTATTCCTGACAGGCTGACAGAAGCATCTTTTACAGAGGTCCTAGAGCTTTCTTTTCCCTGCAAAAACTTCCTGGTGTGTCCTAGGATCACATTTGCTTTTTTGTGCCACTTTGCATCAGTGACTCAGAACCGTCTTTCTTCTCTGTTTCTGATTGATGAACACTGAATTTAGCAGCACTATAAAAGGAGCTACTTACAGACATGGGATACAGTGCACACTGCAGCCCCTGTCACAGTGGAGCAGCCACCAGGCACAGCCCCTTAGGGGAGCTCAGCATGCCTGTACCCCTACACCTCCTGTCAGGGTTTAACACTGGCCCGGCAATTAAACCGAAAAACAGATTTTTATATTAATCCCCCTCTCCTCCCTGATAAGGAAAGGAGAGAGAACAAGGGAAAGAGACTTATGGCTTGGAAACTAAACTACACAACTTTAATGAAACAGGAATGATAAATAGGAAAAATTACTAAATATATACAAATATACAGGAAAAGATTGATGCCACGTTCCTCCCCTCTTTCCCCCAATAACTCTCACGTCACCCCCGAGGCTGCAGGGCAGCCCTGGGAAAGTCCAGGCTGGAATCCTGGGGTCAGGAGCAGTGGGGAGCTGGAGGCAGGAACACACAGATTCAGGCTGGCACGGATCAGGAGCACAGGCAGAGGAATGGATGGAATCCTCCCAGGATGCCAAAGCAAACAGGGAACAGGAGAAGGAAGAGCAGGAAGGAGCAGAAAAGGAAGCAGAAAAGGGAGCAGAAAAGGGAGCAGAAAAAGAGGGTTGACCTTCGTGATCCCTCAAATTTATACTGAGTATGAGGTGTATGGGATGGAATACTCTGTGTGGTCAGTTCTGGCATCTGTCTTGTCTCGGGCCTCCCCAGAGGAGGGGTTCAGGTGGGACCTCTTTACTCCTTCTGCAGGGTAAAATGTTCCTCAGAGCTGAGCAGTGTCCTTGGCTCTGCACACCAGTCTCTGGCAGTAACTATAAACATCCCGTGTGATCAGTCCCAGGAGCAGACACTGTCTGAGAAACTTGCTGTTAATTTCAGCAAGTGCAGCTACTTACAAGAAACTGAGCTGAAAGCAAAAGTACAAACCAGAAAATCACCTTTATCCTGGCCCAAACCAGGACACCTCCTCTCAACATTCTCACTGCATCCATGGCCCTGCTCAGACTGCACTAGTAGTGGTCACTATCTCCTGAGTGGAGATCTTAAGGAATTCTGCCCTCCTATGAATACAATAAGAACTCTTCCTTTCTCTTTCCTAACAGTTTGTGCACACAGTTTTATTCTTATTCCTCTTGCCTTTGATGTTTCATGCTTTCTGAAAAGAATCTAGTCATTCACAAGGTCTTAACTACTCAAGGCCATAAATGCTGGATTTTAAACTGTTACCCTTTAAGCCTTTGAACTACCTCCAATTCAACATTAATTTCCCTGGGTTACTCGCCTTGAGATAATTAGTTCTCTGTACTGTCTGCCCACATCTTTGATTTTAGAGGTTTCCTTACTTGCACAGAAAAAGCTTTCTTCTGTCTGCATGTGAGTGAAGTAAAATAATGGTCTTCAGTATTCTGCAAGATTATTAATTCAGGAAGTTGAAAATCATATTGTCATTCTCTCTGGAGAAACCTATTATTATACCACCATTAAGTACTAATTAAATAGAAATTGTCCTTGTATAAATATATTATGCTAATAGTCCTTCCATGATCTTATAATATTCAGGATTATTCCAAAACCAATACATGGAGAAAATACCATTTTTTAAAATTGATAATGTATCAATTTGCCTCTACATAATCCATCAGATTACAGGTGCAGGAGGGAAAGCTTAGAACAGATTTTGAATAAGCAAACTTTTAATAAAACTTTGAATAATCAATACTTTAAAAAAAAAAAACAAAACTACATGAGCATCATAATTTTTTTAGGGTGATTCATCTTGATACAGCTGGTACAGAACAATCTGCAGACAAACCTGAATTAATAGCACTAAAGCCATGGTTATCTGAAGTTACTTCCCACCATGTGTTCCCCTTGCCGTGTCAAAAGTGTTAATTTTAGCGAGCAACTTTATTTCTCATTCTGCCAAATTCTACACTTTTAACAGAATGTGAGCTATTTCAGAGCTTCTTCACATTTATCTGTACCTCCCAAATAACTGCAGTAGAGGGATGCTCTCACTCAAGAATAACTTCATTCAAATATGGCACAGGCATTTGGGTGGAATAATGTGCTAGTCCCTGCCATTCTTCTCTGAAAGATGTCCCAAGGACACACCTTCAGATCAGCCTCTGAAGTGAAAAGTCTTGGAAAGAATTATGGGCTCTTGGGAAGTCAAGAACATTGACTTCAATGTGACTGTGATTTTAAAACTAAAATATATAATGTCATGAAAACTGCAAACAAGCAGAGTTTGCTAAGTCATATTTTAGGATAATAACCAGAATGGACATTTGCTCTTTCATTTACAGCCAACTAAAACCATGTGGTACCATTTGAGGTGAGTTACATGACTCTACAAGTACTGTTCATACCTTTTGAGATGTGTATCCTTCCCAGTTGGTGGACCAGTGAAGCACACAATTCTTCAGTGCAAGAATATATTTCAGTTTCTTTTAAATTCTGGAACACTGAAGACTTGTTTTCCATTTAAAATAATGTATACAAAATGAAATTTAAATAACTGAGCAACATTTATTTTGAAATATTAATTTTTACAAAGTATTTATGATATAACACAGGAGCAACTTGAAGCCTGCAATTTCTTTCTTAAGATGGAAGAGGCTGTTAGATAATGCAGGAAGCTAAGAAGATCACCATGAAGAAGGAAGGGAGTTGGGTAAGAGAGATGTATTTCAAGAAAAAAATCTTTATGGTTTCCTTGGATAGTTTGATCCATTTTTTTGTTTACTTTTTTTTTTGTTTGTTATTTCTACAAGATAAGGATGAATTTGGGGAAACGCTGTTTTTACCTGAAGTAAAGACAGGCTTGCTGCTGTGCAGAAAAACTGAATTGCATATCCCAGATTTCCTCAATGTGCTCGTAAGGGCCTGGATTAAGTGACAAAAAAACAGGGAAACAAGCTGTTCTCTAGAGCCCAAACCACACCAGTGAAAATGTTTAAAAGCTACAAGCGTGCCAAATTGGCCTGCAGCTCCAGGGTATTAACAGGGTGTTATAGACAATTCACAAAGATTATTTGCATCTTCATTTTTTTGCATGTAGGCTGTTGGTGTTTTTTGCAGACTGATGTCTTAGTTTAATACTTATTATAATGTAATTTTTAGGCTCAGAGCAGTGGAAAGGTCCTTATGCAAACAGAGCCCCCTGCTAGTCCTTTAAAATTTCAAAAATTAAATAGGACTCCATTCAGCTACAATTTTACCTTGAAGAGGAACTGTGACTGGGAATTGTAACAGCCATCTACACGGCTCTGTGGAAGTAATCCTGATAGGGAAATACATAATTCAAAAAACCCACAAATAGTCAAGGATATAATGATATGAGGTTTCTGTTAAACAGTTGCCTGTAACAAATTGGAAGCAAAGGAGAGGAGTGGGAATTCTTTGAAGAGTTTGGAGATAGAAATTAGAGACATGTGACTTGACAAGTTAGATTAGAAAAATCTTCCTTTTTCTCTGTGTCTCTCTGGCCCCTCTGCCTCTGGTGTTTGTGAGAACAGATCCAGGTTTTTAGGGAGAGGCAGCACTGGGGAGGATCTTGCCCCAGGTAGTAGGCCTGCTTCTGACTTCTGACTGTGCTCATACCTGTGCTTTGATGCAGTGGTGATTTGGGGTTAGCTAAAACATTCCTTCACCAGATGTGGTACTGCATTCCTCAGGAAGTGAGGACAGGGGGGAGGAGCTGCTCCTGTGCCCTACAACATCCCTCAGAGCTTCCCAGGAGAAAAAGAGAGTTGCAACGCACTAGGTCAAGCCTCTGGGGGCCACCAGGGAAGAGAGGAGAGCCAGTCACCATGTTCCCAAAATGCAGCTTTGCCCACCCATGGCAGGAATTCACCAGGCCAAGGTGGGGACCTGTCTCAGTTCTTAGTTAGACAGTAGAGACCATCAACAAGAATGTAGAGCACCAAGCCAGGTACCACAGAATCAAACGGGCATGACAACTTCTCTCTTCCCAAATAATTTTGGTGGTGTTTAATAAACCCTTGCCCTGGGCACTACTTTTTGTGTGTTAGATTGGAGTAGCACTGTCCAGAGCTTTAGGGGAACACAGGCCTTCCTTTGCACACAGCAGCACAGCAATTTGCCAGCAGCAGATCAGTTGCTCCCTCATGTCAAGCAGTTGCTACCCAGATGCTCACAAGTAGAATACTGGGCTGACACAAGCTATCTGCTGTGTGCAACTATTTCTGCATTCTCAGTATGTTGGTGAGACACAAGGGCAGCTCTGTTTTTCCTTAAAAATTCCTTTGCACTTACAGGCAGTTTTGACTCAGTGTCGTGGAAATTAATATTAAAATGCAGCCTAGTTTTCTCCCTCTGGTAACCACAGATGGCTACTGCAGACTCACAACTGAAAGGGAAAGCTTGCTTTGGGTTCCCTTAGTGATTCACCTCTGCTGCACTGGTGATTCATTGCTTGAAAAGGAGAAGGCAAATCAGGCCTGTTTACATTGAGTGTCATCCATTCATCTGGGTATTTATTTATTTCAGCCCTGGGCATTCACAAAGCAGTGGAATGTGGCTGGACTGACTGCTGCCAAAGTCTGATGTGTTTTGTTTTGGTTTGGTTTTTTTTCCTTTGGGCTCTAGGCTGTGCTTGGCACCTGCATGACTAGGACTGAGCAGAGATGAAATGAAGAACCTTCATTTGTGTAAAGATCTCTTGCACTGAAGCATGGAAAAATGAGGGAAGGATTGTTACGGCCAGACTAGGTGTGTGCTAGGAGCATTTTGGGTTTCTGCATCTTTAGGTACTTCATTCTCCAGAGCTGTCTGAGAATCCACCTAACCAGCTCCTTGGGAACTAGGGTGGTTCTCATCTGCCCACTTAGGGAGCTTCCTGATCTCTCTATCCCTTGGCACAGGAAGGGGCAATTTTGGGAACAGCAATACATGGAGCAGGTATTGAAATCTTGCAGTTTTTTAGGCAAAGGTCTTTACTATGATGTGATTTTCAACAGGCATATGTGTGAGTGCAGAAAGGTTAAATTCTTCTTTTCAATATGTAAAAATACTGTAATGGCAATTACTGAACTGAGAAAGGTTTATAAATAGCTCAATGTTTTTACAAAATGTGAGCAAACTGCCACAGCCTACAGCTACATCCAGAGGTAGTTAAATGGTTTATGTCTTTTTCGAACAAATGTGGGACATAGCA
Organism: Florisuga fusca; assembly: GCA_038090715.1. Taxonomy (NCBI): domain Eukaryota; kingdom Metazoa; phylum Chordata; class Aves; order Apodiformes; family Trochilidae; genus Florisuga; species Florisuga fusca. The sequence goes on from JAAWXA010000013.1 coordinate 16,192,451, forward strand.
TAACATTCTTCCTCTTAAATTTCACTATCCAGACTCCCTAGGCAAAGAAGCTGCATTTGTGTCGACTCAATACAGAGCATCATGATTTTTTTTTGTTGTTCTTGTTGAATCTAGGCACGGCATTTCATGTTAGAACTGTCTTTGGACTGTTTGTTGTTTGTGATAGCAGAACACCTTTGCGTGTGTTTTAGCTAACATTAGTCACAGACAGGAGGAAACTCTTTGAAGTTCTGGGATGCAGAATAATTTTTAAAATGCAGATTTTTTTTTGCCACCCAAGATAGGGTAAACTTGGATCGGCAACAAAAGCTTTCTTGACTAGGAGCAATTATTGAACAGATTGTTAAGTGAATTCTGGCTGTTCTTTCAAGCAACGCTGAAATTAGGGAAAAGGCTGAATTTTTTTATCAGGACTTCAGAAAAGGATCCATTTTTTAAAATTCAAATTTACCATGTCCTCTTAATAGGAATAAAAAACCCAAACCAACCAACCAACAACAACAAAAACCTAAACCAAAAACCCCCCAAAAACCAAACCCACAATTTTTTCTGCTTGAAAATATTTACTGCTGGAACTGCCAATTTCAGCACATTTCAGGCAATCTGAAGATCTCTACCATGCTTTTTGTTCTAGAGTGACTTGGGCTTGCCCACAAAATACAGTATCTTTTAAACCAGTCTGTCTGGAAAACCCATTCCTCTGTAAGCCCTTTGTTTGTCACACTATATTCTATTTAACTTTCTGCTTGTTTTTACCAATCTTTCAAGCTACTGAGTCTTCAGAAGCAGAATTTAACTAATTAATTAAATATTTTAAATATAGAAATATCACTGCTCAGTTGCATCATCTGCCTACAGACTACATTATGGTGGGAACACCTTCATAGTTCAATGGCTGCTTGACTTAACAGCTGAAAGATAAAATAGACAGCATTGGTACAGGTAACAGAAATGTAAAGATGTGTCTGAAATTACTTAATGTATATTTGCATTTTCTGCATTCTGTCTTGTCTACCCTGAGCAGGATTCTTGTTTTGCTGCCTTTCTCTTTCAGCCATCTGTGATATGTGAGTGCCTAACAGATGTACACAGACAATAGGAATTTGCAGCTGAAGAAAACTGCTTTTATAAAAGCATATCTCCCCTTCCTCTTACTGAAATTGGGAGTTATGAACCAATTCTCTTTATCTGAGCTTTCCCAGCCTCGTGGGCGTGCGTGTTGCATTGCCCCCTGCTGCTTTCCTTCCATTTGTCCTGTCAAGGAAGACCTGCTCTAAAAAGATGACACCAGTCTTTGCTTCTCATGAGAGGTAGCAAAGACACTCCACTCATCCTTTTCGTAGATCTTGGTGTATGTAGAGAGGACTAGAAATCTCAATGTGGGTTTTAAAGTTCAAATTTTGGGGAAGTTTAATCTTAGGAAAGAAAAAAACAGTCACTGATACATGGGAAAGCTCATTTCAGTTTTCCATTCTGTTGAACTTCCCAGTACTATTCAGAAAGAATTCCCTGGTTTTAACCTCTCCTGTGATTCCCATACCTTTAAACTGGAAGAAGTGCTTAAGAAATGTCACGGATGTGTCCTGCTATTCAGTTTGTCCTCACAGAGGAAGTCTTTCTGGTCTCACAACGTATTATGAAACAATTTCTACCAGCATGTGCAGAGGTCCTTGGCAAGGGGGAATAATAGAATTTTAAGGTCCTTTCTAAAAAGGTGTTTCTAAACATCAAAAGCAGTGACTGGATTCTGCTTATACATTGCTGCAAATGTAGCAGAAAAGAATTAAAATATTTTAAGTAAAGTAATTTGTTTATACTTTGAAAATAACAATTTGTAGATCTGCTGCCTTCCAGCAGACTCTTTAAAGTCCTATTTAAACCCATGGCCTGACTCACGACCTTCTAGGGCACTTGCATCAAGACTCAGGAGGGTTTCACACACCCGGGTGATACGTTAGGTGCCACATGTGCCTCAGAGGTGGCTGAAAGGACAGCATTCAATACCACTCTGCAAATAATAATGCATAAAGGAAGAGGGGGTTCCCTGTGTACTATGCACCTGGGGGGGCTGAAGTGCACTGTTTCTAACCAGAGCTAACACCTCCAGCCAGCACTCGTGGGTTTTAAAGTTCAAATTTTGGGGAAGTTTAATCTTAGGAAAGAAAAAAACAGTCACTGATACATGGGAAAGCTCATTTCAGTTTCCTATTCTGTTGAACTTCACAGTACTATTCGGAAAGAATTCCCAGGTTTTAACCTCTCCTGTGATTCCCATACCTTTCCCATGCATGCAAGCCAACAGAACAGTAAAGTCCCAGCAACAGCCCACTTTTGTCTTCCAGTTCATCAGGACAACAGGCTATATGGGTATATAAGGACCTTCTTTTGCAGTAATTATAGTGCTTCTGGTCTCCCCGATGTGGCTAAGTAATCTGTCCCTGTACTCATCTTCACTCTGATTTGGGGCTGTCCAACCTGACTGAGAATGTGAATGAGAAGCAACTGTCAAGTTGCTGATACTTTTAAGGTCTGTGGTCTATCTGAAGTGTGATTTCAACACATGAAGCCATAGTAAACCTCAGAGCACATCACAGGTAGTAATTGTGATTAGAGCCTAAAACCCAGAACCTTTTTCTGGGGGAAGACTTTGAGCGCAAGCTCCCTATAAATACATACAAACCCCATGTGGCTTTTGAAGAATGACAGCATGCCATCACAGCAACAAGGAACCACTGGGACTGCTTTCCTTAACAAATGTGGTTTTTCTACTTTTTGATGCAACTCACAAAAATTAGATGCTAGTTTCAGTCTTAGGGTTACTTTAGGTGTCTTTCAGGAAGGAATGCTGTGAATACCCGTGGAAAAATATTATTCTGCCTCTATTATGAAACAAATTTCACATAGCAATAAATCACAAAGGCTTTTCACTGGCAACATTTTTCCCTGCATATTATTCGTGAAGTTACATTTTCATCGGACAAGTAGTTAAAACTAGTGAGTAGTTAAAACACTCTGAGTGTTGGTACTGCTTTTAGGATTAGTTGTTAATTTTTAATAAGTGGGGACTTACAGGCAGATACAGAAATATTTAGGTTTTCCCATGCATCCTTCACTGATGGGGCAATGAAAAACTGTAAGCAGAGCACATTTTTACATTTGGACAGTGAAAGATGGGGGCTTTATACTTTGGACAAGGCCAGGGCAAGTCAGCTGCTGAATGACTGTCCTTTGGATTTCAGTTTTTGCTCTTGGGTCTTTGTCATTCCCCACAATTTGGGCTGTGATTTTACCAGTTATTGAAGAAACAAGGAAATCCAGCTTGTTCCCTCACTCTTCCCTGATACTTTCCAGTTGGAAGTAGCAGATTTTCTTGACAGCCATAGAACTTTTCTCCGTTCTCTGCTGTGGAGTCATTAAGCCAATGAGAAAAAGGAAAACAAGGGGATGTCCATTTGCAAGCACCAACCATTAGGAAAAAGGAAAAAGAAGAAAAACAGCAGTAAGGAAAGTCGGAAAAAGAATCCCCAATTTTTTGTAGATGATTCTATAGTTAATTAAATTAAATAACTTTTATCATTGCTTTCCCTCCATGCCTGTGCTTGGAACTTCACATGTTCATTTTGGAACCAGTAATGGTTCAGGAGCAAATTGCAGCAAAACAATTTCAGTCCAAACTCAAAAAGTAGGTAGGCCAGTGATGTGAAGAGGACGATTAAGAGTTGTCTTTTCTGCAATTAATAGGTGGAAAGGGAAGGAGATAGCTGGAGTTTGGTTTGAAAGAAACAAAGCTGCAATGCTATTGCTGGTGTTAGTTAATTATTTCTGAGTTAACAACACGAAGTGGGGGAACACTAACTATAAACCCTTATCTTTCTCAGTTCTAGACAGGCTTGTTTCACTTGCAGTGGGACAGATGAAATCAGTGGTAATGAATCTTAGCCTCAGTCCAGTTACCAGCAAATAAGGACTGGGTACAAGGAAGGAGGGCAACATGCTGTAAAAGACAATCCAACAAAAAAAAAAAAAAAAANAAAAAAAAAAAAAAAAAAAAAAAAAAAAAAAAAAAAAAAAAAGCAAGGTTTGCTTTCTTGGCTGCCTACATCCCGACCTCACTTCAAATGACAGACTTTTCTTCTCTCTGCATTTCAATTAGACTGTGCCAATGGGCAAGTGGGGAAAGGCATATTAATGAGAGAGCCCGGGAGAGAGGGCGGGGGTCGGTACCGCCGTTTATCCCCACCGCAGACCCGAAAGGGCGTAGGGCGGGTGCTTGGGATGTGCCCTCTCAAACACCTGCCTAACGAGGGGGGATGAAAGGGTTGAGGAAGGCCACGGAAAACGTGCTTCAGGGTTACTGGGGCGGCTTTTGTGCCTGTTTACCTTTGGCGCGCAGGCGAAGTTGCCGCTCCCGCCCGCTCCGCGGAGGCTGCGAGGGAGGCAGCGGGAGCCCCTCTTGCCAGCAGCCGCCGCTCACGCAGGGTGACTTGCATCTTCCCTGCCCCCGCGTAGCCCCGGGGCCGTGGGCACGGAACCGCACCCACCCCAGCCCCCTCGCACCACCGCACCCGCGGAGCCACCGCCCCCCGNTTTTTTTTTTTTTTTTTTTTTTTTTTTTTTTTGGTGCCTTTTCGTCTTGGGGCTTTCAGCTTACGGAAAAAAAAAAGGGAAGCATCTGATGCGTCGGCTCACATGCCACTTTTGGTCATACGTTGCCTCTTTGCACAGAGCAGGATCGCTGGGGAAGATGGAGATACAATAAGTTGCTAGTAGTGAAAAGTGCAGCAGAAATCCAGTGGTTGCCTTTCTCCGCTGAAGTGACATATTTTTTTTTTTTTCCTCGGGTTAAGTTGAAGGCACTGCTTGGCGGAGACTGACTGTAGCTGAGAGTGGGTTTGTGTTTTTCTTGCACGGTTAGGTTTTGCAAAGAGCAGCGATGAAGAGGAAGCTGGCACTCTCCGAGATGCAGTTGGTTCTCCTCGTTTTATTGGTGTGGCTACCAACAAGGTGAGAGGATGCTTAATTTTGATGTTCAGTACAAACATGTATATTACTATCTGCTAAAAGTAAGCTTGTGTGCGAGGTTATGGAAGTATACTATGTAGTAAGGTGATTTAAAAAAAAAAAAAATAATCTTTCTTAGCTTTGAATACAGTATTGCAGTTTCCAGAGCAAATGCAGTAGAAGCCTAATCTCTTGTCCTTAAACAGTTTGTGAATTGATGCCTCATTTCGACATTAAAAAATTACTGCTTTATATGCCTTACTGGATCTTAAAGATTTACTGGGGTTACTGCATCATTGTGATCTGCACTATACAGAGGAGTTCAGACGGTGAACTAGATTATTGTGAAGTCAAACAGCAAGCCATAGCCTCTAAAATAATGCTTGCATATTTTTTAATACTGGCCTTTTTTTTTTTTTTTTTTTTTTTTTTTTTGTCATCATAACAGAATTCAAAATGATACTTAAGCTTTAGACCTCTAGGTGGAGATAGCATACAACTTCACAATCACCTATAATAAAACAATAGCCTCATTTATTAATCAACTTTTCTTATGTTGCTTGAAGTTCTCCATTTCTAAAGTGACAACAGAAGAAAAAGTAATTTTAATAATGTAATAGTCTCATGTTTCCCATCTCCCTAAGCATGCAATTAATTCTAGTTTGTAACTTTGATTTGGCTCTGACTGCAGTGAGTCTTGTCCTAATAGGGCAAGGGTTGTAAGCTAAATAATGCAAGCTTTATTTGATTTGGAAAAATCTACGTTTATTTTTGTCTGTTTCCTATTGAACGAAGTATTTCCTGGAACTAGTTTCCTTTTTCAGGTTTTTCCTAACTACAGTGGCAGTATTAGTTGAGTCACAGTGGGCCAGATCCTTCAAACCTTACTCAAGTGAGTAATCTCACTGACGTCAAAGAGGTTACATGCGTAATTAAGGAGTTTATGCTTGAGTAAAGTTTTCAGGATTTGACCTTAATTTCAAACAATTGGATGATCTATTTTCTTAGTGATGTCTTGAGTTTAAAAAAAAATGTTGTATCTCAAAAAGAAGATTAAAAAACAATAGAGATTTGCAGCTCAGAAATAGATTTTCAAAATTAAAAATGAGCCACCCAGTAATTAAAATTAAGAAAAAACTCCCACACCAGTAAAATCATACATGACATTTTGCTGTGTTCTTTGTGAATTTTCTGCTTTTGGTCGTTTATGTGATGGAAAGCACAGACTGCAAAGATTTACATTTAAATACTTCCTCCATGCTGTTGAATCGGGGACCAACACAAAGCCCTGTTTTTAATAATTTTATAGCTTGCTTTAGAAAAAATGTCACCCAAGCCTTCTTTGGGTTTGGAGGAGGAAGAAAACATGCTTGTTTTGATGGCATTCAGGAATGCCTGGGTCAGTAGTTTGTTTGGAGACGATAAATACTCGAATGTGAAAAATTTAGATGGGTGAGAAAGATGTAAATGATAAATCGTGTAGCCGATGATGCTTCAATTCCTTGATGCCAATATTCTGGTATTAAGTGGGTAAGACTGCTGGGCAGTCTTTCACATGCATGGTTCTTAAAATTCTTGGCACAATTTGCCTGTGTGAGGCTTGTTCAGTACACAAACCCCTTCCTCTCGGTGTTCAGGTCTGGGGGGTCCGTTCAGCTCTGCAGCTGGCTGGGCAGCAGATAGGTGTGTTCTAGCCCCTGGTGTTTTCCACAGGGGTCTGCCCTATGAAGGCTGTAACATCTCTTTCTGTACTGGGAAAGTGTGAAACAATCAGTGATCTGGAGATTCTTCTTGACACTTGATTAGTGATTTTATTTTTTTTTTTTCTATTCGACTTTTGTCAGCATCTAGTGGAACATCAGACGATGCTTTTTATAAGAAAAAAATAGCATTTTAGAGATGGGAAGGCTATCCACAGCTATCCTGCAGCTTGCTAGTCAGCATTGTTGTTCCCACCCACCAGATACTGACATCAGAGGACTCCCTGAGCATGATTGCTGGAGTTTTCCCTCATGTTAGTTCTTTTGGTCATGTACGTTACATGACCATTGGGTGGAAGCATATCCACAGGATTTATCCAGAGAGAGAGTGTACTTAAGTGAAGATGGATAGGATAGAACTGGAAGGAGACAGTTTTGTATGTGGGATCCCAGGTTATCAGTCTGGGAGTGATGTGTCACCGAGGCCTTGGGAGCTCATTTTAGACTTTTACACCTTCATATCTAAATGTGGATCTTGATGTAGCACTCTCAGTGATACAGCATTGACTAGAACTAGAGGAAAATGACTTCCCAGAAATTTTAAGCAGTGTATTGTCTAATCCTATGTTTCTAAACCTGTTATGTATAAATTGTGTGTTCATGTGCTCTTAACTACACCTATCCTAGAGATCAGCAAGGTAAATATTAGAAGGCCAGCCTGCATAAACTGCATGTTGAGTGTATATTAAATGATATCTAGCACTTTCTAAAATGTAAAATGTCCATTTAGATCAGTGCTGGCTGACTCCCTGGAAGATGAAGCTAAGAATAACATCACCATCTTTACAAGAATTCTAGACAGACTTCTGGATGGTTATGATAATCGTCTCAGACCTGGATTAGGAGGTAATAAAAAAACACTTAAAGATGGATTTTGGAAAATTATTTTAATGTTTAGATTTTTCTGCAGTCATATTCTTTCTTCTGGTTTGGTTCCTCCCTCCCCCCCAACAGCTGGTATATAGCTCGATAAATTATTTATAAGTCTATATTCACCCAGCTGAATAATTTGAAGTTTTGAGGAAGATAACATATATGAATGGAAAGGAGGCACTTTCACACATTTATCTTTAGTGAAAAGAAAAAAAGAGTATCTGGTGATTTAGCATAGCAAAAGAGAATGAGAACAAAAATAACATCTATCTCTGTTATTCCAGTTAGGGAATTTTGGTTGAGCAATGAGTGCAGGCTTGATTCCCTGCAATGTGATGCTTTTCAGATGTTTTTCAGAAATCTGCACAAGTGTTTTGTGTGTTGTGCGTAAAATCCACATTCTGGTTTCATTCCTTGTCTCAGTAAATTCACTGGGAATGTTGTATTTTTGACTTCCTAGGAATTTGGGTTTCTGTGATAGTTAGCATTTTGCTTCTGAGTACCTCGCATGTATTTGGACAAAAAAAAAAAAAAAAAAAAAAAAAAAAAAAAAAAAAAAAGAATATTGGAGGGCAGAGGTCACTGCACTCTTGTGCCATGACTGTCAGTTATTTTTCAAAGTGCTAGTTGACATTTTCATTTGAAATCTGCATGCTGGCTCATGTAAGCATGTGCACAAAAAATTAGAAAAGAATTTGTTTCGTGTTGAAGAATTACTGTGCAAAAAGATCTCTGTGGTATGGGGAGGGGCAGAATATTTTGGTTTTGATAATATTTTATCCACTACTGCAGTTTATGTGCTATTTATGCTAACATAAATACCTATAGAATAAAACACTGTTACTATTCTTATTATTTGTAACAGTTTTGGTAATTGTAATTTTCAACCTGGAAACTGTTTAAGCTTGCTGAAACAAATTCCAGTGCAAAATCCCAGCGAGCCATTGCTCTTCCTGTTGATTTCAGTAAGATCGGGCCCAAAGCTAGAGACCTGCTCTAACTTCCATGGAAATTAGTCTAACAACTCCTGGTTTTTATCAAATTAGGAATTAGTTAAAGCTCACAGTTTTTAGCCAACACTCTTTCATTCTGACCTGTGGCTCAGCTTCTGTTCTGGTTCTGGAGAATCTTGGCTTGCATCTGACAAAGCATAAAGTTGATTGAGCTGGTGATGGCTGAAAATAGCTTTCTCATTTTACATTAATCTTAACCTAGGTTATTTTGTCATTTCCATTTCTGGCTTCTGTACAGTGGAGACTTGTGAAATTTTTTATCTTAAAGGACTTTTTAATTTAGATGATCCATAAAATGAAGCACACAAGACTGCTGATGTGCATGTTTACATGGAGATTTGATTTTCTTGCAAAGTACCTGAATCTAAGAGTTTAGACATACTATAAATGTACAGTGCCTTGCAGGTGACTTGCAGAAACATGTCCCACCACAAAGCTCATGTTTAATTGACAGGACTTTTAAAATGCTGTTTTGTTATTAGAAAAAATAATGAAAAATTCTTTTCTTGTTTACAAAAAGGAATGTGCCACTTAATGAGAGCAGCCTGCAGTTCCTTTGCTTGTCATGCATGCTTTTTAATTTTAAAATGTATAATGTTGAAAATGTCAATTAAAAAATCATTTTTCAAATGGATTTTTGAGATTTTCCATTAATTCTGTTTCAAAATACCTCCCTCGTTTTCTTTGCCAAACCTCCTAAATAATTCAAATATACTTTGAGAGCATAAAAATTAAAGAGTTAACATCTGCTTGATATTGGCATAATGGCAATCAACCCATGGAGAAGGTGTAAAATGAAACTGTTTAATGCATATTAAACCATCATGATTCAGGATATATTAACCTTAATCTGCAAGAATACTTCAGTTGGGGATGGATGTTTCTAGTTGAAAAGAATGCTTGCAAAAGCCAGTTGTGATAATCCACGATATGAAATTTACCAGTTGTACAATTCTTCTGTACATAATGCCTAGTAAGGATGGAGTTTCATGTTTCAGGAATTTTGTAGCACTTTCTTCTCAGTTAATCTGTACTCTGGAAAGAAAAATGGAAATTGGTCATCTTTTTTGTAAACACTATGCCCACTGAGTGCTGATAGTTTCTAGAGGTGTTTTTGCACAGACAAGCCCACATGTCATTAATTTAATATACTTAATGTCAGCTCTGTTACACTTGAATTTATATGAATCTGAAATAATTCAGTTGAAACCAGTAGAGCATTCACTTTGGCATAGCAGCTTCTCTTATCCTGCTACACAACTACGACTGAGATCCCAGTCTGGCCTAACATGTGCTACACCAGAAACTGTGCAGGGGCTGAGAGGGATTCCTTTGAAGACTTCTGAAAGGGAGAGTTTTTCACCTGCTTGTTGTGAAAGACATTTTCAGAGATGTCCTACAGCAACATTTCAGGTCGTTGTAAAGAATTATTAATCTTAAAAATGTTTTCAGTAATGGAAAGTGTTACCTCAATGCTGTCGTTTTAGCCAGTTAGTGACCAGCAAAATGGAAATGATCCTTCAGAGACTGTGTATAAATTCAAATCATTAATTGTCTGTCTGAGAATTTGTTCTTGAATTTAGGGATAGATTTATAATTAATTTTATTGGGAGACTTGGTGTGAGTACTTCCAATATGTAACTTGATGCTTTACTGATACTTCAGAACTGAGTACTATTTTCTACAGACTGTTAAACAGCTTTTTTTTTACTGGACTTGCAGCTCTGTCACATAAACAGGTTTTGGCTGTTGGCTATTGGCTATCCTACCAGCTGGGATCCTTGAATGATGTATGAATATTGCAGCAATGAAATAGCCTGAAAAATGGGTATAAGAAGGAACTATACTGTCCCTTGAAGCCAGAGACTTCTCATATGGCTTAGATAATCCCCTACTTCCTATACTGATATGGATAGGTATATTCAAAAGGTAATATATAGAGGTATTCAAAAGGAAATAAATTTCTCTGTGTTCATTTTATGCTAAACACAGGGTTGCAGCTGGAACACTCTTGACTGCACTTTCAGTTTTGACATGAACTATTTTACCCAAACATGCCATGCCATTTTTGTTTAGACATCAAGATAAATTATAAACTTGGTTTCAAAACAAATTCCCTATGTCATTAGCTCTAATTTGTATGAAATACAGCCATGAAAATGACAAGCCAGCAAGAGTTTGATTTTTTTTTTTATGATTTTCTTCAAAATTGGGAAGGTATTTGCTTGTATTTATTTGCTCTTATCCTTGTAAGACATGTAAGGTAGCACTTCTCCATGAATCCTTTGATTTATTTTTTTTTTTATTAGTATGTACAAAAAGAAATCCATAAAACCATGGGCAAAAAGACATCCACAAAACCATGGACACTATACCTAAGCGAGGGACCAAAAGATAATTTACATCTCCAAATAATGAGACAAGAGAATGTTGAATCTGAGATAGAGCTGAACTCAAATATGGAAGTGATTGAGTTATCTGTGTGCTTACCTCTGCCCCATGAACAGTCTGATTAAAGAAAAAAGGGACAGAGATTGGGACAGTCCCCTCTTTTACTGTGTTGATGTTCTTGTGTAGCAGGTGTATGAGCAAAAACATGTTTGTTTTTTTTAAATGGTAGCTTGTCTTTAGATGAAAAAGAGGAAGGAAGGGAGAAGTGGAGATGGAGTGCCAGGATTTTGATACCAGGTTGGATACTTAAGTGGTCTTATCATCTCCATATGCTCTTCAGCCTACTTTGCTTTCTCACAGTTGAAACTGGTCATTTCCAGCAGCTATTGACCTTCTCTCTGTTCTGCTCTCTCAAATATCTAAAAGACAGTTGAATCTAAGACGTAGAAAACGTAGAATTTAAATCTTGAAAAAAAACCAGAAAGGGAAGTTACAAGGACAGGAGACTGTACCCATAGCCTGAAAGCCAGATTTGCAACTGCCATATTGACATCAAAAAGAGCTATGTGATTTCTGCATGGTTTGAGGATCTTTTCACAATCTCTGGTCAGTCTCACCAGCTTCAGGAATGCCATTCTCATTGTAACTGAAGAGGTCAATGTTGATTATCAAAAAAATAGGTAGGTGAAAAATAAATGCCACTGTGGTTCCATTTGAAGGATTCATCTCTGCTGCAGGTTGAATGTCTGATGTTCTGATTGCTCTAAACAAGAATCTCCCGTTATTTTCACCTGTAGACATTCCAAAACCTGTTTTCCCACAACGGTTTGTAAATAAATTGAGCACAAAACCCCAGAGAGAACTGAGAAGGAATACTGCTAGTTATTGTTATCAAAGAGATGGTGAGCTGTGAGCAGTTATGGATAGGATCATTCATCTTTGCAGCTCTGGATGTATCATCGCACAGAATCTGTGTAGTAGAGTACCAGATTCTGCGATTGAAAGCAGTATGATGTGCTCACCAATATAAGATAAAAGGGAAAAAAAACATTTTTTCACAGAAACCTCTTCCTTCTCCCCACCTTCCCCAATCAGGAGAGCTGTATGTGTGTGTGATTATCAGAGTTGTGTGTCTCCAGTCGCCAGGAAACAGGCCGGGATCATATGCTGATAATCTGGAATATGTTAAATTGAGGATAGTATCACTGGGATTCAGTTTCTAGTCAGCTTTAGAAGAGTTTGTAGCTATAGCAGTCATTTAGCTGTGCAACTAAAATGTAGTGCTGTTTGTCAGCCTCATCATGCTTAATGCACTTTCAGAGTATCCTAAAAGAAGGTTCTTCGACTGTTTTTATGACAGAACACTACAGAAAAGCTTTCAGTAATGTTTCCAGTTCCCCTCCTCAGTTCTAGTTGCTTCCTTAGCCCTTTGCTTCCGTTTTATCTTTTGGAAATGTTAATGTCTGTCTGCTAGTGCCAGTGCAGAGCTATTCAGAGCAGCACTTGCATTTTCAGAAAGCCCAGTATTTGTGTAGGTATGCTGGGATGCAAAGGAGTAAACTACTTTATAGTCATTCTTGGGCATACCTGGAAGGGTCACTTAGTGAGAAACTCAGATTAATTTATGTTAAGAGTTGTGGATAATGTATAGGGACAAAAAGCATTCCTTGTGAAAAATGGAAAAGCAATAGAGAGGAAGGAAGAGATGAAAATCTTATTTGATTAGTTACCCAGGGCATGCAGATGGTGCTAAAATATGTGAACAGAACTAACTCAGTAGTGATGAGCATTCTAAGGAGTGAATCATTAGAAAAGCAGAAGGATAAGAAACCCTCAGAAACTGCTGTGATCCTGAAGAACAAACAAGAAAAATGATGTAGGATAGGATAGTGGCTGAGAGGCTAAAGAAAGCTTGTTATTTATTTGTATATTTATTGAAAGTCTGAGGACAAATCAGCAGTGAAAACATCAAAAGAAAATTGCTACAGTTGTGCAGGGTATTGCCATTGAAGGAAGTGTTACAGTGTGCAAGGTGGCAAGGTGCTCTGCTTCTTACCAGGTAGCAAAAATCCAAGTACTTCAACATTTATAAACCTATAAAGGAATTTATTGGAGAGAATCTCCCAGTTCACTGATCATATATAATCAGTAATTTTTTATTATTATTATTATTTTTTTTTTTTTTCCTGGCAAAACATCAGTATTTGCTTCTAATGCTAGAAATAATGTTGATGACACCAAGGCTGAATTAAGACTTTGCTTACTTTTATCTCAGCCACAAGGAAGACATGAAAGCAAATACTGCAGATTTCTGTGGGGCGCCTTGAAGCTCATTGTAGATCAGACTGAAAGGAGGGTTTAATTTTTCAGCCAGATTTGATAAGACAAAACATCACCTTTTTTTTCAGTGGTACATTTATTCTGGGTTATTTAGGAACTGGTTGAAATTCAGTGGCCTTGCTGATATCCAAGGTATTCCACAGTTGACTGCTTCCCACTAAGACGTCTCATCATGTTACATAAATTTTGCAGCAAGTTTGCTCTCTGAAATACAGAGCTGCTTCTCACTTGTGCTGACTAGTTTTAATAGTCTACTACCAGAGGATTGCAATATTATAGTTCCAAAATTTTTATTACCCTTGTGAAATTGTACAATTTGTGTAATGCCACCTGAATTGGAAATACAGTTATTATTTAAATAGTCTCACTCTGAAACGTTTTCAGAAATATTTAAGAGCATTAGAAATTCATCCAGGATATCTTGAGGGGATTTTAATGGATTTCATGGATTTTTAGTAGTGGATTTTAATGAAGAAAAAAATGAATTTAAAATGTAGAAATCAATGTATGTATTGCTTACAATGAAAAAAACATTAGTCATTCTTTAGCAACAAAGACACATTTTGTCATGCCAAATTAATAGTGTTCTGAGTTACAGTAAAAGTTGTGCTTATAAACAGTATCAGGGAAATCTTTTAATCCTTACTATTCCTTACGTAGGAATCCTCCTTACATAGGACTACATCCTCTGATGTAGCCATGGATTACTCAGTATTTGTGGTATAAGGGACACACAGAAACTTAGGTTTCAAATATTTTCTTTAATAAGGTATACCAAAAAGAGGGCTAACTTTAGAATAAAAGAAGAAAACTATAGAGATGTCTTATTCAAATGCATAATCATCTAAAGCTATTGAGAAAGTTATGGTAAAGAACTGTTAAACCAGAAGTTAATAAAAGCCTGACACTCTTTGAATTTATTTTTTTTTTTTAGATACATAGAATCCTAGATAGTTTGGATTGGAAGGGACCTTAAAGATCATCTAGATCCACCCCCCAACCCCATGGATGGGACCACCTTCCACTAGCCCAGCTTGCTCAAAGCCCTTATCTAACCTGGTCTTGAACACTTAGAAGGATGGGACATCCACAGCTTCCCTAACAACCTGTTCCAGTGTCTCCCCACTCTTATGCTAAGGAACTTCCTCCTAATGTCTAACCTAAATCTACCCTCTTCTGGTTTAAAACCATTATACCTTGTCTTTTCTCTACATGCCCTTGTAAGAAGTCCCTCCTCAGCTTTCCTGTAGCCCCTTCAGGTACTGGAAGGCAGCTATAAGGTCTCCCCAGAGTCTTCTCTTCTCCAGGCTGAACAAGCCCAACTCTCCCATCTTGCCTTTGGAGCAGAGATGCTCTAGCCCTCTGATCATCTCTGTGGCCCTTTTCTGGACATTGACAATCTGTGGAGAACACTGTGCTTAACAGAGCTGGCAAAATGGACCTTTGGAGTGTGTTTGATTTAAGAAAAACTGGTAGTTCCATCACACTATGATATGATAAGAGTAAGCATCACTGTTTTAGCCATGTGCCCACGTGACAAAACCCAATATTTAAGCATAGTCATGCATAACTTCCTTTCAAGACAGTTCACTGGTAAATTTTTACGTTTTATTTTCAATGGAAACTAAAAACTTGAGGTTAAATGGACATGCAGGCCTCCTTTAGCTTCTTTGTGTAGAAGAGACTGTTGTTTGGTTTTATTTTTTAACTTTAGTTTTTGCAGCCTTCAATGGCAAATATGCATTTAAGCATATTTCCCATATTTTGGCACCCCATGAATGAAAACTGCCATGAAACACAACCTCTTACTGTGTGTTTACATTCTGCTTTATTTTCTATTACATTCTATTATATTCTATATATATTCTTCATATTCTATTTATATTATAGCACAACAAGGATTCTGTTCAATTCAAGGCCCGATTGTCCTGAAACCAATTGTAACAATACTGTGAGACATAATCTGAAATTATAAAACAAATGAAATACCAATTTCCCCCTCCCTCCTTTGCTTTACTAGGCAAGCTCATAACTATTAGGCCACTGAGAGTGGATTTTCAGCACAGTTGCAGAGGTAATTGCTGCTCAGAGAAGCTGTGGAGTTTCCATCTTTGTGGAGGCACTCAAAATTTCACAGGATTTGAGCAACCTGATCTGTCCTCAGAGTGGTATCTGCTTTGGAATTTGCAAAGATAATTTTTAAACTTAATTATTCTAAGATTCTGTGACTTACAAACAGCAAGACAGTGAAATAATAGCTGATGTTTTCCATCTTAACTGGCAACTGTGAAAAAATTTATTTTAGAATATCAGTTCTGGAAAATATAGCTGAATAAAAATACCTGTGCAAATAAAAGTTTTAGAATGCACAGTGTTGTGGTTGAGCTTATTATTAATAAAAAAATCCCCTGTGATAAACAGAAGGTTTCAAGTAAGTGGAAAAAGTCTGGAAAATGACAGGGAACATACCCTTTTTTATGGTCTTTGCCTTGGATTTTTCAACATTCAGCAGAAGCTGGGTCTTAATTAATAGATTAAAAGTGACTGTAGCCTCATTTTTCCAACTATCATCAAAACCTTTAGTCCTGAAACGTATTAAATATGGAAAAAAACAGTGTTTTAAAGGAGAGGAATATTCCCATTTTATTGTGTCAGCATTAGATGGGCAGCATATAGGGAAGTAAAAGGCTGAGCAACACTCTACAGCCCAACACCCCATCAGGAAGCACTTGGGAACATCTAAGACCTGCCCTCCTGAAGTGTCCTGAGGGAGGTCTTCCTTTTCTCTTCCTCTGTTTTCACAGTTGTCTGTTCCCTTTCTAATACTTATTTATTTCATACATTCTTCTAGAAAACGCCCAACTCTTTTCTTTGACCAAAATTCCATTAATTTATTTCCCTCCATCTAAATATAGGTTTTCTCAAATCCAGGTCAGACATACCATGTAGATCTAGCAGTCTAATTTTGCTTGCTTTTTTATTTTTTATTTTTTTATTTTTTTTGTGTGTGTGGTATGAAGCCTAGGCTTGCCTTACCTTCCTCCCAGGTACAGTCATGTCCAGTTGCCTGAAAGAGTTAATGTGTAATGAAAGTAGACTGGGGAGGTTGAAGATGATGCAGAAGCAGCTTCCTGTAGGTAGAGAGCAAAGACCCTTCTCTGCCCACAGATTTTATGGTCTTCCTTTTGCACCATCAACACAGGTTTTGTTTCTGGCAGTATTCCTGACTACACATTCCTGCTTCTGTTTCCCTGGAGTGCCACCATTTCATGACCTTTTTATCAGCAATCTTTTCAGTGCTCTACCTAGTGCATTCGATTTTTAGAAGCAGTAGTGTGTAGAGAGAGAGAAGTAATTCCTCAACAAGGATTATGCAGAAGGACATTGCCATTACCTGTACATTAAAACTACATGGGCTTTGTTTTTTTTACAGTATTTTGGCCCCTGTTACTTGTTGGTATTAGTAGTTCTTGTTAGTGGCTACTATCAGTATCTAACAGTAGCTTCTGAAGACTAAGAAATAGATGGGAAGTACAACATAACACGATCTTTCCATAACCTGGCACTAGGATTATACAAGCCAAGGTGAAAAAAAACCACAAAAAACCAAACAAGCAACTATGAGCAAGGAATTGTGGAAAGGGGAGGACAAAACAGAGGGAGAGTGAAAGAGAGAAATAAAATGGTGATACAAAACACTGGCCACTTTAATACAACTGGCAGATTAAGACAGCTGAACAAACAGTTTTTTCAAGCACCCTTTAGAAATTTGAAAGTAGAATAATGGCATCAGTTTCATCATTATGGTGTATGCATGTGTTTAAATTTTTGATATTACTTGTTTTGAGCAATGAATTGTCTGTCTTAAAAAGCAGTTATAGGGGATATATCAGACAATGTTTTGTGTTGCTGTACAATTCACCAGCCTGATAATTTAAAGCATCAGCTGAAGATTTTGAATTAGTGCTGACAAAAGTCTAATAAATTTTAACGATAAGAACCAAAGCACTTTAACATGCCAAGATTAATCTTTAAACACATTTTTGTGTCTTTTTTCAGGTTAATGCTCAAATTAAATTAATCACAAGCTAGAGGAAGTTTTGTTTACCACTGTCATCCTTATAATAGTTTTCTTTATACTGCAGAGTATGACAGCACTAGTTTTTTGAAATTATCTGAACATCAGGAATTATGATTCAGGAAGGTATGATTCTGTTAACCTTCTGGAAGTGGTGTTGATATTTGGGAACCATTTCTGTGATTACTTTGTAGTGCATGGCTTCTGATTTACTTTCCATAATTCCTTGTAATATGTTGGGGGCTATTTAATAATTAGAGCAGTTAAGTCTCTGAAAGCAGTGTAAATTAATTTCACTCTTACCTGGGATCACTGTGCACATCAGAGGACATGAAAGATATTAGTAAAAGTTGAATAGCTGCAGTCAGAAATTGGATTTAGTTTTAGTTGACAAAATTACATTTATTTTTTGTGTCCATACAGACATATTTGGTTCTGCACATGCATTTTTTTTTGTTGAACCATTAGAGATCATGCATCCTACTTTGCAATTTGTTTGCAGAAATGAAACAAAGAGCATGAATGTTCCATCTGCTTTTATCTGGGTTTTTTTGTTTGGTTTTTTTTTTTACAGTCTGTAAATTAAATATCTTGTAATCTTGTAATGTTATGACTAATAGACTTGATTGCAGTCCAAATTCAATGCCATGGACCACTGAGCTTCATTATGTTCTGACACATATAGTTCACTAAGGATTGGCTAAACCCTGATGTATGCTGTAAAACCTACATGCACATTATATGTGCCTTATGATTTTTCTTACACCAGTGACAGTGAAAACATATTGGAGAACTCAGACTACTTTGCAAAATTAGCAGCTTTTCATATTTGTGTAAATGCTAAAGGTACGTGGGGGTGAGGTAAAGG
This sequence comes from Florisuga fusca, assembly GCA_038090715.1. Classification (NCBI taxonomy): domain Eukaryota; kingdom Metazoa; phylum Chordata; class Aves; order Apodiformes; family Trochilidae; genus Florisuga; species Florisuga fusca. Next base: position 16,210,775 of record JAAWXA010000013.1, read on the forward strand.
GGAGAAATGATCTAGCAATGGTGACCTCACCAAGGCCCAGTACAGTGCTCTGTCTTACAGGTCACATCATTTCTAACACAGATTTGACCCGAGTGCCAAGTTTTTTTTTTGCATTCCATCTGGAAAGATGACATCTAAGTAAACGGGGTTGTGAAAATCTCATTTTTTTCCCTGAAGTGTTTTGTGATCTTCCAGGTGTACCTAATTTCATGGAGTTACCTATCTGAGTTTAACACTTTCTGTTTTAATTTTAAAAACTGCATCCTCGTGATCCCTCAAATACCTGAATTTAGTGTCAGAACAGCAATGCCTTCTGACTGAAAACTTGCTTCTTGTTGGGAGTTCTTCATCTCTTTGTTGCTCTTCATTGCTTGGTGCTGATTCTCTTATCCAAGAGAGGTAATCGTCTTCCAGCACTATCCCTGCTCTTTCTTTCTTGTATCCATTCTCAGTTTTCCCAGGATAGCAGGTTCTTCTGACCACTTTTGTGGGAGACTGGGAGTTATTGGAGCCATCCTTTTCAATTTCCCAAGTGTGGGAGCCTTTCAACACAACATTAGAGAGCAGAGAAAGAATGGAGGAGGGAGAGTCTGCATTTATCTGTAGGAATTCAGAGGTGGGTTGGAGGGATCATTCCTCCCCTGAATACACCAGCCTAAGGTTCTAGATACATCCTTCTGACTGACAGTCTGAAGGCTATTATGGATGCTTTTTGTTCTCATTGTTTGAAGTAATTTATAATTTTCACAATTTATAGGCTTACTGAATGAGGAATGAAGCCCTTCTGGATGGGAAGAGGCTGAGGAGCCTCCTTTACTATGTGAAATGTATAAATGAGGAAAACCAGAAATTTGAGCCTTAGATACAGTGCTGTATTGATAAAACCCCTCTGCTGTCCTAAGGGCATATTATGGCATTTCACAGACTGTCCTTATCTGTGCCCATAGTGTAAACTGAGTACCAAACTCTGACCTTCTCTCTACTGGATCTTTAAATGTGAACTTGGTTCTGCATTGCTTCCTCCAGTTTCTGATCAAAAGAGAAAATATTTCCTCCTGGAGAAACAAATGAGAAAATAGGAGAAAGGATAACTATAAATGCCTGTTGTTTGAGATAAGGCAACAGTCACACCCTTAATAATCCCTTTCTACCTGCTGAGTGCTAAGATCTCTCAGAGAATTCTTTTTTAACCAGACAAAATGTTTTTCATTGTCCACTAAAAACAAAAACAAAAAACCCCAACAGATAATCTTGTTTGCTGCTGCCTAATATGCTATTATAAAAATAACCAGTTCTTTTCAAATAATATTCTGTGATAGATGCTGTCTGTGTTTTCAGAAAACTGTAGTACTGGCTTAGAAGAATATGCACTTTAAAAACTGGATTTTAGTTAAACTCATATTAGGCATACTTTCAAATTTTAAAAATGCTGGTTTGGTTTTCCTGCCTTTAAAGAAACCAAACCCATTTATTTAATATAAAAAAGCAGATACTTGTCACAAATATAAAGCCTTTCCATATATAGAAGCTTGACAGACTCTGAAAATCCCATGGACAGAGGGGAATTCTCCTGTCAAAAGCAGCCATGGAAGAAAAATTTTACTCTGCTTAATCCAAGCTCTGGGAGTATCCTGGGAGTACGCTTTAGAGGAGATTCTGGGAAACACAGAAATCTGGAAAGTAGCTTGGAGACACTCAAGTGACTCATCTGTGGGACTTCTCAGTGCTGCAGTACACTTCTTGGAGGCAAATGGTACACTCTTAATCTAAGACCATTTTTTTATTATTAACTAGATAACACAAGAGTAACTGACAGCTCTGTAATGTGTTAAAATGAAATTTTAAAAAAGATTGCCCCATGACTGTCCGTGTTGGTTTTTTTTTTTTTTTTTTTTTTTCCTTTTTTCCTCATTTAGGGTGTACTTTTTCATTTACCTATTGCCATGATTCTCCGTTGGGTCAAACCATGAACTTGTTTGTCAGGACTCCTGTTAAGCAAGGAGCTTATTACCCATGACCATTCTGTGGGTTGTCTTGCCAAGTAAAAAAAAATGTTAAGAATAAAAAAAAAGGCAGCTTGGCAGCCAGTCTGATCTGTGCTGTATTTCAAAGCCCATAACTCTATTCCACCTTTCCTTGCATTTCAGCAGCTGTGTGGGAACCAGGGAAGTGTAAAGAAAAAGTGTTCCTACCTTTTTCTGATGTACCCTGGGGTTTTAGGGTGTTAACATACACACAGTCTCCAGCTGATTTTAGTAAGATTTTTGGAGAATATTAGAGTAGTGTGGATAAACATGACTTGCCTGTACTTCATAGTTATTTTACCTGCCTTAAATACTAAGTGCTGGCTGGTTTGATAGAAGAATTTGAATGCTGTCTAGTTTTTTTGACTGTGTCACAATCTTCTGAAATGCTATTACAGAATTTCCTACAGTATTACCTATTAAAAATATATTTGAAGCTCCTGCTGCAAAAAAAAAATGCATTTAGAGTGCCCACTAATACACTGCTCTGTTAAATAATGGCACTGCCTTTTTCTACCCCTGGTTCCTGACATGCTTGAATGCAAAATACAAGGCCATCAAAAGAGTAAAGAACTGGAGCTCCAATTTTAATGACTGTACAATCCAGACATGCGACAATGTCTGTTTCAGCTTAAAAAAAAGTAGTGTGTAGCCAAAGGGTAAAATCCTGTGTGTATTACATATGCATTATCACAGTTCCTTGGTCACTCCCCTGTGATTTCTGTGGCCATTTCACATATACTTGGTGAAGAAGGACTTTGACTTCTGATGCTCTTCTAGGGAACTATAAGAATTTGTGCTTTTTTTAATATTTGGAATATGAGAAGGTACTGAAGAAGAACCACCTCTCATAACTTGTACTTTCAGTTGCAAATTGACATCTTTTTCCAGTAGAAGCCAAAGTGGATCCTGAAATCTAAACTGGAGAAAATCTAGGCTGAGTGGTCTTGGTTAGTAAAGCACCTGGGCCTGTGTAAGAGGAGATGTAAAAGCAAATTACCACCAACTAGCATGAAGAGAGTCAGGAGTTTTTTTTCAATAAAGGCAGATCTTAAGAAGTACAAACTTGTCCACTTCATGAATGTAAATAGAAACTTGAAGCTGCTGCTTTTAAAAAAAATTATATTATTATGGGGAGATATGTTTTGGAGCACAGGAAGGGATGGAAGAGGGAGTGTACCAGATGGGATGATTTATAAATGCTGCGACTTGGAATGAAGCACAGAGATCAAATCTGAAATTATCCTAGAAGGGTAATGCAGCATTATTTGACAGGTTGTTTCATGACACTAAGTGCCAAGGTCATAAAATTCAGACATGGAAAAAAATAGAGTGTTTCTGTTCTGAAAGAACAGTTTCTAAGTTTCTAAAATCTGAAATAGTTTTGGGACTTGTTCTGCCTTACCTGCATGTTACAGTTTTCTTTCTGAGCACAACCTTCTGAGCAGATTAGATGGAAATATGGTTTCATTGGAATAACAGCTTTGCCATCCCTACATTTGTGAAGATACCAGTCCAGACTGGTCCAAGTAACTACTTCTCCACTTTATCAAAGTCTGCACTTCTCTATTTCTAGAGTTGTCTGAGTGCTCTTGTTCTCTTTGGCTTCCTCAGTCTCATTCTTTAGAAAGTCTTGGGGCAGTCTCATTTTAGGCTCATTTTAGGTTTATCAGACTAATCCAGTTGATCTAAACAATTCAGCAGTCCCATTTATTACTCATCCTGGTTATTATATACATCCTGATGGAAGCTGTAGTGTCCAAAGGTTTAGCATTGGTGCTTTATTTTTCACTTGAATGCCGTATAGCTTTGGTTTTCTGTGAACCAAACCACACATAACAGTGTTAGCTGAATTCATTTTACTTGTCTTTTAAATAATCCTTCTCAGTAAGATCACATTTTTTTCCAGCTAACTCAGTTCTGCTTTCACTTTCTTGTATCTATTGAACATTCTGTGCAACTCCAACTAAAAATGACTCACATTATTTTAGAGCTAGATTCTTTTTTTTGTTTGTTTGGGTTTTTTGATGTGTGAGGATGCAGTACAAGGGGAACCATTGTGTTTTGGTGTATTCCATGATAGTCTATCTTTATGGTAACACATTTCATATTATTCCTGCGTTTGTGTTGCCCTTCCCAATGATTTCATTCGTTCCTTTTTCCTATTTTCCATAGTTTTTTCTCCATTTGTTAATTTTGATGTGGTCAAGGCTATTGTTTATATTATTAACATATATAAACATATATATAGCACATATATATGTTATATAACATATATAACAACATATATAACATATATATCATGTTATATAACAATTATCTCTAATGCTTATGCAGTCAATACACCCGGGTTACATTAGTGTCTTTATAATGGACCTGTAAATTGGAGGCATGCTCTGTGTAACAGATAAGGAAAAAATCCAGAAAGGTACATAGATGATTAATTACTGTTTTAATCACTTGGCAGTAGATACCTCTGAGATCGTAAAAATGGTGCTTGAGGTGCCAAAATATAAGGATAGTACCAAGGATGAAGTGTATTTTATCTTAAACAACTTGCTTATACTCTACTTGATTTGGAAAAAGGGGTCTGAATCCATTTTTTCTTTTACAACTCTGATAACTAGACACAAGGCTTTTGGTCATTCTGGGAGAGTGGTCTCTTCCACTGGAGGTGTTTCCTTGTGTGTAAAATATCTACATATGGAGCAGAGCACTGACTGAGACCAATGTTTTGTACTGCTGGACTGTAGAGCCAGTCAGTCCCATACAGGTTTGGCAGTGCCTGCTCCTCAGGACTTCACGAGCAGTGGCAGTCATTGCTTCAAACATCCAGGTCTTCTTTGGCTCACCTCAGAAATGCTGTGGGCATAGCTTCAACCATTTGCAGGACTGGTTCACAGAACCATTATAGTTGGAAAAGACCTCTAAGATCATCTGTAATACCAAGAAAACTGAGGAGGGATCTCTTAAGCTAACCAGTTGAAAACTGATGGAGGGTCATGCAGCTGAATCCTTTTCTTACCAACACAGGTGAAACATCCAGGTTTGGGTGGGAGACCTTAGCAGTCTCCATTTCCTCTGTTCACAGTGCTGTGCCCACACCAGAGCTAATGCCAGTCCCCCTTTCCTGAGAAGATCTATGAGAACATTTGGCAGCCTGGGATGATGGAAACTTCTGTGTGAGAAAGACAAGAAACTCTTGTCAAGTGCATGCTCTGATTTCAAACTGAGACGTGAACTCAAGTTACTGGATGTCAGGGTGTGTCTTGACCACAAAGGTGAATGCACTAAGATAAGGCATGGTTCCTCAGTCTTTATAAGGAATTGTTGTGTTTTGTGTAAATAATTAGATATTGAGCAGAGACTTCAATTTATATCTGCAGCATCCCATGAGCACTGCTCGGCTGTGGACTCAGTCCCTTGCTTGTTTTCTTGCTTTCTCTCTCATATTCTTTCTGGCCCAGTAAATTTGTAATTATTTCTAGTTTGAGGAACTCATTGGGCCTTGGCTGAGAGCCAGTGCTTTAAGCTGCCTGGCAGCATCAGGATATTTTTGCCTAAAGATGGAAATACAAGGAGCCAGGGAATTGTAGGTACCGACAATGTTACAGAGCAAGTTGGGACTAAAGGGGATTCAGACAAATATAAGTGCAAAATTTAGTCATTATGATCTGGACCACAGAGGCATTCAGATTAAATTTTATTGATTTTAGTGGAAATATGGAGCTTAAATAACTTTACCCAATATACTTAAAGAGATAATTGGGCACCCAAATCAGGCTTTAGCCTACCTTTGAGTAACTTTCTCAAACTTTCATATGAACCCTATAATGAAGTTAAAACTGCACCTCAAATGTCACTTGTATCAAGACTTTTCATTCATAGGACCCTTTAGAAATGTGTTTAATTTTGTTATCTGAAGTAATAAAGTTTGTAAATTAAAGCTCTCTTCATAGAGAGGGAGAGAAGAAGTACTTAAGATAGTTTTTTGTAAGTGATCTGCTTTCTTCTTTTTGGGTAAGAGTTAAATCCCAAATCTGTATTATACAAGTGAAAGTCATCTTAATAATCTGTAAATATATCATTTAGTAGAGAGAATTTTTAATTTTTTCATTTGCTAGCTGGAAACTGTGCTCTTACTGTCTCCATGACTGCTTTTTGCATACAGAATAAATCTGTGTAGTTATACAACTATAGAGATATATCACAGTATTTGAATTGCATTTAATTCTGTGCACATTTTGTGGGTAATCTACACCTAAAAAAGACCTTAGCTCAGCTAAAACAGTATCTGAAAATGCTTTTTCAAGTCATATTTTTGCTACAGAAGAAAAGGATGTTGACAGGCAAGCTAAACATTTTGTTCCAGGTTAATGTGTGGGCTTTTAACCTTAAAAAAGTATCACTCATCTCTAAAGATACACCTTCTTTTAACTGGAGTTTTGTATTACAGTAAATGGTCCCTAAAGTTTATATTTTAATGCTGGTTTGGACTTGTTATATTCAGTTTCAGAATAATAAATGCTACTTTTTCTGAAATGAAAATTCCAGTTCAAGCATGGGCTCATACACAGGACCAGGTATTCAGTTAGTCTAAATGACCTAGGGGTATTGATTTCAAGAGTAAGGTATTGCTTTACAGTGTTGCCCAGCTTTGAGTTCTGTGGGGGGTCTTTGAGGGGGTTTCTGATAGTCTTTACATGGAGCTGCCTATTTATTATGTGATATAATGTCTGTTAATAGACATAAGCTCTCCAGAGAGAAGTGTGCTGGGGTCTGTTAGCTTACTGGTTATCAATTCCTGTATCTTTCTCCAGAATATATTCTTGTTTGAATAAACACTGAGGAATCAAGTGCAGCACCTGATTCAGGTGTCATTTACACCAAAGGGAATCCAGAGAGCAGCTGTTAACAATAATACTTACAGGTATTACAAGAGCTCACCCATAAGGTTACTCTACATACACCTTGTTAAAGATGGAGATTTGAAAGAGGCACTTCTGTACAGGTTATATAGAAATTGTCTTGCCAATGGGTCAAGTTTAGAGTTGGGGCTATTGGAAGTGAAGCACTGAGGTTGAAGAGAGGAGGTAATTTGTTTTTTCTCACAGTTGGCTTCAGTTTACAAATTGGAAGTGTATTTATGTACCACACATGTGGCTTTGAATCTCTTGTAATTTAGCAGTGACTAATGAATGAAGATGCTGGGTAGTTGGATGGATAAAACACTCACATAAAGCACCAAAAACCAAACATAAAGAAGAACTGGCAGATCACTATTTTCAAATACCTACAATCCCATGGATTTTGCTGCTCTTAGGGCTCTACGTTGCATGACCTTCTCTGACCCCCATTCCCTGCCAGCCAGGGAGAGTCTTGAGCTGTCAACAGAAACACTAAGGAGCTTGTCAGATAAGGGCAGCATGTTGAGTTGGAGCAGTGTTTGATGGATTAAGACCCTGGCTGTTTCACCTGTGCAATTCCTGACTTGTATTATGAATGACAGTCTCAAAGTCTTTGGGCAAAATTGCCAAGCATGCCCCTGGAGACCATATTACAATGTCAGAACAATGTCAATTCCAGTTAAATAATTTTTTATAGCAAAATAATTAAAGTAACATCAAGTTTTTGACAGCATTTCCACAAAATCTCAGAAATCCTCAGTTAAGGCTCCCTAGGCACTGCAACGTGACCTCCTTTTTATTTTTGTTGACATAATTAAAGGCCAGGGTTTTATTTTCAGATTTTCTGGCCCCCCTGTAGCAGCCCTTCACTTACAGCCTTGCAGTGTTTTCCTGGGTACTATTTACATTTAAAATAATGCTTGTAAGAAATTGTTTCATGCTATGCATTAGAACTCAGTATATATATTTTAGAAGCTCTGTCACACCAAGAATACCTTGGATGATTTTGGATTGCCTCAGACAGTTTGGATTTTATTTTAGCTGCCCAAACCCTGGATTTACAGTTCTATTGACTGGAAATTCATTAAAAAAAAAAAAAAAAGGGTTCAATCCAACATTAGCTTGTTTCCCTGTGAAGATAGTATTGAGATCTTAATGGATAATATAGACAGCTTCATGCAAATGAACATCTTGAGCTTTGCTGATGATCCACTCTTGAGACTTCACAATGATCACACTTCTCTTCTTTTGAAGATACCTTAGAGGGAGCCATGCATGTTTTGGCACTACTCTCTGCAAAGAAAGGACTGTGGATTATTTTGGTGAGAGGGGAGGAAGAATGAGAAAAATGTAGATCGTTCTCAAATTTGAGAAATAATCAGAAAATTTATTTCAAGAAAGAATCCTGCCTCAGAGTTCTCCAGGACAGGAAGAGCTCTGAGGTGTGCCCAAGCCTGCATGTCTAGCTACCCCATGTCACAGACACTGGAATCCTGTGTAGCCCTTCAGAGGGGCATTGAGAGAAGGAACATTTGAAGGAAAGCAGAGAAGTTCTGAAAACTGCCCGGCAGGCAGCAGTCCAAAGGACCTCATTCAAAATTGAATTGCCTCGGTGGAAATTTCCAGTTTTGACAAATGGGTAAATGCTGACGAGGAACCTTTTCATCTGACTTTTCTGACCATTTCCATTAGTCAACCTGTGATTGATTTAGACTTCAGCCACTGCAGATTCTGTGCCAAGCATCCTACTTCAGCTGAGCCAGCTCTTCTGCTGAGGAAGGAGTCAGCAGGACTTCAGACCACCAGAAGGGGTATCCCAGCAGCAGGAAAGCTGGCCTAATGGAATGGACAAAGGGATGGATACCAACTGTAGCTAAGCTCTGAACTCCTGATTTTTGGCAAGTTAATGATACTGACATTTTCCAATATGGATACTAACTGTTGAACAGCTGAAGCCAGGCTTGGTAAACACTTGTACTTCACATTGCTTACACTTCATTTAACCCTTCTGCCTCAGCTTAGCAAGTCCAGAAAAATGAAGATATTAAAATTGTTATCTTCAGAGAGACATTATTATAAATAATGTTTGTAAAATCCTAAATATAATTAAAGCACACAGTAAGCCTTCCAGCTAAGGATAGATAAGGATCTATAAATCTTCTTCAGTTTGGTATATGTATTGCTTTTTCTTACTTTTTTTTTTTTTCTGGTATAGATATGACTGAAGTAAGAAAAGGGAAGCAGAAAGAAAACAGTGCTTGAGAACTGCATGAAATGTGATCCTAATAGTTATTGCATTTACTACTTCTATAGGATGTGTTTTGGGGTTTGTGTACTTGGAGTTTTTTTGTTTGTTTTTGTTTTTTTTTTTTTTCATCAGTTTACTGTTGGCTCCCATCTTCTGAGAAACTGGCTTGCACGGTCATGTAAGGCTTCTCTTTTAGCTTTTCTTCTCTAAGGCTTCTCTTTTAACATTTAAGACCAAGACAACTTAGAAATTATGCTACAATTTGCTGAATTTCAGATCACTTTGTGTCCTACTTTTGTGCATCCAAAAAAGAAAACATATCCTTACCCTTTCCTGTTCTGTTTCTTTGTTTAACATTCAAAGGCAGTGATTCAGAGTAGCTTAAGAACTCACAGGTGTAAAGAGTCAGTTACCCCTCCTCCCAACAAAGGATTCTTTAAAAACTGGACTGTTTTTTCAAAAACCTTAGGCCTCCATTGATTTAAATACTTTTGAAAATTAAACCTTTTGGTTATGTGTTCACATGTCAATTTAAGAAGAAGATTTTATAATGGAAAAAACATTTTTTTCTAGTGGAAAAAAAATTTTCTTACTTTTTCTCAAAAAAAAAAAAAAAAAAAAAAAAAAAAAAAAAAAAAAAAGACAAGATTTGGACACAGAAAATTACTGCACTGAACATTTTTTAGCTGAGTACACTTCTCTGGCTTTTGCACTATCACCGATGATCCAGAACTGTTGGAATCTCCAGTGGGATAAGTGTGATGACTTGTCCTGTTCTTGACAGAATGTGAGTTCTAAGAAGCCTGTAACTGTGGGGACTGCTGGATGAATTCTGATCAGGGAGTCCCTCTCAAACTGCACTTTGTGCCTCTGAATTGTTTTCATTAAGTCAGTAGTCAGACAAAGTGATATGTTTTAATACAGACTTCATTTGATAAAGATGTGTTCTTTCAAAGAAAACTACAACTCCGGTAAAAAAAAGAAGATAATTTTTTTCTATTCCTGCACACTGATTATGAAACCCTGAGTTCAGATTTGTACTTTGAAAAAAATCTTTATTATATCACCATGTAAAGGAACAAGGAAGAAACAAACACAAGGCACAGACTGCTAACGTTAACAGGTGGTAACAGAAATAATTCAAGGTTTATTACATTTCAGCTTCTTTTGCCTTTTAGGACCAGTTTCCTTGTTTGTAGGATGTGAGTAGAAACATGAAAAAATGTGCAAAATTTTGAGACAAAACAGGAGACAGAAATAAAAAACCTGCAGATTCCTCTTTGGTGTACTTTCTTTTTTTCCTGGGCAATCCAGGGAGTCCTGTAGTAGCATTCAAAGCTGTGTTGCCAGCAGTTCATTTGTTCTCAGCTCTGCCTTCTCTGCTCTTTCCTGGTGGGTGGATGGCTCCAGAAGTACGTAGAAATAATACGACAGAATCCAGAACGTTTTATTTTAATTAAAACTTAAAATGCAAGGTTAATCCTGAAGATTCTGTGTCCTGTAGCTTACTGTATGCAAACTGTAAAGTCATTCCTGTGGGTCAAATAATACACCAGATGCAAAGAACTGATAGGAATTGGGTGAGGGCTACAAAGGGACCGTGCTGGATTGAGGGATTATGCCTGCAGATTGAGATTTACCATAGTAGTAATTGGAATTAGCCTTGGTTCTCTGCTGTTGATATACTTGATTGTCAGTTGTATTTTTCTAATAGAACTGTATTTCATGGAACTTTAATTAAGATTTTGCGTTGTCATTCTAGTACAGGCCAAATTTCACACTGCAGGCCAAATGATTCCCTGCAGCACTGCTTTACCCCTTGAAGAGTAGCTCTCTTGTCACTTTTCCATTTCATCTCAGCTTGTGCCAGGTAACCATCTGGAGAGAATAATTTTTTTTCTGGAGAGGCTCCCACTGGCAACATGCAGTCACTAGTCTCCTGAACTGTACCTATGGTTTCTGTATGATATTTCAATCAGACCCATACTTTGTCCCTGTTGAGCACTAAGAACGGTGCAGGCTCAGCACCTCTGGTTATCCACTGACTTAAAATCAGTTTGTAAGATGTTTGGAGTAGAAATCAACTGAGCTCGTGTACTGATGCTTCATGTGGCGTTACAGAGTTGCTATCCAACAAACAAGCATCTCTCAAGGACGTGTAAGGAAAAGTGCTTTTTGAACTTTCAGAGTGACACGTAGTTAGAGTCAGCCTTTATTTCTTTGCTTGAAAAGCAGAGATGACCCTGGGAGTAAGATTCTTTTGGGAATGCTTTACAAAAGGAAAGGCTTTACAAAATCCTGTATTCTAGTAAGCACATGTCTGATGTTCAGCTGGAGAAGGAAATTCAAAGTTCCTTACACCTGAGAGTGCAGGGATGTGCCTCTCCCCTACTCCAGAAGTTTTCTGGAATTACTCTATCACTCCATCTTTGTTTTGGATGCAGCTAAGTCCCTTTAAAATACATCCCATGTATTTTCCATGGCCCATGTTCCCCATGCAGCTGCTCATATAACTACAAGAGAACAGTCTTGCCTTTGGCTTCATGGCTGGTTGACAATCTGCCATCATATGTGAACACTGCTGATTTCTCCTGGTAGGGAGAAGTAGTTATACTCTTGGCCTCAATGCAATTAAAAGTAAAATCTGCCCATGCCACATATTTTTCCAGAGGTGGCTTTTAGGAATACACAGACTATTAACTATCCATATTAAACTCTGATTAAATACCTAAATCATAATGTGTCAGTAGGATCACTCATACAACAGGCAGCTGTATTATTTTTAGGAATAGGAAATTCTGGGGTGAGTTAAATTGCAGCTTGTTGTATTCAAATATCTATTTTCCATCCAGCAGCTGACTTTAAGGCAGAATTCTTCACGTTGACTGTCTTGAATGCAGACAGTGTTTGGCAACAGCTGCAAGAAGCCCTGCAATGTGTGCTATCCCTCTTAGTGGATATCATTCCATTTTGAGCCTAATTGAAAACTGAAGATTGAAAACTCAGCAATTATTTTTCCCTGCAGTGAAATATTTAATATTCTGATTTCATGGCTGTCTGAGTACAATGATTAGGAAGAACATTTTCTTACAATATTTACAGTACCACAACAATATATCAGAACGATCATGTATCAAGGGAAGGAACTATGATGTTAAAATATGTTCCACTTAAAAACATTCCCAGTTAAAAAGTAGGATACCGTTGAATGTTATATGTGATGTAGTTAGCAATTGCTTTGTAAGCTTTTTCTTGTCTTTGGCTTTGAAAAAGCTATGCAGGATAAAGAAAACAGCCTTGAACTAGAAAGGCTTTTTAATAGGAATGATCTGCAACAACAGAAACAACACCTTTGCATTTTATGCTAAATGTACTACTGCACATTTAACTGTACTACTGTGCTAAGTCCAAGACCATCTGGCTATTTTTGCTGGTGAAGAAATGGGAAATATGCGTGTAGTTGCTGGTGGTTGCTTATTCCTTTAAATGAAACCAGCTACTCAGGGGGATAGAGAATTGTCCAAAAACCTCTGCATTAAGTGGGGTAGAGATCCCCAGTATTTAAAACAGGATACTGGTTAAGAGAAGTAAGCAAGGGCAAAACTTGTTCAAAATGTCCCATAATTTTGCATAGAGAGTTGGAAGAAATATTATTAATTTAAACTGCTTGTTTTTTCTTTTTATATCAGATAGTATTACCGAAGTCTTCACTAACATCTATGTGACCAGTTTTGGACCTGTTTCAGATACTGATATGGTGAGTTTCTGAATCTTTTGCATATGTGGTTTAAATGCTGTAAGATATACTATTAACTGCCTTTAAACTTGTGTTGTGCTTTTACTTACTGTGGACAAATTTGGGATAATTCTACTGAACTCAGGAAGTGCCAAATCCCAGTAATTCTGTAGATGGAAATAGCTGGAAATTATTCCTCTCATGGTAGCTGCTTAGTTTGGACCAGTGAATGTTCTGATTGTCCTCATCGACTAGACTGTGGTTCTGGAACAATCTTGTGATGGGGGAACTGGAGTTCTCTTGGATGAAATTAGAGTGAAAGATGCACTGTAGGAACACACTTATTCTTGGCAGTCTGAGGGACTGGACTCAGTCTCAAATAAACTTCTTGAAAGATGTATCTTGGAAGTTGGGTCACCAGCATGATAGTGGTGTTCTACAGATCTGTCCTTCATCATTTGCAATATTAGTAAGAATTTAAAGGAATTTAGTTACATTAAAAATAAAGAAACAGAGAAAATTGCCCTGGATTGCAGTTTTTAATGGAAAAAACCCTGAGGCAAGGGGTCTGTTATAGGCTCACTGCAAATCATACAGGTTAGGGAGAATGCATTGCACTGGAGAGAAAGATGTTCATGCATATAACATTCCTAAAAGGAAGGAAGGGAAGAACAATATGAAAACTATTTAGCTGCACTTGCCATTACTGCAAGAAATTATTTCCTGTGTTTTGAACATTCATGATTATATATGAGATAAAAAATATACTCCATATGTGTCTAGAGGTATTAAAAAAATATTTTTAAAAACAGGCAATATTTACTTTATGAAAACATTCAGATTATGCATCATACAAAGCAGGAAACATCTTGATTTTACAAACTGGATTGCAGTGAAACTATTTCATGGTGTGGTGTGCATTTTAAAAGTGATTTGCTTATGGACTAACAGGTAGTCGTAGCTGTGGAGCATGTGTTCTGCTTCAATGTGTTTGTGATAGTTTCAGTTTTCAAGGTTTGTTTCATTTGTTACTAATACATTACTGAGGCTTCCAATGAAAAGTTTTGTCATAGGAAAAATGGACATTTGTTTTCTTTTGGCACTGTTTATATGTTCCTGATACTCTTGAGGTGTTTATCCCTAAGGACACAAAGTTTCTGAAAGGATCCTTGTTTTATTATTAATTGTAAAAAACAAGTATCCACAGATATATGCGAGAGTGATATGAACATCTTGACCTGCTTAGTCTAGTATCTTATGGCTTGACAGTGGTTTCCTTTACAGTATACCTGTAATTGGGAGATGACAGTAACTCAGTTTTCAAGGTGTGGCACTGAGGTGCAGCAAGACTTACCCAGAGCTGTGCAAGTCATCTGTGCTTCAATGGGAATTTAATGAAAACCTCCCTCAGCCTTATCCCTGGCTTTTGAAACACTTTTGACATCAGTGTGTGTGGAACTCAGGGTGTCCATTTGCACAGGCAGACATGGTGACCCAGCAGAAGGCTCGGGGGTTGTGATGCTGCAGCTCTGGTGGCTCCGCACGGGGTGCTGGTCGCAGCAGGGTGCAGTGCATTAGAACTGCAGCTGTCATGGGCAGGTCTCTTGGCAGATATGTAGAGAGGTATTACCATGAGTTTCAGGGTTAAATCAGCTCGTTCAGTTGGCAATTATAAAATGATTTTGAAATGTATGAGCAGTGAATTAGAAAATTTTAACGTGAGTTAATAAATAATAGCTTCCAAGCTATCACATAGTCTGTCAAACATGAAGGTGACATTAGCATTTTTAACATAAGTGCTATTTCATTCAGGGATTGTGTTACTGAATTGATAATATAAACTATCATACGGAGGGTTTACTATTTCTTTTTTAAATGCTGGAAGAGCTGGAATATTCTCATTTTATAAGCTTGTTCCTTAAAAAGTTCCCTTGGAAGAATAAATCTGACTCTAGCCCACATCCTCCTATGTCTCCAGAGGATGCCAAACTGAATCTCAGACCTTTTTTTGAAAGTTGGATCCCAACCCCTGAGATGCTCTGCTTTCATAGTACGACTCTCATTCATATCAGTTTTTTAGGCTGGACATTGCTGTTGCCCAAAATTCTCATAGGTATTCCTTCAAATAGGTTTCCTTCTGGGGTTTTTGATAGTGAAGAAAGTTTGAAGTATGACTGCACCCCTGTGCATTATATATTTGCCAGCTTGGGTTTTTTACCCCCTTGTTAGCATCTTGAGAAAAGCAGCAGTTCTTAGGAGAAAATCCTATTGAAAATCAGAAGGGGACTCACTGCCAGTGGAGGTGACGAACATGTTATGGTATGGAACAGGGAGGTGACACTGAGAATGATGGGTGAATCTAGGGACACTTGTTTCACAGCAGTGTTGGTTCCCAAAGCTGATAAAATGGCATCCTTTAATGTTGAATTGATAGTAGTTTGTGAGGTTTCCATTTTCTTCATTTCTAGTAGCTCCCATTAATGATGCTATGGTATTGTGTGCAATCTGCAACTCAGTATTATTGATCAGAATGAATCAGATTCATTCATACTCCCTGTATTTTTACAGAATCATAACTTTGTCCAAAAAAAAAAAAAAGTCCAGGGCAATTTGATCTTTGACTGTTACCAGGCTAGCTGAAGTTGTCACTGAAAAATTTAAGAGGTAAAAGCTGAGATTTTTCTGCAAAGGTGTTGAGAGTCAAAAACTTTTGATTCTTAATGTGGATTAATACTCTAAGTTAAAAAGATGACAGCATCTCTTCTTCCCAAAACAGTCAACTACCAAATCTTTTGAGCAAACTGTGCTTCAAATGAACTGCTGTGACTAAAAGATGGGTACTCCCATATAAGCTGTGTTATAAAAATGTTATTTTATGCCAACCACAGCATTTAATGTAAAAGAAAATGCCACTATGCAACAGGAATTTTCAGCTTCAGTTTGCAAACTGATGAGAATCAAGGAAAGCAAGCTAGAGCAGGGGATTAAACAGATTTTACTTTGAACATTCTGTCCTTTTGAGCTGCTATATATCTGAAATGTTTAAGTTCAGTATTATGATGCTATGTCTTATAGGCTTCCAACCAGATCAGTGATACAAATGTATTTTGACATTAGCCTGGGAGAAGAAAAGCTGCGTTATTTAGAAAAACAAACAAACCCCAAATTGTACAGAACCATTTAAAATCAAAGCATCGTTGATTTATTTTTTCAAGAGAGTTAGAAAATGTTGATCTAACTATATGGTTTGTTTAATTAAAATGTTTATAATTAAATTAAAATTGTAACATTTGAAAATTCTAAGTGAAGGATAACCTTGGGTTGGAATATGGTTTGCAGGACAGCAAAATGGAAATTTTTTTGAGCTTAATCTCAGACTTACTTTTGTTCCAAGCTAAAAAAGAAATATTTCTATGATAAATGAGAAACATTTACTCTTCAACTGATACTGTGTGTAAGACAGAGCATATAGCCACTGAGGATCTTTATATAAGGTTTGCTGTGAAGAAAGCTTTGTAAAGTTTTTGCCAGGTTTTGCATCAGAGCAGCTTTCCTAATTGTCACCAGGACCAGTCCTTCCTGCTTGCCTTCAGCACATGGTTAGTAGGTGGCAGGACCTGAATCTATTTTCTTGTATATTGCAACTAGCAAGCTCTATGAAAGTTTTGTGTTTGAGCTTTCACCATTAGCCTTACATTATCATTGGGAAATTTAATTTACTTCAGTTACATCTTCGTTTTTCTCTGTACACAAGAATTTTTCCTAGTTTCTATCAGGTATACTTCCAGTTTTTCATTCTGCAGTGAAGAAACATAAATACTTATCTGCAGAAAATATCATACCCAACTAAATCATGTCTGCACACATTTCCACCTTGTCAGTTTTTGAACAAACTTTCAATAAGTGTTTCTGATTTTTCAAATATAGCCAGAAAAAAATTTTTCAATAACAGCTCAAGATCAAATCCTGAAATGTCTGCAAAGATCGTTACACCATCTGTCACCCCTCAGAAACGAGGATTGTTCTTCAGGCAGAGTGGCTGAACTGGGAACCATGTTTTCCATGTCTATTTTGCAGACTTCCTCGTGCCACACTGGAGGGAAACTTTACAAGTAGTATATAATAAGTAAGACAGGACAGAATGAAGGAATGCGCCAAGATTATTTTTTTCACAAACGTGATTAGTTCTATCCTGGCCCAAACCAGGACAACAAATATTAAAATAAAAGCACTGCAACTGTTTTCTGTAGCTTTTATTTTAGCTCACTGACAGAAGGCTAAATACTAAAAGGTGAACAGAAATAATAAATGCACATAGTTTTCTTGTATGAAGAGCATTTATGTTGCCTTTTTATCACTGGTATGTTTCTGAAAAGCCAGCAAGTTGGTTTCTCTATTCCTTTTTATAACAGGTCCACTTTCAAGTTAAATCCATAGGCTGAAATTTTGAGGAGAATATCTCGTGTAGAATTTCTTTTCTTTTATTCTACTGGGAAGGCTTGTTCCCCTGTGTAGCATCCCGCCGAGTGGATCAATATTAGAGATTGATTTGTCAGAGGCTGTGTCCAAGCCCTTCACTGACATTAGCTCTCAATGTACCTTTTGTTTGGATTCCTGTCCCTGGCACCAGACATCCATTGTGTTTTGGCATGGCTCTTCCTCCATGCCTGAATAAAAAAGTAATGAGAAATGTTTGTATTTGCAGTGACAGCAATGTGAATAATATCCTGTAGTCATTTCTCAGTAGTCCCTATTCACATCTTTCACATACCTTTCTTATCCCTCATCAGTGCTTATTTTAGACTCAGATTTCATTCTACATCAGGTCTATGGAAAGAAAAAAGGAAAACCAGTTAAAGAAAGTCCTTTTCACAGATGGGGTATGAATAGTAAGACATTTTTTTCCCTAGATGCTATCGTTCGAATTGGTTAAACATTTTTTCCAGGTTTTTTTTCCCACTACATCATGTTTAGATTAAATGCTTAGACAAAAATGGCTGAAGTTGGCAAACAAAGCAGAAATAAAAGGCTTGAAATGAGTTCTTCACATAGAAGAAAATCATGCCACAATTCCCTAGAAATATGGCAGCTTTTCTTTATATATTAAAGGTTGCATATATCTGGCAGACATTACTTAGGTACTTAAAAATGAATACATGTTCTTTTGAAATGCAGTGATAGGGTAGTTTTTAACGGGGCTGTTTCTGACAAAAAATAAACAACAGTGCAGTTTCAAACTGCAATACTCCTCCATAAGGGATTTTTTCTGGAATATTTTCAAGAATTCTATTCTCCAATAAGATCTGCATTTCCCAAAGACCTGAAAGGAATATCTGGCTGTCTGTTTTTTTCAGCTTTGTGCTAATGGGTTTTGTACACACCAGAAGGTACACTTTGGAAAAGAACAAGGGGACTCAGTTTATATATCTGTGCAGTAAGGTATGTTGTTAGGTATAAAGCTAGTGAAGGACTTTACAAAGCCTGAGTAGTCAGTGTTTGTCATTGGAGCATTGAGAAGGATTCCATCCTGAACACTTTCAGTCTGTATATTGTTAGGCCTTTATTTTTTTTTTAGAGAAGAAGGATGTAGAAAATGAGATGGAGATGATAGAAACATCCTTTGCCCACTGTGGTAGAGACCTACGTAAAGCCAAGGCAAACACCACCGTGCTTAAGGTTTTTGCAGACTGTCAGTGTTAACCCTTGCCTGTGCCATTTGCCCACACATAAATCTTTCCCACAAAGAAAGAAATTACCAAGACAGGATTCTCCCACTGTAAAGCTAATTTCAGTATTCACTCAAAAGCTAGATCCAAATGCTTAGTATGGAAGTTTGGGAAATTAATCTGCAAAAGCTGCATCACAAACTTGCACGCTATTTTTCACTGTCTTTAACGAATCAATAAGGAAAATTGTGCCATTGCCACTTCTGTCTTTCCTTATTATTGATTTTTTGTATTTGCCTCTGAAAACTTTTACATTTTACGGTATTTAAAGTTTGCTTTTTTGTTTCTATATGTATGTCAGGTAATGGCTTTAACAGTGGCCAAGAAAAAGTCAAACTTTTAGAGCACTGATTGAAAAAAATTTTTACGAGTAGGGAATAGGAACATTGGCCTGAACTATTTACTAAATCAAATGCTGTGTTCCAGGAAGTGATTAATAAAATGTTCAGACTGCTCCACAACAATACTGATTGCTAATGGACACTCACAATTTTCAAGATGTTTGGAATACTTCCATCTTTACTTCAGATGCCAAAGTCTGCCAAAATCTGCCAAGCATTAGCTAAGAAGGGGAGAGTATATTTTTTGTTGTTTGAACTTTTCCCAAACAAATCTAGCTTTAGCAAAAAGGAAGAGTGCCATTTAGTGAGAAGGGATTACCTATACTCAGGTCTGCTAAAACTTCTCCCCGAGATATTAAGGTCTTTAAATTTAAGGTCTTTTAAGAGAAGAATGAAATTCCTACATTTTATTCTTCTGACCATTGAACTAGGAGAGGCTCAGTGTTTCTTAATAGTGCAGTAAGAAAATCTCATCTGTCCCTAAAATTTCACATAAGCAGGTATAATACATGTGTTAGAGTCCAGATGTGAAAGCATTTCAGATACAAATCAGTGGGAAGCATTTGCTTGTCCAGAAATGTTCACAAGAATCCTTTGTAGTCCTGGAAGTGCACTCCTGTAATTTTGTTGAGATACACTGGAGAGTAATTTTTTAAAGTCCAGAGGCAACACAGGTCTTTTCATATAGGAGAATATCTGCACATTGTATAAAATTAATGTTGGGTATTTATTTGAGTCTTTTTTTCTAGAGTCCAAACTTGCATTTCCAACAGAATATTGGTCCTTTTCAGATAGAACACTACAGAGAATTTACCACAAAGTGCTACATATATGGAATTGGAAATATTACATAATATCTATGCAGCATCTTTTGAAAAAAGCTGACTTTTTATCACATGGATTATATTAAAAATACTTTATTAGCTTTCCATTTTTATATGCTATTCATGGTAGGGATATTTATGATCATAAGTAGAATAGATTTGGCTCAGGAGGGGACAAGAGGTCAATAAAAATAGTAATAGGATGCAAGAAGCATGCCTTGTATTTTGCTTTTCATAATCATTCTGTAAATGAACTGAGACAAGTTAATTTCATCTCAGTGCCTTGGTTTCCCTTCATATAAAATTTAGAATCCAGTACTTTGAAAAATGCATTGAGGTCATGTGGGGAGTTAACCCTGGCTGGATGCCAGGTACCCACCAAAGCCACTCTGTTACACCTCTCCTCAGCTGAAAATATATCAGAATATACAATGAAAGCCTTGTGGGTTGAGACAAGTACAGGGAGATCACTCAACAATTACTGTCATGGGCAAAGCAGACTCAACGTGGGGAAAAAATTAGTTTAATTTATTACTAAGCAATCAGAGAAGGGTAGTGAGAAATGAAATCGAAAGTAAAACACATTCCTCCCACTCCTCCCTTCTTTCCTAACTTTATTTGGATTTCTCTCCTTGTCCCAGTGGCACAAGGGGATGGGGAGTAGGGGTTGTGGTCCATTCACTACACGTGGTCTCTGCAGCTCCACTCCTCAGGGGGAGGTCTCCCCACACTCTTTCCCTGCTCCGGCATGGGGTCCCTCCAATGGGAGTCAGTGTTCCAGGAACTTCTCCAGTGTGAGTCCTTCCCATGGGCAACAGTTCTGCATGAGCTGCCCCAGCATGGATCCCTTCCACAGGGTGCAGTCCTTCAGGAACAGACTGCTCCAGTGTGGGTTCCCTGTGGGGTCACGTCCTGCCAGAAATCCTGTGTTCCATGGTGGGCTTCTCTCTCCATGGGTCCACAGGTCCTGCAAGGAGCCTGCTTCAGTGTGGGCTCTCCATGGTGCCAGAGTCTCCTTTGGGTGCATCCATCTACTCCATCATGGCATCCTCCACAAGCTGCAGGTGGGTATCTGCTCCACCATTAAGCCCCATGGGCTACAGGGGGACAGCCTGCCTCACCATGGTCTTCACCACAGGCTGCAGGAGAATCTCTGCTCCATCACCTCGAGCACCTCCTCCCTCTTTTTCTTCAGTGACCTGTGTGTCTACAGAGTTGTTCCTCTCACGTACTTTCAGTCCTCTCTTAGGCTGCAGTTACACAGGTTTTTTTCCTCCCTTATTAAATGTATTATCCCAGCAGTGCTACCACCAACGCTGATGGGTTTGGCCAGTGACAGGTCTCTTGGAGCCAGCTGGCACTGACTCTGTTGGACATGGGGGAAGCTTCTAGCAGTTACTCACAGAAACCACCTCTTTGGCCTCCTCCACTACCAAAACCTTGCCACACAAACCCAGTACAGGTTTAAAGAAAGATAAATTACTTAAGAGCTATGTGATATTTTATTGCTATTGTGCTGAATGGAAGGAGAAGGTGTTCACGATCATTCACACCAAACCTTGGTTTATTCCCCATTACATCTTCTAATTGGAATATTCTGCAAATAAATATTTCCAGCTCTGACTGGATGGATAAGTGCAATAGAGAGGTAGAATTACCTGTGGATCAGTTAGAGATTTGGCAGTGATACCTACAGCTCTTATTCTGTCATGCTTATTTTGCTTCCTATGCAGTTGCCATGCATCAATGTAGTTTTTTGAAATGTTGCTGGTTTGTTTTGAGCCCAGGAAATCTGTCTGACTTTTAAGGATCATCTACAAACTCAGTGGCACTATGATTGTTCAGCCTGAAGAAGAGAAGATTCTGGGGGGACCTCATAGCTGCCTTCCAGTACCTGAAGGGAACCTACAGAAAGGCTGGAGAGGGACTTTTCATAAGCATCCAGTGATAGGACAAGGGGAAATGGTTTTAAACTGAAGAAGAATAGGTTTAGATGGGATCTTAGCAGAAAGTTCTTCAGCACAAGGATGGTGAGAGTCTGGGACAGATTGCCCAGAGAAGCTGTGGATGTCCCATCCCTGGAGACATTCAAGGCCAGGTTGGATGAGGCCTTCAACAAACTTGTCTGGTTAAGATGCCTCCCTGCCCATGGAGGTTGGAGTAGATGATTTCTAAGGTCCCTTCCAACCCGAGCCATTCTGTGATTCTGTGATTTAGAGGCATGTCATGGCTTTTTGTCTTTTATATCTCCTGTAATTCTTTTTCAATATGTTGGAAGACAGTGAAGAAACTTTGAAATGCTTTATTACAAAACCTTCAGATTTATAGTCTAATAAGTTATGTGTAGAAGATATTTGTCAAAGGAACTTCTAGGGCTTATCACTGACTTCTGTTGATTTTCAATGGGGTTTCAGAATCTTACTCCCTCAGGGTCTTCTTTCCACTTCTTTATAGCTCAGACATCAATCTTCTCATACACATCACTGATCTATTGGCAAGTCCCTTGGACAGAAACCACAAGGAGGTTTTTGGGGCAGTTGTTTTCCTTGAATTGCCCAGTATTTCTAGCTAGATTTCATACTATACAACTGCTTCAAGCAAATTGTTCCTGCTGCTCCTGATCCCCCATGATTTTGTGCATTTTGTGACATTCCCTGGTCTATAACTGAACTGATAGGTAACTTAGAATTTGTAAATAGGATTTTAAGTCACATGATATTTTGCAAGTAACAGAGCATATAAATCAGAAAATAAAGCAGGACAATTGTATGTGAGCTATCATAGGGAAATGGGCAAATTAGTTGTCATGAGGCAGTGTCTCCAGCTGTGATCAGAGACAGTAAAAGATCAGATGTAATATCAAAGAAATACATGGTGTTTTAGAAGTGCATGAATTTGTACTTCCCAGGTATGTTTACTAAAGTAGTCTTGGAGATAATGGCAACTGGCTCTAAAGAAATGCAAGCAAATTAATATTCAGTGTACTGTGGTTAGTTTTATCAAGTAACCAACATTTTAATTAGAAAAATTACAAAACTGTGTTGTAGTAATGTTAAGTCTCTTGGTAGAGCTAAAAATTGGGTTTTGCCAGGTTGTTGTGTAAGTATTGCATTACTTCATTCCAAAAAGATCTCCCCAAGAGCCTGTCACAAGGACAACTGCTTTCTTACCTGCCCCTGCCAAACTCCATTAGGTAACAGAATTTTCTTTCTTTGTTTCACACTTTCTTTGTTTTCTTTATTTACTTCTTAGCCTTTGGCCCTGATCTGGAAAAGGTTCTCAGAGCTCCTGGGCTCATTGACCAAAGGAGCTGAGAAAGGTTTCCCACTGCCTCTCACCATGACCAACTGAGAAAAAAACTTAAGCCTTGTTAATCAGCACACAAACGAGCCAGCAAAAGGTGATGGCCACTGATAAGTTCCTTGAAATCAGTTTTATATTGAAATCACTCAAATATTTTATATAATTCAGTTCTATCAAGACTTGTCCATTCAAAGATAATTTACTTGAAAATGGTTTATGTAACCTGTAGCATTTGCAGAGTAATTGTAATAGTAGTCTGTCACATACTAATATTTTAAAATTCTGAGTTCATTTTACACCTGTCCAACAAAACTGAAATTGCATCATGGTAGCATTGGCCAATACACAGAATGCAGTTTCCTTCCAATGAAGTTTCTTAGCTTTTTTCATTTCTAATTCATATGCTCTGCTGACAGTAGCAAACCATTAAATCGACGTACAGATCCAGTTTGAAGTTAGTTTATGAATTTACATTATCAATATTTAAAGAGTACTTCTTGTTTGTTTGTGAGAACAGCAACTGGATACCCAGTGCTGGGGGACACAGGTCTTCAGTCTGTTTCCTCTGGACTGTAATTCCTTCCCAAGATTAGGCATGAGAGTGAAGGTCAGCAGACAGTTTCTCACCTGTTAATCATCAGCTATTGTCCTCTACCTAACTACTTTTTGTTAATTAAGTCCATACCACTACAGGGCCTTCCTTTCTTTCCCGTTTGGAAAACTCTTCCTTCTATCAAGCTGCCTTGTAGAACTTCCAGTCTCCATCATGGTCTCTGTTCTGAATTACTCTTCTTCAGTTACATCTGCTGCAGGAACTATTTCATGTAGTCTTATGTATTTTTTCTTACTTGTTAATGTAAAATAGCTGTGTTTATTGCAATTGCCCTTGTCACAGGTACTGCGTGCATCAGGTACAGAAACCTAAGTTTTGGCAGGGTTTGATATACTATCAATAGCTAGCAATCATGCAGGAAAATATTATAACCTTAATAAACTGACATACTATTATTCTCAGTGTAATACAATTTTGTGTGATGATTGTTCTCCCTTGAAAATTTTACAAGGGGAATTTTTGCGATCAGAAATTGTCTGTTTTGGCCTTCAAAGGCAGGGTAATGTTTCATTGTGTCAAAAAAAGCATATCTTTATTCAATTACAGGAATACACAATAGATGTTTTCTTCCGTCAGAAATGGAAAGATGAGAGATTAAAGTTTAAGGGCCCAATGAACATCCTTCGATTGAACAACTTAATGGCCAGCAAAATCTGGACCCCAGATACATTTTTTCACAATGGGAAGAAGTCAGTTGCTCATAACATGACAATGCCAAACAAGCTTCTACGCATCCAAGATGATGGGACTCTCTTGTACACCATGAGGTCAGTCTTTTCATCTGTTCTTCCCTCAAGCTCTTTCTCGATGTGATTTTTCCAGGTGGCAAATAAAGTTCCAGGAGGACTCTTCTTTATTTAATTTCTGTCCCAGCAGAGAGAATGTTAGGAAAATGTGTTTTGTTTTCAGCTTTGTTACAAGTCTGGTAGCTGATTGAGTTAGCTCAATTTTCCTACGTCTTCCTCAGTCTTCATACCTCTATAATGGATTTAAAAGTCCTTTATGCAGGTACCTCCAGATGAGAATCATTGTACAAGAACTGTTAAGCATACTCAAAGTTTACCATTTCCATCTGAGAACAATTAAAATAGCATATGATATTTGCCATTTACTGTACCTGTTGTAAGAAGAGGGGATTAATAAGGCGCCAAATTCTTTCCAGCAAGAACTACAGGGAGAATGTCTTTCTCCCTGATAACTGTTTCTTTATATCTCATTACAGTATTTTACTTAGAGATTTAATTTTTGCATCCTGTGCATCATTAGCAGCTAAGATAAACATTTAGCTGGTAAAATGTGTTAAATTTGTTTGGAAAATAATTTATGAAAAAATATAAACATCTTATTTGCAAAGGCACAAGCAGCATTTTTATAACACTGATTTCTTCTTTGATTACTTTAACTACTTCTTTTTGCAATAATGTTGCCTACGTGAGGTATTGCAAATTTTGTATTCAAATTTCCAGAACCCCCTGGCTTAGTTTCTTTATTCTTATTCAAGGATATTTCATAGCTGAGTTTGCTGTGAAAGCAGACACAAAATCCCCAGCTTAAGATACAAAGTCTGAGCTGCAAAGCAAATATGGACTCTGCATCTTTTCCATGCAGTTATAACAGCATCTCTTAAACCTAATTTACTATACAACACTCAAACAGTGCTGAGTGTTGATGGGTAGACTACCAGTGATGTTGAATGATGTGGTTGTTGGAAAGTTTCAGAAAAGTTTGGTGGAAATAAATTGAGACCCTCCAATTAATATTTGAACTTGTATCTGTGTAAATTGCCTGAAATTCTCCTCCTCCAAAAGGTATTATTGTCATATGTTAAAAAATAATAAGAAATACTGTTTGAAACTACTACTATGAAGAATCCTTTAGAAAACCTTAGGGAGGGTTGTGTCAGCTAGAATTAACTAAGCAATTTCTTGACTTTTTCCTAAGTTCATGACTTCTAAGAATGTTGCTTCTGAGGGTGTAAGATTAAACTGTTTACATTGTATGGATTTTAAACAGTCATCTTTGTCTGTTTAAAATGATACTGTGGTTTATATCAGAGGCTCAAGCAGTTCTTTCCTGTTCCTCCAGCTGTTTGTTGACTCTTGACTTCAGAAGAACTTCCCTAGAGAGCAGAAAAATTGGAAAATTAAATAGTTTGGGGTGGAAGGGCAGGAGAACAGTGAGGAATACATTGACCCGGAGCCACTGGGAATACACTGGGACATAGCTGATGTTTGAGGCTGGATGAGGAGGAACCAAGACATCAAAAAAAAAAAATCTCCACCTACAGGAGATTTCCAGGATGTGAAGGAGAAGTAGAGTTAGGGGGTTTTTTTGTGTGTGGTTTTTTTTGTTTGGTTGTTCGGTTGTTTTTTTGTTTTTTTTCCCCCAGTTAAAAATAATGGAAAAATGTGTCAAAAACTTTCTTCAAACTGTTTTAAATTTTTTTTTATTGTATTAATCCCCCTTTTTAAAACCAAGGTAATGCTGACAATCTCACAAAATAAGCAAAAATGAATCATTGTAAACATACAGTCATGCCTATATGAAAAAAAAGAATAATCACAAGTAACATGAAGAATTAGCAGCAATTTTTTGAAAGAACGCAATTTCTTTTCGAAATCTTCCACTCAAAATAATAAAAAAAATTAAAAAAAACTATGAAGCAAAGTCCTTTCGCAAATTAACTGTATTTTGTGTGCTTTGGTAATGAGCCTTTGAGAGTCATATAATCACACGTGTAGCTCAGAATAGTATGAGAAGAAAATGACTGTTCTTAAGAACCTGCAGTTACATAATTTATATTTTCATTTAAATGGCCTTTCCTCCTAGTTTTGAGGTCAGCTCTTTCAGGTTTTTGACTTGATAAAGTCAACGCTTTCCAAAGCAACACATAAAAGGGAGGAAGCAAGAGCTTATTTAAATTTTAATTAGTTTAATATAACTTTCCAATTTCATCTCCTAAATCAGCATGAACCCTGTTCATTTCTCTGGAATTAATTTTCTTGTCCTGCTAACTGACTGAAACGCATAGTGGTCTTTTCCTTGTAGGCTTACAGTGCAAGCTGAATGTCCAATGCACTTGGAGGACTTCCCTATGGATGCTCACTCATGCCCACTGAAATTTGGCAGCTGTAAGTAAAGAGCAAACAGTCTCTGGTTAGTGAACACCTAACACTGCTCAGCATTGCTTTGTTTCCGTGAGCTGTTAGGTGGGAGGTATGTTACAGTGCTGGCAGTGCTTTTAAAAACATCATAACCTGACACGTGAAAATTCCTTTTCTCTGTTCAGTTTTGTGTCTTCTGATGTGTTCTAAAGCTTTCTTGACTCCACTCAACAATAAACACTGTGCACCTCATCCGTCACTGCACTGTTCCACTTTTATTCCAGCATACAAACCATGCCAGTGAACACAGACAGGGGTCCACACAGCCTGTGGAAAATGGATGTGTTGTATCAATGAAAAGCAGGTTAAAATCTTCAAAGAATGTTTGCTTTCATCTATTAAAACATTTATTTTCTCTTTATTGTTAGTGATAATTTGTTTTTACATGTTTCATCAATGAAGGCAACAACAAATGGCTTCCTGTAATATAAAATTTAACTTCAGCACATCTGCATGTTAAATAGGTAGACTTTTTTTTCACTAGTATTATTTTTAACAGCAGTATAACTTTATTTACCTGTATTACAGCACCTCCTCCTATTCTTTGTCAATTAATATCACTTTATTTATATTTCCTGGATTTTGTACACTAAAAGGTTTGGTTTTTTTTTTCCTTTGGCTGCAGCCTACATTATGTGCTGGGCCCAGGAAAGGGAAGGGTTTTTTTGAGGAAACTGCCTAATACTTTTTAAACTGTGACTGATTTTACACTAATTGGGGCCACCAGAGGCTACAAAGGAGGTGCTATACTTCCACTAGGGATATCATTAACCAGATGAATATTGCCAGAGCACTGTGCACACTCTGTCCATAACCCTGACACATCCCCTTTCCTTGGAGTTTGGAGTAAATTAATTACCTGTGTTTCTAGTACCGTAAACATCAGCTATCAAGATAAAAGATAATTTGATTTAATAATATCTTTATCAGGGAGCCTTTTTTACCCCCCAAATATTATATCCTGCTTACAGTACATAATACAGCTTAACTAACACCAAAGATATTAGCCAAACACTCATTTTATTTCTCTACCTAGAGCTTATTTCTAGACTACTGCATTTCTCAGCTTTTATTCTGGGGTGGAATTTGAATAATGTTGCAACTAAGGAAGAATCCTGACAGTTTTGGTTTAGCTGAGGCAAGTGGTATAGATCAATCACAGCTCTTCATATTCTGCTAATGTTACATTTCTAGGAGGACCATCAGGAATGTCTCAGTTTTTTTGTTATGCCCAATATAAAAGCCAAACTGAATGGACTGGAGAAGCTACAGCCTAATAGACTGCCTTTTTTATCATTATGAAAAATTCAAGCAAACAGTGGGGAGGGTAGGGACAAATCAGCAACTTGGCCGTACTGCTGGTTTGTGTTACAGCAGAGGTCTTGTGGGAAACTGGAAATATAGACAGGAATTGTTAAGAATGTCTACACTCTACTCAACCATTGGATTTTCTTAGTTGTTCAGTTTATGGCTAGTTACATTAAGAAGCTTTTTTCAGGATCTCCAGAGATTTCTCAAATGAAGATGTTTGCAACCTAACAGAAATGTTGCTTTTCTTTTTTACTTCTCTACAGTTACCATGTAAGACTTAAAAAGTACTTGTCCCAGTCAATCAAAACAAACACACAATTTCTTCCATGGTTTCCCCTTTTCTGTTCATACTCCATTTGGTTAGCAGGGCATTAGACTGGAAAAACTTGCAGTACTGATTTTTTTTTTTTCTTACTTTCTGTAAAGCTATTAATGCTGTCTAAAATGCAGTGTTGATTTGCCTCCATTCTAGTTTATTTTGACAGACCCGAGGCTAAATGTATGCTTAACCATGAATGCACTGAGAGAGAGCAGCCTCCTTAATGTCAGTGTTCCACAAAAAGACGCCGTGGTAGGGCAAGAAATTTAAGAGCATACACAGGGCAAGGCACAGAGCCACTTCCAGTCTGATGGGGGTATTGTCACTGAACCTGGCTTCCCATATTTAGGTATGAATTTCAGCTAATAATAAAATGCTTGGGATACACTCCCAAAATTTGCAAGTCAGACAATAGAGGAACGAACTTTCAAAAATGTTGGATGTCCTAAATCTTGCAAATTGTTGCTCTTTTCATCTGGTTTGCCATGAGTCCTAGTATACATAAAATGTGTAATCTCCAACAAGTTTTTTTACAGTGTAGATGAGATACTGTTTGCAATTCAGTAGCAATAAATTTTGGTTAAGCAGATCATAATTTGTACTTGTTCCCACTCTACAATATGCATTTGCCCTACAGTAAAGCTGATTTTTAATAAGTAATTTTAGGTTTCCAGGGTGGTTTTTCTTGGGAAAAAAAAAATTAATTCCCCTAATCCTACGAGTTTTGATGAATTGAAATTGCTGACAAAATATTTGATCTTGTTTCCCACAGATGCATACACAACTTCAGAAGTGACATACATTTGGACTTATAATGCTTCAGATTCAGTGCAGGTGGCACCAGATGGTTCAAGACTGAATCAGTATGATCTCTTGGGCCAAACAATTGGAAAAGAGACAGTTAAATCAAGTACAGGTTAGTAAAAGTTGTTCTGGAGAAACAGTCACTCACACAGCTATGAAGACCATAGGGATTGCTGGGGGTGGTTGAAGGCTACAGAGAAAAACACTGTTGTAAAATGTGAGGTATTAGGTAGAGTTTATTAATGTATTGTACAAATAACACTTTGCAGCACTTTGCTGCTTCTTCATATTAAAAAGTAACCAGTGGTAGCAGACTTGAACTTCTCCCCATTTTTCAATGCTGTCTGGAGCTTAGTCTTGAATCCTAATAATTGTAATCCAAGATAATTGTTAAAATCATGTGCTAAATGACAGGTTTTGCCTACTAAATGATGAAGTATGCTGTTTTCAACCATTTTTTCCTTCCCCTGTGTTACTGGCCTACCCATAAATACTGGATTATCCTACCTGACTCTAGACTGTGTTACTACATGGGGTGAACCCCCCAATTGCATTCTGAGTGCAGACTAAGTTGTTAGGGTCCCTTAGGTCTCTGCATAAGCAGAGCTGCTTGTGTGCAGAAGCCTGCAGGACTGAAGCTCCTATAAGTTCCTCAACACTGACCTTTCCTGGAGCTCAGAGGGAATAAGAGGTAGTTGTACTCAAAAATGTTCTTATGTTCTGTAGGATACATTCTGTGCAATTTAGCCATAGCACATTTGGTTCTCATAAATGTTATCAAATTTTTTTTTACCAAAGAAACTGATTTTTTTTAATTTTTTTTTTTTTTAAGATTATAACCTTTTGTTTCATTGTATTTTGTTTGTTCGTGGCACCTAGGTGAATACACAGTAATGACGGCTCATTTTCATTTGAAGAGAAAAATTGGTTATTTTGTCATTCAGACTTACCTCCCTTGTATCATGACTGTCATCCTCTCTCAAGTGTCATTCTGGCTGAACAGAGAATCTGTACCTGCTAGGACAGTCTTTGGTAAGTACACTGAGTAGCATCAGCTTTGTTTGCGACAGCTGAAGCTATGAGGAAGCATTTCTGAAGTCCACTTGGTAAATGCCTTTTTCATTCAAGTTAGTGTGTTTGTGGAATGTGATTTTATTCCTGGTCTAAACAGCTTTCAACTGCAGCTCACAGATCTCCCATGAATCACAAAGCTCTTGGAAATCAGCCCATAAAAGAGAACGGTCCATATATCCTCGATTCTTTCAAGAATAAAAGTTTTTACAGAATGGATAAAGATGACAATGTTTTTAATTAAAAAGTAAATTTAGGTTATTTCATGAAACAGTTAACCTATATCCAAATGTTTTGATACTTTTTAGATTCATAAATTTCTACGTATACTTGTAAATTAAGCAAATTAAATTTTAATTTGTTGAATGATTTGAACGTGTTAAACTTTGCAAGCTACAGTTCTTTAAAAGAAACCCTATTTTGGGGATCTTGGCAAATCTTTTTGATTAATTCTAATTGGAATGTACTGTAGGGCAACGAAGAGCTTCAGCAGCACAAAATAATGGTATTTTTCTTACATTAAGGTTTTGCTCTCTTTATTAAAACAAAGCAGCAAATGTCTTATTTGCATAATTTAGAGTTCTTTTAATTTGTTTGCTTTTAAAGAAAAAGAAACCAGCACCAGAAAAAAAGAAAGTAATGTCTGTATAGAATCAGCCATCATAAAGCCATGGGATTAGTCATCAGTAAACACCATCCTCTCTTCAAAAAATAGGGCAAACTTAGATGGATATTAAGATGCACAACAAAGCACTTACTGTCTCTCCTGGTAGAGAAAATGCCACACAAAGCATCATGAAAATTGCAGGTTTGTGTTTGAGCCTTACTGAAGCCAGATGAAATGATTCAGTAGCTTTAGTGGGGCCAGAATTCTTCCATGTTTTTCCAGACAGTCATCAGGCAGAGTTTTTTTCCTTTCTTCAAAATCTTCTGTGTATTTGTCCATTTCTGCCTATGAAAACACACTTTCCTTTTTCCCATCTTTACAAGAACACCGTCAAATGCTTTTGTATCTCTGTCTTTGCCCTTTTCTGTAGCCTCCTTCTATACATCTAGGCAATACACATATACAGCAATCAATTTGTCTGAAAACAGTCTCTCATTTCCTTTTCCTAAAAGGCATTTTCTGTCACTGTATCATGTGTAACAAGGCACTAGGACAATTCTCCTGGAATATTGCATTCCTTTTGTGGTTTCTTGTTCATTTTTAAATGATTTTGTTTTGGGTTTTATTCTTTTTTGTTTTTCTTTTTCCGAAAGAAAGCACAACGTGTATCTCAAGAAGACAGCACTTTTTATGCTAGTATTTTATTTCTTATGCTAGTATTTTCTTTCTGCCACAGACGTGCACCTCATGTACCAGTTAGGGCTCTGTCCCCTCCAGGCCAGCACAGATTGGGACTGGGAACCCAGGGGAATGAGACTTGTCCAGGGTCTGCCTGCTGGAGCAGCCCAGCACCTGCATGCAGCACTTGCACCTCAGGCTTAGCATTCTGCATCAGGTCGGATTTCACCTCAGGAACTATTTTTCAACATTTTTCTTTACAATCTAGATGATATTGTCAGCTAAGCTGCCAATGGCCTCTCTAAGCATGTAGCCCCAGGTGAATGTCACAGCCTTGCTCTGTACCTACTGGCCCCAGTTGTCACTGGGATTTCTGATACCCTCTGGTCTCCTGCCTAAATGTGTCACAAAAAAATGTGAAGTTAGCCACAGTTTGGTACGAAGTTCATTCCTTGCTTCTTACTGTTTTTTGGCTCATCCTGAATTAATCTGTTACTGAACTGACTACTGAGAGCTGGGCAGATTCAAGGTTTCATTGGGGTGGTACTTGCAGGTAATCTCCACCCAGTGACACATGGAGCCCATACTACAGCTAGGGCAATAAAGAAGCAACTTCCAGCAGGGAATATAAACACTGGAGGAGATTTAACTTTACCTTTTTAGTAATCACACTTAATTTTTAGTTCCTATATGGAGTAGTCACTTGCTAGATACTCATATAATAAACCTTTAAATATCAAAAATATGATTAAGTAGCAAGTGTTCGTTTTGATAGAGTGTTTTTCATAATCAATGAGAAATTTATTTCAAGTACCTTCTTGAGAACTGCCAGATCCTGGAGAAGACTAACTGAAGGAGAACTGTTCCTTTCAAAGAAACTCCCGGTTATTCAAAGCACCACTTAGCATTTATCATTTTGTATTTGAAAGAAGTTACTTTTCTTTCCCCTTTCTGTTCTCTCACAACATAGTTTCAAGTTCTAGGTTAACATTATGGGCTTGATATAATAAAGCTTCTTTTATATTTGAGCTCTTTAATCCTTTTCTATTATGGCATCTATTTAATATTGTTGACCTAAGTTATCCCAAATGAATTCTGGCATAATGTTTCAACTTTACCTCAAATTATTGAAATAAGAAAATCTTATCATCGTTAATTAAATACATCTTGAATGCGTTTTCTCTAGCAGATAAATTTGAAAAACATATTATTGCATTTTTAACAAAAGGGAATAAGCCTGGTTCATAATGGCTTCCTTTAGAGAAAGATTACAATCTGTTTCATCTAGTGATGTGTTTATTGCTACACATTTAATGTCAACAATATTAGCAAAACTAATCTTGTGCAGCTTATTGAATTCCTGTTAAATTTTTAGTAGGTCGTAACATTTAGAAACATCACACTTTTGAATAGCAGCATTAGAAGCAGGCAACAGAAATCAGAAATGGTTTCTTAGTGTTAAAGTTAGCTATGTTTTTTTAACTCATAGATAACTTTAACTCATTTTAACTCAGTAGGAGTGAAGATGTTAAAATGAATGTAGCTAAATATATATGTTCTTGGATATCCGAAGCAGACAAGAACAAAAATTATTTT
The DNA here is from genome assembly GCA_038090715.1 of Florisuga fusca. Taxonomy (NCBI): domain Eukaryota; kingdom Metazoa; phylum Chordata; class Aves; order Apodiformes; family Trochilidae; genus Florisuga; species Florisuga fusca. The sequence continues at coordinate 16,244,047 of JAAWXA010000013.1, forward strand.
TAGTGCATTGTCCAAGATGCAAAACTGTCAATTCATATAGCTGTAATTTTCTGTGAGGACTCTGGTCTCTGTGGTCATTTTAGTCTTATGCTGCATTCCTAACCCTATTGTTTTGTTTGTTCTTCATTTATCTTTCATCTTTTAATATTAATTAATGTATATTTTGAACTAAAAAGCCATTTAGACCTGAAATGGGCAGACTTTTTAATTATGCAACTACAGAAAGGGGAACCTAAGAACAATTCAGATATTTTCCTTGAATATTTTTACATGGGAAAAAGAGTTGGAAAACTAGCCCTCAGTTAGAGGCTGAACTGGCTGTGAACAAACTACGTGTGTCCTCTCAGCTCAGTGGTATGCCAAGACCCTAGCTCATGTTCTAACAGTGGCATCATGAGGTGGCAGTTTAACTGGAGTTGGGGCAAATAGCACTTACTGTTCATCTCTGGGAGTTTCTTTGGCTGTTGATCAATGAGGAACTCTATTATTTGATTTTGGTAGAGTGAAGCAACATGAGCACCGACTTCGTGATCTGTATATGTAGCTTAACTGAGTGCAGCTTTTCTTGAAATAGGTAATGTTATGGTCCTTGGCTTCCCATGCTGGTGTAAGAAGTTTTCTGGCCTTTTGTGTCCTTCTTGTAGTTAGAAGGGTAGACACAGCACTGGGGCTACTTTCCATAGTCTTTCTCTCTGTGGTTGTTCAGACTTACCTCCCAGTGTCTAAGCAGAACCAATGCATGCTCCTTTTGTATTGTATTGTCAAGTAACACCTATATATTGTGTAAGTAAAAAAGAAACAGTGCAGGGTTTCAAAAAGCAGCATCATAAAAAAAAGTCCAGGCAATCAAATAGCTCCAGTCTTGACTTGGATGGATAAAGCTGTAGTAACAGGAGATATTGAGCATTCATAGGCATGCATTGCTGAGAATAAAAGTTGTAATGATGTTGGGGTCCATTTACTGTCAAGTATGAAATTCTTGGACCTTCTCAGACAAGGGAAATGTCAGCAGCTTATTTCTTGATCTCTTTTAAGGACAAAGAAATGACCTGTTTGTGGTCTCTTTCAAGATGATACATATTCATTTCCTGGCACTCGTTCAGTGCCACATCTTCTGGGTGCTAGGCTATACAAGATAGTTCTTGACCTGCATATATACTGTGATCTTTCTACATCACAGTGGGATGTCCTGCAGGCTTCATGCAATCTGTTAAATTAGGCTTTTCAGAGTTGTAGATGACTTAGAGAAGCAGCTTATTTTCCTCTAATAGGTTGACTACCTCATTTCAGGGGGACAATCTACTGTTAACTCAGTGAGAAATGTTTTTGATCTGGTCACTATATAGGTTTTTGTGGGGGTTTAAATAAGTCTTTTGAAATAAATGTGTTTTTATTTACAGGTTGATCATATTCCTTCACGTTTATAACTTTTTGTGATTTATTAGTGACAAGGGGGCAGGGTTTTTTTTTTCCACTGAGACATTTTTCATTAAGAAGAGTTGATGACACTGATTTTTCAGATTAAGTATATGTGCAAAGTCATCTACTTTTTGACTGACAAAGAATAGCAAGTGTCAAACTACAAGAGATTGCTAAATTGACAGGTATCACAGGTTGCATTTGCCACCCTATGTTTTGCCATTCAATTCAGGTTAAATATGCTCAGTAGCTTGAACATCACTGAATTTATAGACTGAGGGAATAAATAAAAGTGCATTGACAATTGTCTGGCAATATCCTGTTTGATTAGCATTTGGGTCACAAAGTGGTGTGGCTTGCTGAACTTCTTAGAGAAATTGTCAGTCGGTAGCAGGATACAAGATGTAAATTAATGATGTTTTCACTGAAACTAGAGAAAGTCAGCAGTTAATCCTGAATTAGATTCCTGATGAAGTCAGTGGGGCTTGCAGAAGATTAGCCTATTCAGAAAGGTAGGACTTAAAACAGAAGAGTACCTTAGCAACTATATGTATTTACTTATGGATAATGCCACCTTATCTCTGAGAAAGTATCACTTTATTGATACTTCTGTGTAATTAAGATGATTTATCTGCAGCTCAGGACCACTTTAAAAATTTGCATGCGATAATTTTAAGTGTAAGATAGACTATCTTTTCCCTGAGGTGCTGTAAATAATTAAGTCCTATGTTGTATAAGTGTTAGGACAGAATAAGTTCTTTACAAAATGTATTGTCTCCAATATTCATACGACATTGTATTGTAGCTGCTTTCTCTTCATCATAAAGGCTGGTAGATCCCAACAGTGTCATGGCTCATTCCAGACCAGATCTATTTCCTTAATTTACAAAAGGTGGAAAATAGCTGTTAGAGGATTATGTTAGCTAAGGTGTCTGGCTGCTGTGTGACTCAGCAGGATGTTTCTGTGCCGTGTTTTCCCTGCTGCACAGGGAAAGGCCTTAGGAAGAGCATCAAGGGAGAATAGCACTGAGGCTGAGTCCTCTTAGGTTTGCTTTGCAATCTCTTGTAGCACCCTCAGAGACGGAGATATTTTACAGGAGGGGTGGAAATTGCAAAGCCTGAAGAGGTCTGAGTAGGTGTCATTGCGGCCTCTTTTTCCTCTCACACAGTGCTTAAAAATGCTTCTCTCGGAGCAGAAATAAAATTTGAGCTAGGTCAGTGCTGCAGGACCCTGGTGACAGGCTGCTGGCAGGGGAGATCTGGCTTAGGGAGGGTGGCTTACTCTTGGGAGTCCTCTCACAACAGTTTTGAGTGTGTAGTCACTGAAGCTGTGATGTCCTCCCTCCAATATTTCTGCCACGGCATCTCCTTTGCCTGTCATGATAGAGTCTAGGTTTGCTGATCTGTGCTGAGAAGATCACTTTGTGTTGCTTTTCATTCTGGAGCCGTAGTTAATGGTGTGCCACAAAGGGAAGAGCTTAGTTTGTCTAAGTGTGATTCAGCCTGAGGTGGGAGAACTCTTTTACTTAGGGAACGAAAACTCTCTTTGTGGCTGCAGGTTTCTGCTTGCTAAAATTGATTCAGAAAATCATACTTTTCTTTCCTCCCATGTATCTTTTTTTTTTTCTGATTTTTGGAGTATAATACCTGGCTCCCTCCTGGAACTTCATGATGTACAAAAGCATTTTTAAGTGCTTTCAGTAGCAGCCACAGTGAAAGAACAGTCTTCCTGGGTTATCAAATCTGACACATAATACACAAGTTAGAATAATCTGGCATTTCAAATCAATATGTTATTCTTGAAAAAATCCAATGAAAATGTAACCTGTCTATGACTTGAACTCTGTCACTGGTTAGGTTAGTGAGACAACTACTGCCAAAAAAAAAAAAAAAATCATTTTTTCTAGCAAGAAAGGTCAAGGTATGTGATATTGTCAGCAAAGATGGGTGCCAGACCTTCAGCCACAGAAGTGAGGCCAGCCACCAACCATGAACATATTAATCATCATTACTATCGTGCTGCAAAATATTATGATTCTATTAAGGAATCATCTTTGTCCCTTACCTGTCCTGATTGCTAAAAACTAAACTAAAATTGTATCTATCTCCTGCGAGTAAACTCTTCAGCTGATTAAAAAAGGGAAATTTAGACACTAAAAATGAACTAAAATACTTCAAATGAAACTCCAGATGTACCAACTTAAGTGAGGAGATTTTTCACAAACAAACCATAGTAATTTTTGGTTTGTATTTTTAAATTCGAATTTAAGATCCAAGTAAAATTGTTGATGTTCTGTTTTTTGTCCCCTTGCAGGAGTAACAACTGTGTTGACAATGACAACACTGAGCATCAGTGCTCGAAATTCCCTCCCCAAAGTAGCGTATGCGACAGCTATGGATTGGTTTATTGCTGTTTGTTATGCATTTGTGTTCTCTGCATTAATTGAGTTTGCAACTGTAAATTATTTCACAAAACGAGGATGGGCCTGGGATGGAAAAAGTGTAGTCAATGATAAGGTAAGTCTGAAGGAAATAGTCCTATTTCCAGTCACTTTCAGGCAGCCAGCTGTAATATATACCTTTGATGAAATTTGCTGTATTAAAAAAATAACACATGGTGCTTTAAATCAGGAGAATGTAGGTGCATTTTCTCTCCTGAACAAAAATATATCTGCCTTGATGCAGCTAATCTCACTGGGTTTTAGTAGTTCAGATTTAGTTATCAAGTACATTGGGTTTTTTTCTGTTTTGGAGAACTGCCTGACTTGGTTCTGTGTTTGAGTTCAGCGTTATGGCCTGGAATTTATTTTAACATACACAGATATACTAATTTGCTTCCTTTGCATTTAAAATGATGTTTTATCAAGTCTTTTCCGGCAAATACAGATTAAATTTTTAACTTCATGATGTCTTTCAATAGAAAAAAGAAAAAGCATCTGTCATTAAGAAAAACAATGCCTATGCAGTGGCTGTAGCCAACTATGCTCCAAATATTACCAAGGACTCAGTGCTACCAACCATCTCCAAGAGTGCTACAACTGCAGAACCCAACAAGGCAAAACCAGAAGCAAAGCCACAGGAAGCAAAGAAGACATTCAACAGTGTTAGCAAAATTGACAGAATGTCTAGAATAGTTTTTCCAGTCTTATTTGGTACTTTTAATTTAGTGTATTGGGCTACCTATTTAAACAGGGAGCCTGTATTACTTGGCTTTGCGCCATCAACCTAAAAGCTGAATTGCACTGAGGACTTACTTAAAGCATCATTCTAATCAGATAGGTTGTACAGTACGACTAATAACTGCTAATCTGTGAACCATTATGTACAGAGTGTATATAAATGTCTTATCTGTGTATCTCTGAAGGAGGGACACAGTGTTAATTCATGGATCTGTAAACAGATAGCACCCATGGCAAATACAGCCAGCTCTTTAAAAGTTAAACCCAGGGGAGTTCTGTTAAACTAGGATTCAAATATACAGAATTATACTCTCTCCATACAATGAAGTGAAGATATAATCCTACATAATTATTTAGGAGCAGTATTTTTTTAATTTAAAGTTAAAATATTTTTCTACAAAGTAACTAATTCTTCTTTAACGAAAGAAACTGTCATTTAAAAAAAAGTGATTTTTTTAAAAAGGTGTAATTGTTTCATACAACAGCAGTACCCATGTACATAACAGAGTACAGAGGTCATACAGTATTACTGTTCACAAACATTCTGGAGACTAGTTAGGCTGAAGAGGTAGTAAAGACTGCTATATGGCAAAAGCCACAGGTTTCTTACTTCTGTCCTGTGTGAAGTTATCATTAAACTCTTCTAATTGACTTCAGGGAAAAGCAACTGGTAATCAAATTCCCAGTATCAACCAACTTCCACTGGTGAAACTCATTCTTTTCACTGTTCAGTGTTGCTAAGCCAGGTTGTCTGGTTCAGCATAATTGGATTTTCCTTTTTTGCTTGTTGATTTTATTCTTAATTGGATTATTATTAGGTTCATAAAAGCACTCAAAGTTTTCAGGGTTAACTATATCAGTGACATAATACACTTTTTCCTTGCTTAATGTTATCCTAAAAACTGCCATTAAAACATTTACCTGTGTCTGTCCCAGAAAGCATTGTTTTCAAGGGAAACAAGAACTCTGATTTAAGTTCAGGAAATTGTCCATATTATAAACTGACTGCTGCTTTTGTAAATTGCAACTTTACATTTCGCTGCCATACCTTTACAACAACTTTGTATACTAGAAATGGTTTTGCTAAGATTTGAATGTTATTTTTTTAATAAAAGGCCAGGCATCATCAGTAGGTATCAACTGCATTTCATATCCACTAATGTAACAAAATTGGAGCTGCCATTTGCAATTTTATATGAACATTTAATACTGATCCTTAAAACTATTTTTCATCTGAGCCTTTGCAAAGATTCTTTATGCCCCTAAAGGCCTGGTAAATCACGACATAATTAATAATTGTGTACTGTATTTAGATTTTAGTATACTTGGCCAATCAAAAATACTTTGATTCACCTATACATTAGCAGTTATTAGTTGACCTTTAAAAAAAAGATACACCTTTATGATGATGTCTTTTAGTAGAGACATATGTAGTCGTATAGTGTCATTTATTGCAGTTTTGTACAGTACTTGAGTATAGTGCATAAAATAGGTATGTTCAAAGTTTAACAAAGTTGTACAAATATTTCTAAAATCAAATAAAAGAGTATCCTAAGACATGGAAATGTGCTGAAAACAACAAAGAGAAACACTGCTTTCATTTGCTGTTTTGTTTTCTTGCTTTTTCTTTGCTCTTAATGTGATTCTGTTTTGTACTTTGTGTGACAGTATAGGTGCCAAGGTCACAAATGCATATTATGAATAGAATTAATAGTTAAGACAGAGTTGATTTCAGTAAAATAAAGACATTTTGTAAGTTATATATGAAAGGGAGAAGAATGGACAAGGTGTGTATCCCTTGAAGTCCTAATTAGCTGACAGGTTAAGCCTTTCTCATCAACAGTAGTTAAAAATGAGCACTTTACTCAAAATACTAAAATAAAAATATCCTTATTTTCCTATATATTTATATGTAAATATAGATCTTCCATGTAACATGGAGACGAGTGCAATAGTGTGATTGTGAGCATAAGGCTGGAAGGCAAGCAATAAAAAAAGGTTTTTTTCATGGTATAATTATACATTTTTAAAATGTTTCATTTGTAAATTATAAATTATCCCTTTAAAGTTATATTGTCCAGGTATGAATAAATATATAAATATGTACATATGTACAAAGAATTGTAAATAGTAGGATTGTAGAAAAATCCCTTTCACTTTTAACTCTGTTTATGGCAAAGGGCTCTGAGAGTATTGGAGGCCCATTCTAAACTGCTCTTGAGCTAAAGTAGCTTGATTATACTTTCTGTAGCTGAGGTCTCCTTCCTGTGACCTAGGGGGAGTTCTTACCTTCTGTCCACATCAGCAAGATTTAGGGACTCTCCAGACCTCACTGGACTGGGGCATGAGAAACAGAGGTTTGTGTTTAACCCTTGGCCATATCCCAGGCACTCCAAACCCTTCGTGATGTTTAGACAATGTTGTGTATTGCTCTCTGCACGACACTGTATAGAAGAACTCTCCCCACTACAAACATGAGAGTGCTCAGAGGCATGTTGGATTACCTGATAAGGAAGGATTTTGCATCCTTACCAAAGAATGGGACCCCTCAAAGTTTATTAACAGTACCTGTCTTCTCCAACAAGACTTCTCTGGAAGATAACACCCGTGTAATTCAGAGTTGCATGCAAAATGTGTATCTTCAGTTTGCACAAGAAGCCTGATGCCCTCTCAGTCACCTTGGCTGCTGCTGCTTTTATTGCTACAATTATTTTTTCCTTCACTGACCATTTTCTCTAGGCTTGCACTATGTTTAGGCAGTCAGTCAAAAACAGGTGTTTATCCCATGCTAAAGACACATTTATCACACACTAATATAGAAAAAACAGGAGTACCTTTTAAATTATGACAGTGAAAATGAATAAGTTTTAAATATTCGCCTGCAGTAATTGTGGGCATCAGCAAGGCTTTTGAGTATCTCCACCCCAGAAAAATTTCACTTTTACATTTAGTTCAGTTGGTCTGTAGGAAAGCAAACTCCTTCTGTGGGAGGAAGGAGTCTGCTCTGTTGTTTCACTGCTGAAAAGTGTGTGTATAAAGCTGAAAGTGTGTAAAGAATATAAGCATTTATGTGAAGGCAAGCATCATGCAGGGAACAGCAGAATACAAGTTAGGCCTTCTTTTCATTTAGTGATAAAGAATCCGAGTCTGGGGTATTTTTAAACTGGTCTCACAAATATATGTGCTCTATATGTGGAAGTTTAAGCTACATTGAGAAAATCTTGCACAAGTAAGCAAGTGCAAATCACTTTCTATCAAAGACTTGCACACCTACCAGTGGAATTTTTGGCTGATATGTTAATCTAATTTATTTTTCCCATTATTCTTGGTGTCTTATCAGTACTTAGCTTAAGAAATTAATACAATAAACACAACACTGTGGTAGACTTGGACTGCAACTACCATAATTCTGAAGGTGTTTAATGAAATAGTTTTCCAGTTTCTTGCTGGGGCATGTACTTCTGGATGCATGTGGTCAGTAATTTAACAGTAATTTATAAATCAGCTTGAATAATACAAAGATCAGCAGGATTCATCAGCCAGGGCTGCCTGCTGGAGACTTCTTAACAGATTGCTTTTAAAAGAGTGGCTTCCAAACTCCTCAATTATCTTGTAGCCAATGAAATTACCTTCACCTTCTGTGTCTGGGTAAAGTAACTTGTACCTGCAGTATTGTTGAGCAGCTTTATAAACAATTATTATGGTAGATGTTCTGAGATAAGAGCATCACTTTAGCAGAGTACTCATACCACTGAATATTATGCTAAATTAAGGAGCTAGTCTGTCTGTATAGCCACAGGAGAGAGTATGCAAGAGCTTCACTAGACACCAGACACGAGCCTTATTGAATCACCCTCTCTTCCCAGATAATACAGATAATGGATGTGGTGGTCAAGACTTTCTAGAAGTGGGGTGATCATAAACTGCCTTCCTGAAAGCAATCAGAAGTGGCTGGGGGGAGGAAGGGATGTGAGGATGAGGGAAAGGGAAGGAGCAAATTGCTTTGTCAGCGGATTGTGAGATGCTTGAGGAAGAAGCCACTGAAGGGAGTAAGGTGTATTTTTGTCTCAGCTTTAATTATTATCTTCATTATGATATTTGAGTAGTGGGAAAATAACTCAGAGAGTATATGAAATCAATATGCTACTTGTATAATTCTGCTGAATTTAAGGGAGGTGAGTTGTGCCTTTGAAACTGAGAGGCTTTTGCTGACTGCTTGGTGAAAACCGTGCAACGTCGTGTGATTTTTGCCATATGGGACATCTTGGACAGAGAGGGAAAAGAAGCTTCAGTAATTAAGAACTTTTTTAATTCTAGGTTTTGTTTTCCTAAGGAGTGTGGCTTTCACTTAAGCACAGATAGTCAGCATCCATCCTCCATGCCTCTCATTCCTATTCTGAAAGCTTAGTGGTACAAAAATATTTGCCATTGGCCTTTCACAAAATATATTAAGTCTTTGCCTCTGGATGTTTCCATTCCTAACAAATACGCATAAAAGTTTATTTCAGTATGGATATGAAACTATCATCTGTCTATGCCCATTTACGTGTAGACATAATGCTAAAATTTAGAAAGCAGTGCAATGAGTTTTAAAGCAGAGGAAGAAAATATTTTAAAAGAAGCCAAGAAAGTTCAATAGATTCACTTAAAAAACACAGATTATGATAAACACAAAAATGTCTAAATGCATATATAACAGAGCATGATAAAAATAAGCATGTCTAAATACATCTCTGAGTTAATCATAATTTGATGTCATATATTTTTTTTTCTTAAAGACTCTGAAACATTAAAGCAACTAAGTGAATTTGTATGAAAGCTAGCTCGGGCTTCAGTCTCCAGTAAAGTGAGTAGTTCTTAAGAAAGTTGTTCTTAAGTTCTGTGATTCCTTTCAACAGATGCTTTGCTTACTTCCGTGTGACAGTTTACCCTTTATTGTCAGTTTGCAATATAGTTTTATCACTTTTAGCATTACCTTCTCTTGACTTTTTTTTTTTCAGACAAGGCACCCTCCTTTGTCTCATTTCTGTAGATAACTCAAGTTCTCTAAGAACCAGAACCTTTATTTCTGTTCCGAATCCAATTATTAGTATCAGCTTTCTGAGGATCACTGAAGGACTTAGTAGTAGAAGCTAAATTAGGCTCAAAAGTTTATTTCAGTGAATAGCAGATTTTAATCACATAAAAAGGGTTTTTTCCTCTGCTTTAAACCCCTTAATTTTCTAGATTCAGATTTCTCTAGGTGAATCCTTGAACTCATGTTTTTGGAGTCTGTGATTACACCTTACTGGAAAATCTAAACTTTGAGGGCTTGATGTCTCTGACTGAGATTAGGGCAGAATTTGCACTGAATTTAAAATTAAAGAGATTGGCATCCTCAGGATATTAATCTACATTACTAAAGTCTGTAAAGATTTTTTTACAGAAAGGGAATACACCTGGGCTCTCCTCTGGATAGGGGTGCTTAGTTTTTAACCCTTGAAAAGAAGCCCTTAAAAGAAGAGCTAACCACACTGACATACAGAGCTGCTTGTCTGTTTCATCCCTGTTACATATTCAGGCCTTTTAAGAATATTGTGAAAGAGCTATGATTTAGGAGTAGGTGATAACAATCACGAAAAAGAATTTGGAGGAAGTTTTAAAATATGCAAGATGATGTATACTCTTTCTATAGTGTTGTTGTCTACATAAATATATATTAATATATTTTTATTGTTGGATGATTTAGAAACTATATTTTGCTTTCAAATCTTAATTCCTTATATAAAGTTGTGAATACTTCACTCAACCAGGTGGCCTGGAGCATGTCTTTCTGCATTCGAGGTTTTTAATGATGGCACTTAGTGCTCTCATTCATCTGATATTCAAAGAGGTGAGCTTCAACAGGTTGAAGTGTTATATTTGTTTTCCAGTACTCCATCCATCTATCTATGCTGTTGAAGATGGATGAAACAGAATGGAACAAGATATTGCTTTGATCAACTGCTTTTGGTATTCTTTATTAGATGTTCATTTTGGCTGAATCTCTCAGTTTATAGGCTAATATAGCTTAGCATTAGCACGGAATGCAACGTAGTACTTTACATCTATTAGAATACATATGTACAATATGCACTGTATCTATAAACTGTCAAAAAATCAGTTCCTGAACAGCACCCCTTCACCCTCTCCCCCTCCAAATGGTCACTTCTTTGGAAACATTTGAAGGCACTTTAATTTTAATGGAGGTGATTAAACTCAATCTTGTTATACTCGGTTTTAAAAAAATATAGTAAAAATAATGTGGAGTCTGATGCAGATATTGCTAGTGATTTTTCAGCTAGGCTGGAGTCAGAGAGCATATATGAACTGGATGGCAAATCTACTTTAGTGAGTCACTTAGGCGTGAAAATGTATAGGAGCTTGAAAATAGATGCTTCCAGTATACTAAAAAGAAATAAGGAAAAGGGAAGAATGGAACAAATGATCTTAAAGAAAATTGAACACCAATCAAATATGCACAGTAAGAAACTGCATGATAAATGTAAGTATACTTAACCTTGAACATCAACGTAATAAAATCTTCTGGGTGACAGTTCACTTATTTTGTAGGTTTCATAGTTATAAATAATTAAAGAGGATGATACTATTTGTAATTTGTGACCTTGTTTTAATTGGAAAAAGTTGTTACTTTTCTAAAATGGGTTTATGTTTGAATGTGTCACTGCTTGCTGTTGAAGAATATTTATTAACCACATGCAAAATATTGCTTCACATTATCTTTTTGTACTTCTTATTAAAGTTAATTTAAATATAGCACACTTGGTATTTTTGTTTTTAATGCTTTGGCAGCACAAATGCTTAATTCTCCTCGTGGCTATTCTCTCAGGATTTGTGTATGAGTTTTTTGCTTGTTTGTTTGATTGTTTTTAGACAACTCATTGCAGCCTCTATTAAGGTGATTTTTCATTAAGGACAGAATTTCCCAAAGGAAGCAAACAATACATTGGGAAGAAAATACTCCTTATCTTAGTGAGAGTTTAACAAGGTTTTCTATTTATATAATGAGAAAGTCCTCAGGTATTCATCTGAGGCATGGCAATGTTTCATGTTCTCAGAAGATTATAAAACATTGCTGCAGGGGATACACTTACCACCAGTTGATGTGGAACGTAAGAAACATACTGGAAAGCAAGGTTCATCAGTGTGGTATCAAAGCTTACTTGGAAACAGCACCATATGTCCATACAGTTAGCAGAATGTGGGTTTGGGTTTGGTTTTTGGTTTTTTCTTTGTTTTAAAATGAACGCTCTGAGTTACTTTTGGTGGAAATGCTCTAAATATTTCAGGGATTGGCCACTCTTTCTGTATGGCTGCAACTGCTTATGACAAGCATGTAAGTGTTCTTCATGGGTGATGGGAATAATTCTGCTTAGCAAAGGGGATTTGGTGGTTCTTGTGTCAGAGCTGGGCTATGCAATGCTCTCCCAGAATACCTGGGAATGTCAGGATGGTGTGTGATCAATCTATGTTGCAAATAGATAAATATAGTACAGTTGTAATAATTTACGTTTGAAAGGATCTCTCAAGGTCATCCTGTCCAATCCCCTGCTCAGAGCACAATCACAGTACATAAAGTTGTGTGAAGCCTTGTCCAGTCTAGTTTTGAGCATCTCCAGAGATGGAGGTCACACAGCCACCCTGGGTTCTTGCTCCCGTCACCACCCTCATAGAATAAAAACATTTCTTTGTGTCTGATTGGAATTTCCCATCTTGCAAATTGTGCCTGGATTTCTGAGATGAGTGTCCCTATGCATACAGTCCAAGCTACAGCCTTAAGCTGTTTGACTATAGCCAAATGTTTATATATATATATCTTTTTGTGATTTGCACTTGTGGTGCATATGAGCCATAACAAAAGTGAAAGACGAATATTCATAAAAATTTAAATATATTGAAAGTAACACTGCTTTCAATTTCTGTAAAGAGCATTTGACACACTAGTATAAATTAATTAGGAGGAAGGAAGGCAATGACTCTGACACTTTCCAAATACTAGCATCATTTTTTCCTAATACTTGATACGAGTAGCAAGTGCAAATAATGTGACTGAGTTTTATGAAGATTACTGGTTTGTGCAGAGTCCTTTAGGTGCTGCACTCCTCACCTTACTCCTTCCCCCAAGTCAATTGTCAAAATTTTGAGATAGTCAGAACTCGCACTGAAAATTCCTCAAAGTTGTGGCTTGGCATGTTGCTGTTAAATCCTTTAGAGGAACACATTTACCTTCAAAATGCCTTTCTGCTTTGCTTTTCTGTGACAGCCACCTGACACTGAATGGGTCAGTATTTGCAGACATGAGAGTGATAGGAATTTAAAGGCAAACCATGCTCCATGCTGCATTGCAGAGTTCATCTGCTTTTACTGAGGGCTGTGCATGGTGGTCAATGCATTTGCAGCAGATCTTGTTGCTGCTTTGCACTGGTGATACCACCTCTGGAGTAGTGTGTTCAGTGCTGGGCTCCCCTATAGTACAAAGAGAGACATGGACATGCTGAAGCAAGTCCTGTGAAGTGCAACTGAGATGACTAAAGGCCTGGAGATTTTGGAATGAGGAGATGCTTAGGGAGCAGGGTCTATGCAGTTTGGAAAAAGAAAGCTCAGGTGTTGTCTTAACCATGTGCATCATTATCTGAGGGAGTCAACACCAGACCAGGTTTTTCTCAGTAATATCTGGTGAAAGGAGAAGGGGCAAAAAATTGGTATGCAGAATATTCCACCTAAACACACAAAAAGCCCTGTCTTAATATGAGAGTGATTGAGCACTGGACAGGTTGCCCAAAGATGTTGTTGAGTCTCTGTTGTTACATTCTGTGCAAAAGCTGACAAAGATGGTGCTGGAGAGAAGAATGAACTTTCAGGTATTAAACTGCTTTCTAAGGATACAAGCAGACCACTGTCTCTCATGGCACAAAATTAAACAAACTCTGTGTTTGATGTTATTTATGTGTTCTTGGCTTTCTGCCTTGGAATTTATCACCTCCAAGTTCTGTGTTAAATCTGAACAGTACAGATCCCCAGGATGGGTCATTTTCAGCTCTGAAGAAGTCTTCTTGTATTCAGGGGAGTCATTTTGGCCACTTGGATTACACAACTCCACCAAAGACTCTTTTTTCAGTGGAATAATACCTAATACCAACAATGCCATTCCCTATAACACATGACTGCAAATTAATGCCCTCCTCTCCTCTTCACATTCACACTCTGAATCTCTAAGAATAGTAGCCAGGTTTTCTTCAGATCTCATTACCAACACAGGCTACATAAAGAAAGTGTTAACAAGTTAGAAACCACAACAATAGCCCTCTAACTCTAGAAATAGATTGACTTGACTATAAATCCATTTTTTAAAAAAAGAAATAAATAGTTACCATTTTAAAAAGGATCCCGTAGATATATTGAGAAAGTGATTTGTCAAACTTCCTAAGATAGGAAGATTTACAATTGAGTCTGAGGCAGTATATGAGTTGTCCTCCTTTCTACTGCCCTTCAAGTGACCTAGCTAATCCGAAAAGTTCAGAATTTGGATCAAGGCGAATGACATGGTAGGAAAACTATGAATAATATTGGTTAAAACAAAACAAAACCAGGCCCCCCAAAAAACAAAGGTAGGAAGGCTTACGTGTGTCCACATAAGAGCAAGTATGCATAGCTATACTTCAACTTCCAAATTCTAACACACAGAAAGAAATGGTTGTTCAACACAGAGGGAATATAGTCCATTTCAGTATGGGAACAAACACAAATTATAGTCTAGCCAGTATCATTATAGTCTAGCCAGTAATTTGCTTTCTCCTTTAGAAAATGAGGAGCTTGATATAAGGGGAACACTTAGAGTGACTGAAGTTAAGGGACTGAATTCAGCACAGAGTTAATACAAGCACCTTGCTGTTTTGCCAAACCTGGTTGAATTGCTAGCCTTCTATAGTCTCTGGTTAGTGCCTGTTTCTGATCACACATCACACAACAAACAAAGCAGATGCAATATCAATTGGCTCAGAAAACAAATTTTAATATGCTCTGTTACAGCTATAATTAAGTGTAGATCCATGAGCATTTCACTAAAAGCAAGCCATACTTTGTAAATATGATGCAGCCTAGATTTTGTTATGCAAGTTTTTGATTTTAAGCAAGTCATGAGTATATATCATGGTAAAATGTATTCCAACAAAAAAACCTGATGCACACTGAACAAGGAATGTGAGTTATACCTGATTTTAATGAACCATGCATTATTAGAGAAATGTTCTGTATATGATATGGGCCTAAGCTACAGCTTTATGGCAATTATATTATGTTACAGTTTGTGAATGATGAAAAACTGTTGCTTGGATCACATTTTAAAACATCCAAAGCAGAACAGCTAATTCCTCTTGGACCAATCAGTGAAGAAGTTTCTTAAAGTGGAAAGATATAACACTACTAAATGTTGAAACACTGCTACTTATAATCATGCTTAATGCTGTGTTTATTAATCTATTAAGCTATTTATGTGTGTATTTTTTTGGCCAGTTTAGCTCCTTGATTCTGCCAGCTGAGCTAAAACAAAGAGCAAGAAATTCCTTCCAAAAGGAAAGAGTGGAAAGGAGCATCTAGAAGTGAGATGAAGACTTAGCATAACTGTAAAATCCACATCTTCCAGGTTTGCTTGCTCTGTTGCTGTTTGAAGCCTTGGGTGAAATCCCGGCCTAATTACTGCAAGGTGTGAAGCTCTCTTTGGTTCTAGGGTTTGTCTCCCGTCTTATTACTAGAATATAATTTTGTTTGTAATTTAGCCTTTTGGTAAATTCCAAATTGCCAGTCTATGAGCAGCTTCTTTGAACAACTGAGTTTCTATATGCTCAGCACCATGCCCCCATACCCTGCTTGCTTAACCAGCCACAGAAGCCGAGCTTGCAGCCTGAATTCCATGGCCTATATCCTGCTAGAGAGAGGAATAACTTATTTTTGCAGATACACTGAACTCCAGGGACAATCTGTGTGTGTAACATCACCTGTTCAAGTGTGCCATCAAGGGCTGCGTCCTTTCCAGAATCAGCTGTATGCAGCAGACCAGTACCAATACTTCTGCCAGGATTTTTGCTACTTCTGCAGATATTTATCTCCTACATTAAGGGACTTCAGGAAAAATTAGCCTGATCACAGGCTAATTAGCATGACCACAACACTTACCACAATAGGCAACCCATTGCTATTTCCCTGTTCCTTACCTGATGTCTCATTTCTCCTTAAAACAACAGTTTCCATCCCTTGCAGTGTCAATGAAAGACTCAGTTGTATGCTTAACATCAGACATGACCATGCTCCCTGGATCTGCCGACAATCTGACTCAATAGATACTTCTGAGAAGTGTCATTTTCATGTGTTGTGGACTGATCAGTTAATCATTTTCCTGGTACTCCAATTAAGAGCATTTATACACTACAACACTCTTATGAATCCAACAATTAAATATTGCAGGTTGTAAGGTTGTAAGAACCTACATACAAAATTATATTGAACACCAAAAGTTATTGGAAAGTTGTAAACTTAGCATCAATACAAATAGTTGCCCTCTAATAAGGATAATTTCCCATGGTGTGATGCAGACTAGAGTTGCAGCTACACCTCATTTTGATTGTGTTAAGGTGAATTATTTTTTCTGCCATGGAAAAGCCAGTGTGTGAGAAGGCTTTTCAGCTGTTTCATGCTATCAGCAATTTCTTCTTTATTGCATTACTCTTATTACAAAGTGAATTCTTGTTTATTAGTCTAAAATGGCATGGAATTGTCCTATTTATGTTATGATCCTGCAACTGAACTAATTTTTTCACCTGCTATTCATTCTTCATTTTCACAGTGAATTTTAATAAAATATCCATTTACTCTTTTAAAGCATTAATGAGAATCAGATGATTTCCATTTATTCTGAATTAATCACAATATCAAAAAGAGCTGATTACTTAAACTCACTATTCACACATTACACTTGTTGCTACAGCCTAAGTATTTATGGCTGAAGTGTAGGTGCTTTGTTGTCAAATGAAAATAATGGCAATGCACTACCTTCAAGGCTAGTAAGTATGATGGACATATAAATAAAGTGATTATCAATGCTAAAGGGATAATCATAATTAAATGAGAATTTTCTATGAGTGATATTTTGTTAATTTTAGCTGTTTATTGGGTTTCAACAAGTATGTCTCAGCTGTTACTTTCCCCACTAACTCCCATTGCAGATCTTGATCTTTTCTGATCAGTTTCTACCTGTTTTTATTAACTGGATTTTTTAATAGAGGTAAATAAACTATTCCCTCTCCACGTATAAGAACTATTTCTGACATTTATTTTTTATGGATGTTGGCATTTGAATTCTCATGGCAGTGATTATACCTAAATCCCCAACAGCTGCTCAAGCACTAGTTGACTAATCTGTTCTTGCACCCAATTACATTTTCCAGTAACAATTAATATTTTCTTAATTGTGTTCTGTGATGCAATCACAGTTTGAATGCTGCTTCTCAGAACTTTCGTCAGTCTCCTTCATCAGATATTTTGATCAATGGTGAAGAAGTAATATAAGTTTTGAATCTCTAATTAATACATGATACATATATTATTCACATTGATTAATGGTTTACCTGTTAATTACAATTTACAAGATGTAGACCATATATAAAATAAGAAAAAAAGGGCTCAGTCCACCCAAAGACTTCTTCAGTGAAGTAAAGGGTCACTGTGTATCAGAGCTACATAGCTGTACTAGAAGAAATTACCTTTGAGATGACAAAGGCTGCTTTATTTCTGTTCTTTGAGAACTGTAGCATTTGAATTTGGGATTAAGTACAGCATTATACTGTAAGCAGTATACTACAGCTAAAGAGCTGGAGCTTCACAGGCAAATAGACATTTTTGACCTGGTGAGCACCTGACTTTATGATCTGTGTGATGTTCTCACACCTTATCTTCTACAAGTTGCTTTTCATTTAAGGAAAGGAATGCCATCAAACATTATTAAGCACCAGTTCTTCCCCGGGTACCTCAGCAGCTCAGACTTCTGCTTGAATTGCAGAGGCTCTCCTGGGTCACAGCTGAAGAAGGCAGATGTGGATTGCATTTCCCCCCTGGAAGTTCAAAGGCTCCTGGCCATGGAGTCATTTCAGCCTCTGACAACAGAGACCAGAACACTCCCTGGAGGAAGGCACTGGGTATGTCCCGCATGTAAGGGAAACTCATACTCACCCAAATGCAGAACAAGGTTCTCTTGAGACAAAACCCTTTGGTACTCATTACAAGTCTGTTTTTCTTACTTGCTCGTATGGTGGTTACATTCCTCAAGTAATCCTGCTTAGATTATCAGAGCTTCTCAGAAAGTATTTTCCGGCCTATGGAGGTTTGGGTTTTCCCTTCAGGTTCTCTGCTTCCCTTCAACACCCACAGTCACCTTGCAGGACCCACCCCATGAGAGCACAGGTTCATTAATGGCTCTCTGTCTTACATCTCATGGGGTCCTGGTGATTCATGACAATTTAATTGGTTTAGTACACAGTAAGTGAGACACTGACAAGGGGCTGAGGCAGATCAGTGCCTCCAGTCCCCCTGTCATGGTGCAGCAGGGAGGGAAGGTCCACACTTATCTATCTGCTTTCTGATCTGCACATTGGTGAGCTGAATTGCAGCCCCAAAAGAGGAAGGATGGCATGGCATGGCATGACATGCAGTGAGGATGAGGCCAATGCCCTGTCCTCTCATTCCAGTGGTCTTGTCACAGGAAAGAGGATGACTTTTTTCATGGGAATTGTACCAAGAATTGTCTTCCATGTACCTAATCAAGGAATGATACTAAGAGTTGAGCCTGAAGGCTTTATCTAGTCTTTGGGGACCATTATTGTTCATATTTTACCATTTTGCATAAAAGCTTTTAAAAATATACTGCAGTGTTGAAGCTGTAGATTAGCCTGGATGTCTGTCTAGCATCCCACTCAAAGCTCATCTCAGTGAATTACCGACAAAACAAAAAGGAAAATGGTTTAAATGAAAGACCAAAAAGCTATGGTAATCACGTCTGTTGTATGGTGCAGTATCACAGAAAATCCAAGAAAATTAAAATGTGCAAAAAAGCTAAGGAAAGAATTACTTTAATTGGAAAATAATTGGAAAAGGGTAATCATCCAAGAAGAATACTTCAGAATATGAGTCACACTATTTTCATAGCAAGTTACAAACAAAGTGCTTAGAAATTTTGTATGAAATTCATCACAAATATTGAAACATACAAATAATAAGTTTAAATATTGGAAAATGTTCTGATTTCTAATTTGGACTGCCTCTTAGCCTGACCTACCTTTAAAGATCTGATGCTTTTCATTTCCTTTTTCACTTCAGAAAGTCTTACTGTATAAAGGAATATGATTTATTGATATATTTCTATTAAAAGGTAATTCAGTAAATAGCCCAACAGACCATTTTTTGCCAAGATAGAAATATGACCATTTCAGTAAAGTGTTAAATTGAGGTTAAAAATGGAAATTGTGTGAACCAGATTGCATACACAATCATAAAAGCAAGGAAGTACAAATAATCAGAATAAGTGAGAAAAGTCTCCCATGAGAGAGACCACTGATTCTTTAAGGATTATTTTTAAAGTAATCACCATTGATACTTTGGAAAATAAAAAAGAAAACCCTACTCTATAGCATTTCCATCCTCCCTGATTATGCAACTGTATGATACTCTTCAGAGTATCACAGCACCTGAATTCCAGGAAATTTAATGTAGGATGAGAGTAACATTTTTATTTTATGGTATATTTCCCTCCTTGTGAATCAGAAACTCAGTCTAGAGAATTGTCACTAGATAATTAGGGTCTAACTCAAAGTTATCTCCCACCCAATGCCCCAGAATATCAGTACCTCTATTATCTGTGAATAACTTAAATAAATAAGTAAGTAAATAAATTAAAATAAATATTTCAGAAGGTGGGAAAATGTATTGCTGACTTCAATGGTAACTCACATCTCTGACCAAATGGACTCTTGACTTAATTTCTTCCTCTGGGCAGGTGATGGTAGAGGTGTAGCTCTCACCTGGACTTATTTCCCTCTGATACAGGCAACACACATAAGGAAAAAGAAATGCAGTTTCTTTAAAATTCATGCAAAAACATTTATCTTGTTTTAAGCATTACTCTTACTTCTATACCTTTTTCTTCCCCAGAAGATTAATACTTAGATGGGCTTTTTATTCATAAGCCATGACACTGAGATTTTTGAAGAGGGGGCTGTGCAGCATTGGATTTTATACTTAACAGGTAACTCTTGTTGCAGTTGACTTTTAGAAAACCTTGCTCTGCTTGAAGTGCCTCTCTTTTTGTTCTTCCAGCCTTCTATCAGGTTACAAGAGGCTATATAACAAAGGGGAGGTTATATAATAATGTACCACTTTGAGTAAAATGCATTTCAAATTCATTCTTCAGTACTACATATCGCTTTCATAGTCATACTTGATAGTCATAATAAATAAATTCAGGGTTAGATTGTACCTCTCAAGGTGACTTGTGCAGGATAAAGGCAGTCGTTATTGTGTTTCAGCTCTTTGTAATGCATGCAGAAGGCAAGGAGGGTTTCATCAAAAGAAAAATGTTTCAGTTTCCTGCTTTTTCTCATAGCAGAAAGTCAGACAAAGAGTAAGCTATTGAACTTGTACTTTCTCAAGGAAAACTTCCTGAGAAACTGAGGGGGAACAGTTTTTTCCCCAAATCAATTTTTTTTTCCAATTCCATTTAGTTAAGGGCTTTTTTTTTGTTTTCTTTTTTTCTTAGCACATTTCATCCTAGTGAATATTTTCTTAGATTAATGAAAATATTTCTTCCTTAGCATTAGACTTTTCCAGATCTTTTTCCAATCTTTTTTTTTAAATTCCATTTGTTTGGGGGCTTGGGATTTGGTCATTTTCCTGTCATTTTCCATTCTGGTGAATTCGTTCTAACTTAGTGAAATTAATTTTTCCTTGGCTTCAATACTTAACATCATATTTCTTTCTATAAAAATGTGAGAGCTTACAAGAGCATTTCCGAGCCCCCTATGTTGCCCGAACCAAAGCAGATTAGATTCAATGCACCTCTTACTTCTGTGGAGCAGAATGCTGAGGAAGAAACACTTTTATTTTCAGAAACTTCTGCATGCATCAGAGGCAAATCTCAACTACATCCTTTGCAGTTAGTTTGGAAGTATGAAGGCGCAAGCATTTCTAATGTATGTAAAGCCATAATCCTCTCCTTAGCTTTTCTGAACCATGTGACAAATTCTGCCTGGTTCCCCTGTGCTGGCTCAGCTCTAGGATCAAGGAGGGGATAAAGTAGAAGCTTTTGGAGCTGCAGGTGGGTGCAAAAGGCATGGTGAGCCCCCTGCTCAGGCAGGGCAGCAAGGGGACACGGGGAACTGCCACCACTTCTGCTCTGCCTGGGCAGCCAGGCTGCCTGCTGGCATTTTTTTTTCTCTTTAGCAAACTGACTTCAGACCCTGCAAGACAGGATGCAGGTTAGTAGGTCCCATCCTTTTACAGCAGCAGAGAATGCCTGACTCTAATTAATGAAGTAATGAAGTTATTTGGGAGAAGTCTTTGGTAGAAAATTACAGTGAGGTTCCTGGAGAGAGTGGGAGGACTTACCACGATGTAAAAGAGGATGGATAGGCATTTCAGTCAATTAGATGATCCATATCATTATCTTTTTTTGTTGTTGTCTTTTTTGTTTTCCTAGAGAAATGAAAATTTGTCCAGAAAGGACCTAGAGTTGATTCAAACCATTATTAATTCCCAGACTATTGCACGCTGGTATTATATATTAAAATTGATGTGGTACTCCTGATGGCAAGATAGTTGTTGCCTTAAGAAGTGCCTTTGAGCAGTGTTAACAATCATTTTACCCAATGCATTTTTGGCAAAATAACCCGCTATATTTTTTTCCATTTAAAAGCAGATGGTATTGTTTAAATATTGGAATAATGTGGGAGAAAATTAGAAATAGTTACGAGTATGAAGTAGCCCTAAAAACTTTTTCTTGCCTCAAAAAAACTCCGTGGCAGTGCCCTTCCTTTTGAGCTTCAGCCATCCCCAGGTAGTAACTGCTCTGCAAGAGTTGTCTCTTAAAAGACTTGTTTGTACTGTAGTAACCAACAGTTAATTTTTTTTCCCTAAAATGAGTTTCCACACTTAGATGTCATCTCAGTCTTGAAGAACTACTACTTTAATCTGCTAAATGCTGGATGGTCCCTGAGGGATTTTAGGACACCTCTTATAGTGAGCTTTTATAGCTGTTTTATGCTTTATGACTAACACAGCTACTTCAATGTAGAAAGAATGACTACAAAGTAGATACAGGGCAAAAAAGAAAATAATTATTCTTGGAAAAATTGGAATATGAAAAGAACAAGACAACACATTAGTAATATGCTATATTTAATCACAAGCTACTGTATTGCTCCCTTAAAGATAAACTTTCTGAAGATATTCTGCTCAAAGATTATCGATGTATATTAGGACGACGGATAAAGTAAGAACTGTGAATTGAAGGAATCAGACACATCATGAAAGTAAGAAGGCATTGATTCCCTAGAAAAAAAAACATTTTTGAGGCTATGGATTTATTTATTTATTTCAGAGGCTGCTATATTTAAGGATACATTATAAAAACTAGGATGTGGTATAAAAAATGATTTATTGCTCTTCACTAATTGTGTCTTGGTCTGATTGGATATGATTTTAATGAAGGATTAATCAGCTAAGCAGATGATTTTGTAATTATTTACCACTATTTTATAAACATTTGTTTTCCCCAAACTGCCTCTGCTAGTGAAAAACTTTAAGTATCCCAAAATAAATATCAAAGGTATAATGAACTCTTAAGGAGTTCTTAAGGAACTCTTGTCTTATCTTCCCATTTTTGTCTCAGAAATGAGCTTCAACTTGATGAAATTGCCAGAACTATGGTAGTTATGGTAGGATTTCTGCCTTGTAATTTCTGGTTTCACTTGGCTTTATTTTTGTATGCTCGCTGACAAAATTATTTGCTTTTGCTTCAGCGGTTTGCATATTCCATATTATGGTTGGGTTTTAGTGTGTATATATAGAGAGAGTTTCTCCTGTGTTGGATTTTCATCTTTTGTTGTCTTTGTTATTCCAGTAGTAATGTGGTCTGCAGCCCTAAGTTTCTGATGTCATCTTCTCTCCAAATTTCAAGGCCCATGCTGTCATCTTGTGCTTGAACTTTTGGAAGCCCCTGTTTTTCTTCAAAAGCCTTGGAGCTGTTCTTTCCCAATAATGTAATTAATGTTCCATCAGCACAACCTATTCAAGCATACATTTAAATGTTGTCAAGAGTTTACTCCACAAAAAACATTCTCCACAGGCACGTCTATTTATATACCATCATGCTTTGGAAACTGCTTATTACTTGCCTATTAGTTCTGTCAGGAATTATCAAAATTGCTTTACAACAAGGGATTTCAGGCACTAGAACTGGAGTAGCTGTTTTTAAAAGTCTATAGTGTATTATTTTGTATTATTTTGTAGTATTTGTGTTGTTTGGTGACCATCCTAATGCATTTTTACAACGTGTCAGCCTGTCTTAGTGACTTCTAGAACTGAGGACACATTTGAATGATTGAACTCAAATCCTTAGTCTACCTTGCACATTGTAAAAAGCTGTGCAGGATTAATTCTATTGAGTGCACTGCATATGCAAATTTCATAATTTCTGATCAAAAACTTAACAGTCATTTTAAATCACTTTATGTTTCTCACAGGTCAAAAGTCACCTTAAGTAGACTGGTAAAACCAGGGCAAACCACTGTGCCTGCCACCATGTACATTCCCATCCTAGACCAGACAGTTTGATAGTTTCATATTCCAAATGTGACTTGTAATTCCTTTCTGAAAACTGTGGACTGGCTCCATTAGGAGAAAGAGCTATAAAAATAGCTCATCCCAGCTACCAGAGAAAATTCTGTGAAGAAATCAAACTTGTTACAGAGAAGAGGGTGAACTGGGAAGCAAACCCCTAAGAATGGTATTAGTGGAAGCTGTTCAGGGTGCAAAAGTTTGAAATTATTTTTGAAAATAATATTTGAGCAAGTTTGGAAGGAAGTTTAAGAGGATGTAGTGAAAGACTTAAAGGCATTAAAAGGTACTCAAACTTACAGCATTTAATAGAAAAACAGAGTCTGATGACCTGGTGGCAGAACACTCTCCTAGTGTTTTGGGAATTCTGGTCAAAACTGTCAACCTTTCTTCAGACCTTCAAGTACCAAACAACATTAGACCAGTCTACTTTGTCTCCTGTGGTTCTCTGTTGAACAGGTGCTAAGTGCTCTTTCCTTTAGACTTATCTGTTTGACAAATACAACTATGTTAAACCTAAAGCAACTGCACTTAATCTCTGTTCTGCTTGGAATTTTTCACAATTTTTTCAGACTTGGCGATGACATCTTGTATTTGTGAGCTTCTAAGCTTTCACCAGCTATGTTAGCTGGTCTAATACACTATCTTACACTTGGGTCCTTCAGAAAAGAAAAACTGTCACAACAGATGTGTTTCTGGTATCCTGGGTGGAAGAGCAACATGGAGATAAAGTTGGACAATCTGTATCCAACGTAACTTTTCAAGCCTGCAAGCCTGACCTCCCCCACAAAAGTAGCAATAAGATTTGAAATTTAAAACAAAACTAAAGTATTGAAAAGTCACCATTATTTAGAGGCATGAGCGCTCTAAATTTTTCCATAGCCCAGGATGAAGAACTAAACTGGAAACAGCAGAAGGAAATATCTCTGTGTCACTTTGCTTGTGCATGCCTGCTTCTGCTGTGATCTCTTGTCCATCTAGAGACTAGATCATAGAATCAGACTCACAGAATCATAGAATGGTTTGGGTTGGAAGGAACCTTAAAGATCATCCAGTTCCAACCCCCTTGCATGGGCAGGGACACCTCCCACTTGACCAGGTTGCTCAAAGCTCCATCCACCTATCTAGTCTACTAACCTATCAAAAACAGTAATTACCAATAGTGAAGGAATGGAAGGGAAGGACTAGTCACACAGCTAAACTGTATGCTCTCTTTTCAACTGAGAAAGAGAAACTGGATTATCTAAAAGAGAACCACCTCCCTCTCAGTAGACTGTGGGCATCCTGGGAAACAAACTTCTTAATCTAAGCACTGCAGAACAACATCAAAGTCATTTGCATGTCACATTTATCTAGTAATTTGCCAAACTAGCATCTCAGTTGTTCACTTCCCAACTGTGTAACTGTTAAAATAGTGGTAATTTTAGAAATATATCTGCTGTCATGGACACAAATATAGTAAAATTTTGAAATATTTTTAGAGTTGGTGGACCAGTGCAGAACTGCAATTTGAAAAGCTGCATGTACTTACAGAACACCAAGCTTTCTGACAGCAGTCACCTACTTAGTAGCTGCCAGAGGAAGAAGAAGCCATTCCTGCTGGTGTGAGTTGGGAGTTATACAGCTGGGAAAAATGTCACTGGAGGTTTGATCCTCTTAAAATAATCTTTCCTTAGCAGAAACAGTGTGATTTGGGAGGTTCTGCAAAGTTCTTGTAAATAACTGATCAGGCATTGCAATGGGCTGCCCAGGGAAGTGGTGGATTCTCTGTCCCTGGAGATATTTAAAAAGAGACTGGATGTGGCACTCAGTGCCATGGGCTGGGAACCGCAGCGGGAGTGGATCAAGGGTTGGACTTGATGATCTCTGAGGTCCCTTCCAACCCAGACAGTTCTATGATTCTATGATTGATTCTATGATAGATGTCCAGGTCCTGGTATTGATCTGGAAGTGAGGACTAAGAGCTGTGGAAGATGGATGGTGCAAAGTCCTCAGCTGTGGGACATTCTGTCAAATTCTGTAGGAATGGTAGCTTCTACTCAACCCTTGTCATTAGGCACATTGAGACTGGCAGCTATTATCATGGTGCAGTCTTTGTAATACTTTCTAAAGAGGAAGGCTAGCCTCTGGGTGGACAACATTTTGCCAGGAGCTAATGAGGATTTAATGGTGCAAAAGCCATAGTAGATTAAAAGAAATATTTTGGAGTAAAAGAGCTATGAAACAAAGACAATTAGAAAATTAATTTTAAATTCAATTTTATTTTAATAAATCAGATTAAACTATAATGACATTCCTCAGACTAAAGAATCTGTTTTACATAGCTAATACAGCGTGGTAACTGAGGTGAAACTTCATAAAAACATGCAATGCTTTTAACACCTCTTAGGGAAATCAAAGACTACAACTTCCAGAGTACCATTTGCAACACAGCTGAAGCAGAAGATAATATGAATATCCCCAGTCTTGTCAGTGGAATTATTTTAGGAGATACTTTCAAGAGAATGGCTGAATTGCCCCGGGAAAGGATAATACTCAAGAATAATAGAGTCATGAATGATACAAACTGAAACAGCTCTTCTGTTAGTCTCTGATCATCAGGCTGAATTGGTACTGATAATCGTAACAGGTAATGACCTTCTGGGGAGGGTATGATAAACCTTAAGATAATTCCTCCACCTCTAAAAATAGCTGATTTCTATGTAATTCACTAGAATTTTCTTTGCACAACAATTTGTTTGTCATGCTAAAATGCTGAATCTTCATCATATGCAGGTGCTAGAATATGCAATTCAGTGATTAAGAACAACTGCAGAAACAAGACTTTTTTCTTAGAAGCAGAAGACCAAAGGGTAAGGGTCTTCTTGCCCTACTCTTCTGGTACTGTTTGAGAGAGAAAAATACTCTTCTCTAGGACATGATAAAAAATAAAAGCAAAGCACACTACTTAGGAAGGTGATCTGTTGGGTTTTTTCTTTTTTTTTCTCCCAGTAATTAAGCTTGGAAGAAATACTCTTTTTACATGATGTATTTTGACCTATTCCTGCCACTGCAAATAAATCTATTGACCTGAGAGTCAAGTTTACACCCAGCTATAGCATTTGATTATGTAGTGACTACTCAATGATGATTAAAATAAAATTAAGCAAAGCCAGATCACTGATTATTTCCCCAGCAATCACAGGAGTTACTGATGTTTGTGATTTATTCAAGATGGAAATTAAATGATTTCAAGGTGTCCTACAGCAACAAATAATGGGAGGATGGAAAAAGAGCCTTAAGAAAAAAGATGGAGATGCAAAAGAAAAGGATAAAATCAGTGCAAATTCACAGAATGTGCACCCTCTGTAAAAGGCAGCAAAATCCAATCTAACACACCAAAAAGTAATCTCTAGATATATCAGGCTTTTGTTACCATTCAGAGGTCTAGAAGTCAATTAGTAACAATTAATGAAGTTCAGTAAAGGACATAATATATTGCAGAAAAAGTGTTAGTCTTCTGGTCAGCAATTATATCCCTTGTCATTTAGATTCCTGTGGGATTCTGTTTAAATCAGCATTCTGGAGAGACTGTTTTTCAATTATCAGACAGACCAGTCTTAAGAAGAGACCTTTTATGTTTTATGCTTGGCAGTTTAAAAAAAACTTACACGCTAAGGAGGATTGGTCAGGATAGGGTATACTGAAAACCCACTTTCAACAAAGGCTGAGCCAAGTATCATTTGAATTTTTTTGAAACTGGAAAAAGTAAAGACCACAGTTTTTTGCCTTCCCCATTATTTTTCATTTTCTCATGTCTTTGTCCTCCTGATCTGGCTGGAACAGCAAGTGTTCACAGTAGTGGGTAGAACAGGTGCCCTGTTATCTTCTAACAAAATAAAAGCAGACAGATAATCAAGTCTCCTTAGAGCATCCTATAAGCTGTGAAAAAATTCTTAGTCTTATCATTTGCAGAGAGTTTCCATCCTGCCTGGAGATAGATAAATCAGGAAAAAAAATAAAAATCGCTTTGTTCTATGGGTCCTAGTTCAGTAATAACTCACTGTGGCTTTGGCTACACTGGCAAACACTGTAGTGGAACAGAAACAGGTCTTCAGAGAGAATCAGTTGGTTTTGAGCATCCAGCAACCACAGTATGTGTGTTTTAGGGGAGTTTTACTTTAGACTAGCTTCATAAACTGAATGCTTGTTAGTAGTTTCCAGCATGACTTCTAAGATCTCTTTTATGGCAGGAAAAGCTCAGAAGGTGGGGGTGCCTGCTCTTTGAAAGCACTTTTCTCATTTGAAATGCACCCTCTGCATTTTTGCACCACCATGGCTCCCTGGAGTAAACTGTATTTCTCCCTTGCCAGGGAAAATAGACCACAGACCAGAGAAGAGTTTGAACAAGTGCTCCTCTTTGGCCCATGACACTGATGTAGTCCAAGGTGAATTTAACCTCCTAAATGAATGTGGTGCATCCTGGTGTCCCAGTCCCCTGGGATTCCTTGCCTTGTCTGCAGCATACACGGATCTCACACTTGCAAGTTTGACACATTGCTTTTCTTGTAGATCAATATATTCCCCATCAAAGTTTGATGTCTTTGAAGATGTCTCTTGGCAGATGGAAAATCCAAGATCCTGAAAAATCCAAATGGGCCTAGTTTCTGTTTTCTGGAATATTGCTAGAGAGATGAGAGAAAGGCAAAGATAAAATTGTGCTCGTAGGGAGAAGAAGATGGAGAGACTGTGGATTTGTGTTCTGTAAAAG
Organism: Florisuga fusca; assembly: GCA_038090715.1. NCBI lineage: Eukaryota > Metazoa > Chordata > Aves > Apodiformes > Trochilidae > Florisuga > Florisuga fusca. Next base: position 16,272,310 of record JAAWXA010000013.1, read on the forward strand.
AGGAATAATCAAAATGTTTTTACTTTCAGTTTTCTGGCTCATGTTGAAAATAATTTGAATAGTGAAAGACAATGATTATAGTTATAGATTGAGGGAATACTTGTGCTTTGAAGTATCTTTCTGTCCTCGAGCACCTCAGCCTACTCACCGCAGATCTGCCTACACTTAATTTCTTTTTCATTTCATCATAGCTTGAATGAAAAAGGGTAACATGCTAAAGATAAAGAATCATCATCTTACACACTCTAACCCTTCTTGTCTCCCCTGGATGCAAAGATGGGTGCTGTCTTCTCCTTCCCTACATATATCATTCTCTACTCAAGATTACTTCTCATTAAATTTTTAAGTGCTGCTGAAGTTGTACTGTTAGTAATCATTTTAATGAATAACATAAGTGAGTGAGCAGTTAAATCAATGTATCAGAGATGAAATCTTAATTAAAATGGTATTTAGCTATGGGAAGTGAGAGTTTTATAATTTATTTTCTATTAAGTTGTTGACTGTTTCAGTGAATGCAATTATTTTTCAGTTTTAATCACAATATGAGAGCTGCACTGAAGTGACGTTTCTGTTCTCCCATGGAGATCCATCACTCCTCTTCTTTAAAGGCCTATTTTAAAAGGCCAGTGCCAAAATGGTTGCAATAATTTTCTTTGCTCTTGAGCTGTTTTTCACCATGGTAGTAAGAGGAGGCCACTGTGCTGTTTCCAATAACTTTCTCGAGTTTTATTAATGAGTAAACATTCAGGTAGGATTAAGCATGATTATGCATATTTAAAACAACTTTTTCTGAATTGCCCTAAGAAGAATGGAATTGTTTTCATGTGGGCTGCATGTTTAAAATAATGTGGCTGTGACTCTGCACTAGCTTAGTGCTTACATTAAGCTTATGTGCTTACTGAAATGCAAGCACATACATTACATGTACTCTCCCCATTGCAGGGGGGTTGCACTTGATGACCTTTAACGTTCCCCTCTAACCCAAGCCAATCTTTGATTCCATGAATCTAAATTATGGGGTACACATAGGAAATTGACTTGTGCATCCACAGTTAAAATTGACAAGGTAACTTCACCAAAAGTTGTTACTTAAATTTGAATCTACCCTTTTGAAGACATGACTGCAACTGTCCTTGAGCTGTTGATACTGTATATGGCTTTTTTGGAGTGGAGGACAGGAAAATTTACTCTTCCCTCTCCATGCACCGAGTCACTTTGCCATCAGCAGGTTAAGTGCTCCTTACAAAACTACCTGAGTGAGGACCACTAACTTCCCTCAAGGAGCGAGGGAAGATGGGCCCCCCACTAGGGCTAGTAGATTTTCAAAGCTCTTTGTGCACTCGAAGTGGTATGTAGGCACACAAACATGCCATCAAGTTTCACATACTCTTCTCAGGAAAGTAGTTATGTTCAAGAGAAATACAGCAGTTGTGTTACGTCAGCTATGGAAAATTGGAAAACTACATATGAGTGTTTTTAGGTTTCTCTGTAGTCTTGAACAACTAAAATCTTCCAGTACTAGGTGTGAAAGCTCCCAGGTACAAAGTACAGGTTTAAGCTTTCTTTTTGTTGGTTTTTTGGTTGGGTTTTTTTTCAGCTTTAAGCATGAAAATTCTTTCTCATGTCATTTTAGGTTCATTATAGAATGTAGGTACCTTGGAGTTGAATAGGTGGCTTCCAGACTGGAAATCCCAAGCTTGTGCTAAGTGTCTTTGCTCCTTTTACAGTGCCATCGGGTGTATTTGTATGCAATCCAGATCTATTGTCACACTTTTAAGAAGTTATGAAAGGGGTGATCCTGCCTCGGTGTGTTTTAGAGGATTTTTACTTTGCATTTGATTATCCTGTTATCTTTCACTTCTCAAACCTGGAGTGCAGAGAAAGCTTTCAGATGATCTTGGGCAGAATTTAGATGGTGAGATTCTTAAACTAGTGCTTTTCTGAGCGTTTGTATGGGTACTGTTCTATAGTCCTGGAGGCATCTCATAGTTAAATATAAATGCTTTCTCTGGAAAATGCTTTCTCTGAAAATGCTTTCTCTGCTTTCTTTCACTATCAGGTAGAAGCAGTGCTGAGATTAACATTTAGATACTTAAAATTTTTACCAAATTCATCCCTTCAATTATTTTTCTTTTTCTATTTGCCAACATAGCATTACTTCCCAATTTATAATTAATTTTCTGTACTGTCATGAATTGATTGGTATTCTCCAATTTGTTCTATAGATGTAACTAAATTGCAACTTTCACCTGTATTTTTAAAATTTTTTTGTCTTTAAAACTGCTGCTTCAGTGAGGAATCAGTTAAATAAAATGAATCTCAAGAGCAGATTGATAAGAACTCATGAATAATCTTTTTAACGTGGAAAGCTGACCATTCTTATAGTAGTCTCAAGCAGTTCCTGAGAGATGGCATTACTGTTCTGCTTGCTGCATAACTCTGCATCTCCTTTAACAAATAACTGATGGACTTTAAAAGGTTTTGAACTACAGTGAATTACGTAGCCCTGTTCTTCTATTCACAGACTCATTAAATATGACTGAAGAAGTCAGAGACAGTAGTTTTCCCTTGTAGAAGCTGCTCTGGCTTGTGCCTCTTCAATAATAATAGAGATCTGAATCCTACAGATTGCTTGTATAATACCATTGTTCAATTTGCTGCTACTGAAGTGATGCTTCACAGGTCTTAAATTCCACTGTTGACCCCTTTCTTCCCCTCTATTCTTTTATTTTCTTTTCTTTTTTCTTTTCTTTTTTTTTTTTTTTTTTTTTTTTTCCTTAGGCAGCTCTTAGTCTGAGCAGAAGATGATGAGATGGTGATTTAACTGAAAATTTAAATATAGCTTTTAGGTTAGCTGTTCCTGTACCAAGTGACTGATAGTATCACCAGGCTTTGGTAACTCACTGTCCTTTAGTTTACTCTCCTGCATCACATCTCCTTCTTTTGACACTCCTATAGGTAATTTCCCCAGCTTGTCTTCAATATCCTCTTTTGCCTTTTGTAGTTTCCTTTGCTGCTTTTTTTCCTCCATAGTAATAGAGAAATCTGAGATGATTTTTCCCCTGTCAAGTTTTCTTCTGGTAGGTGAAGAATTTTTATTATTTTGGTTTTCTGTTTGTTTTTCAAAATGTTTTCACCTGTTTTTCACCTAAGATTTTACTTAGTCATGGAATAAATTCTGTAGTTTCAAGAGGGATGGATTTCCACTGCTTATGTTAGAGTGCATGGAACATTCAGGTTTGAAACCAGATTGCCCTGATACCATTCTTAGTGTTCTGTCATTTGAGAGATCTCATTGGCACTGATTTTAAAATATTTTAAATAATTTACTATTATGTGCCTTAGCATTCTAAATCTAGAAATCAAATGAAAAAAAAAATATATTTTTCTCAGTATTCATGCTACAGGTTATTTTAGCTGGAATCCTCCTATTCTTTCAGTGCTAGCAAGCTTATGAACCTACACAGGGGTGAAATTAAGTGCTTTTTAAACAGATGCTCCAAACTGTTCATGTAGAATCAAGATGTTTTGTAATCCTGTAAGTACCCTTAAACTTCTTAGGTCAGACTTTCTCAGTAGTGACATTAAGTATGTAATATGTGCCAGGATGTAGATTGGTAAGGAGTTTTAATGGCTCAATAAACATCAGGATTCAAAGGTATAAAAAGAGTGCAGTGCACATTTTGTTAACTGAAGTCAATTTGTCAGATCAATCCATAATAAACCTAAAGGTCTTGCATATTTTCAGGGCAAAAGGACTTCCCGGAGAGAAAGGGACCTGGGAAGGAGATGTGCTTGTTTTCTTGCTGAAGGGGACAGCAGTTCTGCTCCCTTGGAGCCAGTGCCACCAGCTGCAGCAGGGGAGCTGCTTCTGCACTGACTCTCTAATAAATGCATATTCTCCCTGAGCTCATGCCTCTGCCACCACGATAGGGTGATGCCTGCTGTGTTAAGCCACCAATAAAGAAACCTAGGGTCATACAATAATATGTGCCTTTACCTTCTGCCAGTACCCCGAGGACTGGCTATTAATTTTCAAGTCGTTGAATTTTCACTTAATATACTGCAGCTCTGTGAAGCGTGCTGAGTTTCTTTAACCGGTAAAGCAGCTGCAAGCTGTATGTATAAAATAATAACCAGATGATGATGTGTAAAGAATCAGGAGAACCAAACCAAAACATTGCCTTCCACCGGAATAACCACCGAGTGAGGGATTATTTTAATTTCTGTGCAGTTACATCTCTCTTGACCCAGTGGATGGTGATGACTATAAAACAGTTTGCTCCTTACTCTTGGAAGGACACAGAACAGGTTACTCCACAAGTGCCCCACAACGAGCTGCAAGCGGGAACATCTCCAGGGATGGGGAACTGGGTTGGGAAGTGACTCAGGGGCCAACTGACCCTGGAAACATCCTTTATTTAAGCGCTGGTCCTCCAGGGGAGCGCGCAGCAGGCGCGGAACCACCGGCACGTCTCCGACATTGTAGCTGCTTTTCTGGCTTGGGTTTGGTTTGGTGGGGGCTATAGAAAGTTTTTGTTGTTGTTGTTTGAGTCGTTTTTTGTTGCTTTGGGTGATTTTTCTTTTTTTGCTACTGTCCTCCAAAGGTTTCCCAAGAGAAGCAGGAGGGAGTAGCAGAGGAGGACAGGAAAAATAAAAAAGAAAAAAAATGTAAAGAAAAAAGAAAAACATAAAGAAAAAAGAAAAAAGAAAAAAGGAAAAGAAAAAAGAAAAAAGAAAATATAAAAAGGAAAAAAGAAAAGAAGAAAAAAGAAAAAAGAAAAAAGAAAAAAGAAAAAGAAGAAAATATAAAAAGGAAAAAAGAAAAGAAGAAAAAAGAAAAAAGAAAAAACAAAAATAAGAAAAAATAAAAAAGGAAAAATATAAAGAAAAAAGAAAAAAAGGAAATATATAAAGGAAAAGGAAAGAAGAAAAAATATAAAGAAAAAAGAAAAAAAGGAAAAATATAAAGAAAAAAGAAAAAAGAAAAACATAAAGAGAAAAGAAAAAGGGAAAAAAGAAAAAACAGAGAAAAAAAGAAAAAATATAAAGAAAAAAGAAAAATACAAAGAAAAAAAGAAAAATATAAAGAAAAAAGAAAAAAGGAAAAGAAAAGAAGGAAAAAAGAAAAAAAGAAGAAAAAAGAAAAAAGGAAAAAAAAAAAAAGGGTTTTGCATGTTGCAGTAATCCCCGGAGCATTTTATAGCTCAGTACCGCGCATCGCCCGCTTTCCTCCCCTTTCCCCCCCGGGGGCGCTCCGCGGCCGCGCAGAGCAAAGCCGTCTGCAGCCTCCGGGCTTGCGCGCCTCTCCTTTCTCGGGTACGCGGAATTCCCCGCCGTTTCACTTGAGCGCCGAGCAAGCCGCCTGCCTCCAGCACGGCTCCAAGGACCAGGGTGAGAGGGGTGGGCCCCTTCTACGGACGGACGAGGGGCTGGAGGGTCCCCCCTCCCCTCCCCATAATCGAGGTCTTGCCGTGCGCGGGACGGCGCAGCCCCCGCGGGTGTCCACGCACATCCACCCTCCTGCGCGTCTCCTGCCGGCTGCGGGTTGCCGCTAGGTAGGGCCGAGGGGCTGCTCTCAGATTGCAAGCTGCCCTCTGAGTAGCTCATTTAAAAAAAAATCAGTAAAACCATGTAAATATACATATATCTTTAAATATATATTTACATTTTATATATTATGTGTGTGTCTGTGTGTATATAGATATATATATATGTTTTATTTCCCTCTTTGGAGAAAAGAGCAATGCCATCCTTTCGCCCAAGCATGTTTCCCTTCTAGTAACGGAGGCTCCACCTCCGCTAGGGACTGATTCGCCCAGCAGTTTTTAGGATAATTTATGGAGCAACCTGATGAGCCTATTGGGCGAGTTGCTCGATCCTTGTAGAGGGGGTTCCTACCTGTTTGGGTTGTTTTTTCGGTTTCGTGGGTGTTTTTTTGTTTTATTGTGGGGTTTTCGTGGGTTTTTTCTCCCCCTTTTTTTCCCCCTTTTCTTTCTTTCTTTCTCTGTGGTTTTTTTTTTGCTTTTTTGCTTTTCCTTTCCCCTCCCTCTGCCTGCCGTGTACCGGGGAGAGGGAGGGGGGTACGGTGGGACTGGCAGGGTCGCTATTCCCCAGCCTCTCCGGAGAAAACTCGGGGAAAGGAAAGCACCTACACGCCCATGGATGCGTGGGGGGGCCCCGCGCCCCTCTGGAGCCGCCGTCGCGGGGCTCGGCTGCTGCTGCTGCTGCTCACCGTGCGACTGGGGAGCGGGTGAGTACGGCGGGCACCGGCACCAGCACCGGCACCAGCACCGGCCGCCTGCACCCTCCCGCCGGCTCTCGGCTACCTGCGCATCGCGCCCCGGGCTAGGTTCGGCGGGAGCTGCCCAGGCTTGGGGAGGTGGAAGGGGTTGANAGAATTTAGATGGTGAGATTCTTAAACTAGTGCTTTTCTGAGTGTTTGTATGGGTACTGTTCTACAGTCCTGGAG
>JAAWXA010000013.1:16278801-16348211 GCA_038090715.1 Florisuga fusca
GAGCAGCCCAGGCTTGGGGAGGTGGAAGGGGTTGAAAATGGAAATGGGGGAAAGGAGTATACAACGCGGCGCGAAACTTAAAAGAGAAAAAAAAAAAAAAAAAAAAAAAAAAAGGTCCCGGTGGTCCGGCCGGAGGGTCCCCTGGACGGCTGAGGGGAAGCCGGCACCGGCAAAGTAAAACTTCTGCCGCATTCCACTTGTTCGCTGAGGGAGTTGGTGAGCCGGGACTCAGGTCGGTGCTGGAAGAAGCAAGTCTCACCCTTCCCTCCCAACTGGGCCGGGGCAGGTCCCTCCCAACTGGGCCGGGGCAGGCGGGTGTCCGGCCGGCCCAATGGTCCGGGCGGGGCGGTGCGGGCTGCGGCCCGGTAGAGGGTGGGCCCCGCCGCCCCCGGTCCGGCCCCGCTCCTCGCCGGCTTCGCTGGGAGGGGAGGCGGGAGTTGGGCTGGCGAGCGCTGGTGGAGCCCCTGGCAGAGCCCGGGGCAGCGGCCGCGGTGGTGTGGGGCACCTCTTGCAGTGTTTGTGAGTGTGCTGGCCCCGCAGCGGGCATCCTGCACGGCTGCTGCCTCTGCAGCCCCAGCGAGAGAGGCCGGGCCCACGCGTGGGATGGTGCCGGGCAGCTGCTCAAGCCCCCGAAGTTGGAAAGGTGCTTTTTAAGGGAGAGTTGCAAAATTGATCTGAAGGGTTCTGAAGAATCAGCAGTTTGATAATGCTGCGTAAATGTGTAATTAGTACCCATAACAGTTTAACAAGAAGCAATCTGGTTGTTCAGCACCAGTAATAATTAGGAGCTAATGTGAATCATTCCACAGGTTATAGTCTGCTAAAAATCAGAAAGCAGTACTGGGAGGGTGTTTGAATGTTGCCCAGTGTGTCTTCTTTATAATGATGAACCAAATTATTACAAGAGGTTATAGCAAATGTATGGCATAAAGCCTGGAAAAAAAAATCTATTAAAAATGTGTTCAAAGTCTGGTTGTAGACTCTTTCCTCATACTGAATAGTGGTTTATCAGTCTGTGTGAAGTGTGTTTATCTCAGCTCATCTCTCATCTTCAGATGACTGGTGTTATCCTAGAAGTTAGAAACACCACTGACTATACTTTTCTTAATCTGTGTCTTTTAATGCCTTGGTGTATGATGGAAAGATTTTTTCAAAAGCATTGATGGAAATTATACCAGTGCAGCTGTGCATCTTCAGAATGTTTCTTAATGAACATATTGTACCTTAAGTATGAAGGAAATTATCAAGTGGTTTGAGAGGCAAAAATGTGTTCTAATTTATCAGTTCAAAGACTTAGCTACAAACAGGAGGACAGCTAGCTGAAAAAAAAAGTTACAGTTTTTGTTTTTGTTTGTTAAAGTGTGGTTGTGATTACAGGACTAGGTGTACATTAGGTATATATACATCTTGCTAATAGCAGCATTTATAGGTAAGTTGGTAAAAAGGATAACTTAGAGGCATTGAGGCACTTAGAGGCACTTAGAGGCACTGAGAAAAAAGGATAACTTAGAGGCATTAGTTTATCTTGTGCTCCAGAAAATCACAGATAAAATGGAGGCTTTGGTATCCATGTATCTGAATCAACTATTTTCAGGCTTGCCTTTTATTCAGAAACCACATAGGAAAAATAGTGATTATTGAGACATTTTTCTTTTTTTTTGTTTGTTTGTTTGTTTGTTTTTTGTTTGTTTGTTTTTTTTAATGACCACAAAAGGGCATGTTTTCCAAATCCTGATTCCCTGTTAAGGAGTGCATTACAGCTCAGGGTTCTTGGCAGAGAGGTCAGGAGCTCTAGCATCCTTGAACAGACAAAGTAGGACGGAAATATTATTTTTCTGCTTCTTTAGATGTCTTTCTATAGTGTTAGACAAAAATTTTCCTTCAGGTTCAAACTAATATTATAAAAGTAATGCTTCTCTTAAGAGTAGGCCAGGCTGCACCAAATCTGTCTGGTTTCACTGAACCATCTTGCAGGATTTTACCCACCTTTTTGACACATCCTTTTAAAAGGTTGTAAAATGCATCACTTATAGTATGCATTATACTCAAAGTACTCTGCTGAGCATGAATGAAGTTACTTCAGGTGAAACTAAAGCCTAAGCAAGCAAGATGGGAATACAACCAAGAGTTTATAATTTTATTGTACTGCCCCAAAAGCTGCAGCATGTACACCAGACTTCCTTCACCAAAGGCATTCAGTGCTGTTGGACTCTGTCCCATGAAACAGTTGTTTTCCCTGAGTTGTGCAGAGGCACCACAATGACCAGGATGGCCAACGTGCTTGATGTAACTTCACAGTCAGTATTTTGAAGGACTATTTGTGTCAATAGTTGACATCTCTTCTCTAGCAGAAGCTGGACTGTGAGCCTTTCTATAAGGTGTGGACAGGAAAAGAGTAGCTACCAAAACATAGTCCTAAATGTTTGGTAAACATATTATTCTTGTTAAAATAAAAAATATGATAATTCAGAGGAGAGCATAAAAGCTGACAGTGTAATTTATATTATTTCCTTAGTTCTAACCATACAGATGCAGCAGAGCTGTAACATTTTTTCTGATTTATATTGCTTTAAATGGTATATACTTGTCAGCATCCCTAAAGTATATTGTAAACTTAATTTAATTTTGCATGTATCTTCCCTTTAGTTTTGTAACCTGCTGTTCTAAAAAGCTATCTTAAATGCTCCATTGCAGTGGAGAGGGTGCAAATGTCAGCTAATGTTTTCTTTTCAATTTCAAAGTATCTCTAAAGAAAATACTTATATAATAAGGCCTATGTTTTCTTCTAATATAAATTTTTAGATCAGTGTTAAATCTGTCATAACAACGTGGGGTTTTTTAATGCTTGATAATAGTGATTTACTCTTTCATTTGAACATCCGTGATGTTTACTCATTGTTATCTTCACTCTTATGTGCTTTGTTCGTGATGTGACAGTGAAGAACTTGTTATTTAGCATCTCCAGTGCTTTAAAATATTGCTTATTTTCTTGAAAGTTTATTAATATTTTCTTTTGTTAGTATAAAGTTTAACAAGATATAAATAATGAGAACTATTCTTTGCACATAGTTTTCTTACAATGTATTTAAAGAAAATCCTCAAACTATGACAACACATTAAAAAAGGCTCTTGTAAAACACTGAACTGCATTTTTGATTACTGTTAATTTTCTGTTTCTTAAATATACCTGATGTTAACTAAGTCTTTCTCTGAATTCAAGACTTTCTTATCTAGACAGTAAAGGCAGCAGGTGAGTGCTCACTGCCTCTGGTCAACTTTGGTCAACTTTTTTCTGGATACATACGTCTGCCACTGAGTAAATTACAAGGGGTTTGGGGGATTCATGGTTTTCCTTTGAAGCTGTATGGGAATTGTAACACTCTGGGTTGAACAGAACACCTGGTTTCTGTGGCCAGTTGGTAGGACTACGTAAAGGAGCTGTTTGAAAGTCAGTTGCCTTGGGTTGGGCTATCATATATATACTTTAAAAGTCATGTGTATTGAACTCACAGAATAACAAATAGCATCTCCCAAGATAAGCAAAGAGCCATTTTTGTATTAACATTTGTGAGGGAAGAGTACTAGGCCTTTTTAAATTACCTGCACAGCCCTTTCTTACACTGCCTACTAAACTAAACTGAGTGTATTTAGGTAAAATAATTCTATCAGAAGTTATTTGGTAAAGAGCAAGAGAGAAGGTATAATTATAAATGACAGTATGTAATACACTGACAGGAACCTTCCAGAGGGTGGCTGATCACAGTGACAGTAACTTTTATTTCCGATCAGTTTCTCTGAATAATTTGTAAGGAGTCGTTCATATGCAATTGAGTTAACCTGGAGGTGACACAGAAACCCTGATTTTGCAGATTTACGCATGAAAACTTTTTTAACAAGGCTGAAAATAGTGTGGTGAGCTCAGTGGCCTACTGGCCTATGAAAAAACTTGATTTGACTTATCTACTCTGAGCATGGGAAATCATGCAAGGACACTGAACCAATAGAGGTGACTGGAGCCACTAGAAAGGAGTTGACCAGAACTGAACTTGCTTCAAAGAAGAGGAAAATCTCAGTGATGCTACAAAAATGGAAATAGATTGTTTTAAAAATGTGTTTCCCTTGGTGGATATTCAAGGATCTGCTGTGATAATCCAGTCTGGTATCAGCATAAACAAAACTGGAGATTTTATCATGGATTCTGCATCAGGTTTGTTGCTTCAAAGGTTTGATGAGGAGGAATCATAGAATCATGGAATCATAGAATTGGCTGGGTTGGAAGGGACCTCAGAGATCATCAAGTCCAACCCTTGATCCACTCCCGCTGCGGTTCCCAGCCCATGGCACTGAGTGCCACATCCAGTCTCTTTTTAAATATCTCCAGGGACAGAGAATCCACCACTTCCCTGGGCAGCCCATTCCAATGTCTGATCACCCTCTCCAAAAAGAAATTCTTTCTAATATCCAACCTAAACCTCCCCTGGCACAACTTGAGACCGTGTCCTCTTGTCTTGCTGAGAGGTGCCTGGGAAAAGAGACCAACCCCCCCCTGGCTCCAACCTCCTTTCAGGGAGTTGTAGAGAGTGATGAGGTCTCCCCTGAGCCTCCTCTTCTCCAGGCTGAACAGCCCCAGCTCCTTCAAATCTGATAAAGTATTTTACAGTATTTCTAGTCTGAGGTTTCTCTGGCTTCCACTCAGTGGATCTTCTGCCTTCTTCTGCATGCTGAAACAGCCAGATTCTTTTCACAGTCCCACCTGCTTCATCTGGCTCATTGGATCCACAGAGCATCCAGCTCTGTGAGGTCCAGGTCTTTGTTTATACCTCTGGTTTTTCAGGGCAACCTTAAGGTGCAGACCCATGGCTGGTGTTGCTTCTGCTCCCCAGGACTGGAGCGTGGTCTGCAGCTGGCTCCTCCTCAGGGATGCCACTCACCAAAGCTCTTACTTGCCCAGTGTGTCCCTGATTTGAAGAGAACTCAAAACATCTCAAACAAAGGCTAAAATTCTATGATTCTATGATTTTTGTCAGAAAACATCCTGCTGTCTTTCTCTTCCCAGCCTAGTCTTTCATGACATGTTGTAGATTATTTGCTTGGAGAAACCTCTTTGCCTGTCAGTGATGAGAAGCTGCAGTGCAGTTACGTGCCTAACAGTTGTTGCAGGATGGGGAATCTCTTCCAAATGTAAGTTTTACAAATTTGTCACAGCCAGAGGTACTCTGTGCAGGCTGGAAAGTTCCATTGAATTAGATCGACCCATGCTACAGTCATACTGACTACTCTTAGAAGTATTTCCTTGGTATATGTAGTTTAAGAGGCAACTTGACAGCAGCTTACATTTTTTTCTAGGGTAAATAAACTGATCTACCTAAATTTCTTCAGAAAATATTGAATTGTTCAACCATTTTTAAAACCCATTTCATCTTTTTCTCTTTGAAGACCAGACATGAAAATGAGTGCATTATAAAAATATTAGGCTCATTTCTGGCAGATACATAATATTACCTCAGTACTCCTGCTTCATGCCACTGAGATACTCTGTCTCAGGATTACCTCAAGTACTGCTCTGGTGTACCTCACGTTCTTTTTTGCTTTCTGCTTTAATCCTCAAATCCTTTTCCATGTCACCGCATTCCTCTGGTAAGGTGTGAATAGCTAATTCACCATTTCTAAGTTTATATGCAGTTATTTTTCTTAGTTTCTGGAAGACAACGTGAATAGGAAAGATCTGAGGCAACATGAGACACATCCCCTTTGGATTCAACTATTTGAGGTCTTAAACAGATGGTTAGTCCTTTCATTTAACATGGTTTCCTTCTTACAAAGGTTTTATTAGTATTATTATTATTAAAGTCTTGTTATTATTAATGTAAAGTTATGGTCCAATTTATCTTTCAGAATACAGTTCATCTGGATAGTCCTTATATTAGGAAAAATTGGTAGTATTAAGTATTAATTTAGGTGGCTGTCATTGTAAATCATAACAATTCTTTTTTCTTTGTTGTCCGATGCCATATTTACATGGCAGAATAAATTATGTAGATTTTCCTCTTAAATTAAAATAAGTGCTCCCAGTGTTTTTCCTGGGGCAAAAAGATACTTGATCTCATCAGCATACAGCTATCGAGTATGTATTGGGTCATATCAGACCCGCTGCAGCTGAACTATGGAGACGTACCTTGGGTTCTTGTTTTGTTGACAAGACCATCCGATTGATGATCTGCAGATTGCATCCAGCAGGGGACAACTGGCACCTATAAATTTTGGTCACCGTCTGTCAAGAGGTGAATACTCCTTTTATATAAGGTACGTGTTATATTTAATATGCAATAAATTACAGTAGAGAAGCGATAATTTTGCTGGCAGAGAGACAGCAAAATTTTTATTACAGGATTTAGGTACCCTGTAATAAAGCCTTTATCCTGTATTAGCCTTTGTGGAGGAGTATGTTCACCTCTTTCTACAATTATTCATTAGTTTCACTGATGTGTGGATTAGTTCAAGATTGTCTAAGGAGAGTTACACTAAAATTTCAGTAGAACCCATTCACTGTATTTCTGTTGGGGACGTTGTCATTGCCTAGTTTTTGTGGTTGTATGGCTTTTTCTGTGATTTTAAGCCAGGTTTTCCTTTATGGCATAATTTTGATGCACAGTTCAGTGCAAATCTCTGGTTCTGTTGCTGCTTCAGTCTGTACACATTTTTTTGCCTCCTGTGGGACTGGACTGATACCTGCTCACCTAGGTACCAAAACTTGGAAGTATTTCAAATAACCTTGTTTTTGTGAAGGGCTGTAATAGATTCCTAGTTACCTGAAGATTTTGCAGGAAATCTGCAATGAATTGTATTAGAACAAATGTTCACATGAATAGGTTGAAATACCAGCAGCTTAAATGACTAAAAATGTCTTTTAAAGGAGAGTTCATTTGTTATATTTCTTGAGATGCTCATGACATTTTCAAGTAAAAATCTAACAAAGTTGACTTTTCAATTTGATGAATGTTGTAGTGACAGTGGCATTTAATTAGTATAACTGCTTTTTATGGTTTTTAGCATTCATTTGTGTTAGGTTTATTTTTAAGTCTAGTTCCCCCATGGAAAGTGTTTCTTGGATCAAGGCGCTTAACCCATCAACAATATATCAGTTCATTCTGAACTTAATGACAATAAACCTTTCATCAGTCAAGTGTAGATAGAGATCTGCAGTCTTGAACGAGGTGCTGACATGTGGCACATGGATTTATGTGTCTGTCTTCGTGTGATGATCCTAGTCTGAAACTCCCAGGAGATTTCATCCTGCTGTGGTTGGAGTATGTTTCAGATACCAAGAGAGTTGATGTCTTTCCATCATCATGTCCTTCTTTAGCAGTCTGGGGATATTTTATCTTTTATTTAATACCATTTGTCCTTTTTCAGTTATATTAACTTAGGCTCTAGAATTTGCTACTGTTACTGTTTTATCTTCTGTTTTCTGAATCTTCATTAACTCCCTGCTCTTTGGTCTGGATAAATAGTGGAATATTACTGTTTACATTCTAATTTTTTGATTGCACTGTATGGCCAAAGCCTAAAAGCAAGGTAAAACAACTGGGAAGATACGACTTTGCAATTTTTACATTTTATGGTTTAATTCAAAGCCATCTGAAATAAAGTTCTCTAAGGATTATAGTAGGTTTTAGACTTCAGTTTCAGTCGAGGAAGTACAGATTAGCCTAAGGCCTACTGTATCTTCCTAATAAATTTTACTTCTTGTTGCATGCAGTGCTGGAAGTGCTTCATTAGAAGACATTTTATAGAAGAAGATAAATATATATTTGTATAAAAAAATTTACAACACCAGAATACTCTTGATCTCTAAGATTAAAATATGTTCAGCATAAGGGCCCCTACTAGAAAAAAAGGAAGGACCTGCTCATTAAAGATAATGGGTGGCTTTAAGTACTTTCCTGGGCAAAGATCTGCTTTAAGGTGTATTGTAGTAATGATTTTCTTAGAACAGAGGGATGCTTACACTGGGAATGTAGATGTTCTGATCAATAAGTTCCCCAGTTTTTGTAAACCAAAACAAAACACACAACATACCGTGCAAGTTTGTTATCAGAATGTAGAATTACTTATATGAGGAAAGAGGAGTAGTGTGTCCTATTTCCTTGCTTGTGTGGAGCATAAAAAGAGCTGCTCATAGCCTTTCCTGAAGACAATTTTTTTTTTTTTCTACATGTTGAAATACTGTTTTTACCAAGGTCATATGTTTGCTGCCCCTGCAGAGGGACCTGGACAGACTGGAGAGTTGGGCTGATTCCAAGGGGATGAGGTTCAACACGGCCAAGTGCCGGGTCCTGCACTTTGGCCACAACAACCCCATGGGGAGCTCCAGGCTGGGCACAGAGTGGCTGGAGAGCAGCCAGACAGAGAGGGACCTGGGGGTTTGGATCGACAGGAAGCTGAACAGGAGCCAGCAGTGTGCCCAGGTGGCCAAGAAGGCCAATGGCATCCTGGCCTGTATCAGGAACAGCATGGCCAGCAGGTCCAAGGAGGTGATTGTGCCCCTGTACTCAGTCCTGGTGAGGCCACACCTCGAGTCCTGTGTCCAGTTCTGGGCCCCTCAGGTCAGGAAGGAGATTGAGGTGCTGGAGCAGGTCCAAAGGAGGGCAACCAGGCTGGTGAAGGGACTGGAGCACAAGCTCCTATGAGGAGAGGCTGAGGGAGCTGGGGCTGTTCAGCCTGGAGAAGAGGAGGCTCAGGGGAGACCTCATCACTCTCTACAACTCCCTGAAAGGAGGTTGGAGCCAGGGGGGGGTTGGTCTCTTTTCCCAGGCACCTCTCAGCAAGACAAGAGGACACGGTCTCAAGTTGTGCCAGGGGAGGTTTAGGTTGGATATTAGAAAGAATTTCTTTACGGAGAGGGTGATCAGACATTGGAATGGGCTGCCCAGGGAAGTAGTGGATTCTCTGTCCCTGGAGATATTTAAAAAGAGACTGGATGTGGCACTCAGTGCCATGGGCTGGGAACCGCAGTGGGAGTGGGTCAAGGGTTGGACTTGATGATCTCTGAGGTCCCTTCCAACCTGGCTAATTCTATGATTCTATCTTTCTATGTCTGCTGTTCTGAGGGAGTTGGAGAGGCTGGGTTATAAAATTCAGCATGTTCTGCACCTGGGTGGGAAGCTTCCCCCGACAGGGGAGCAAGATTGGGGTGCAGCTCTGCCAAAAAGCACCTGGAGTTTGTGGTGGTCAGCATGGCACCTCGGCAGCAAATAGGGCCAGCAGCCTCCTGGTCTGTGTGATCAGGCATACATCCAGGAGGCTGAGGGAAGCGACCATCTCCCTCTGCTCAGCACTTGTGAAAGCCCACTGAGATAACTGCATCTGGTTTGGGGTGTAAACTGGAGGGAGCACAGCAGAGGGCTACCAGAGCACTACCAGGAGAACTGGCCCCCAGAGGAGAAGGCTTTTTAGCCTGGAGAAGAGGTGGCTTTAGGGGGACCCAGCAGCAGCCCCCAGCACTTGATGGAGAAGACAGAGGTAGGCTCTAAGCAGTTGTGCATGTTAAGGTGAGGAACAATGGTGATGAATTGCAACGAGGGAAATCCTGAACAGGTATTTTTTTTTTTTTTTTTTTTTTTTTTTTTTTTTAGTATGGTTTGCTGTTTTATACTAAGTTCTTGCTCTCTATTATATAGCAGAAGAGAGAGAGAGGCAGAAGCAGGTAGTTGTCTCCATCAGGTCTATAAATGAATACAGAAAAAGAATATTTTTGTCATCAAATATTGAGGTAAAGAGCTATTTTTACTAAGATGGTCAAAGCGAGATAACTATACGAATCAAGCTGGATATGTTTGAGAATACAGCAGCTCTGAACTGGCACAGCAAATTACCTGTAGCTGTATAGACACATGTGAGGAAAATTTTCAATTGATTTCTGAACTGCCTCTTGATAGGAATAGAGGCATCAGTGACACTGATCTGAGCATATCAATATTTGGATGAACTTTCAGGGAAAAAGCATTAGCTCAGTATTATATGAGTAAACTGATGAATACTGAATATCTGAATATATATTTTAAAGCCACTTGATTTAATAACAAATCTGACCAGTATCCCTGAAAATAGTATATAGCATTATCTGAAAGTTTACTTAGAGGAGAGCATTTTGTGTGGATTTCACACCAGAATTGTTCTTCTGGAACACATCTATAATATTGCCTGTTTTTCTTAATCTAATCTAAAAATCCAATTTCCATAAATGTTCCTGTAGTCAAGCTGTGTCTTTGTGAAGTGTCCAGAGTTAAGTCTAGTTGTATTGTTCAGTAATTGCTGTTTGGTTTAGTTTTTTTTATTAGTATCACAGAGATGTTGAAGATCATTTTATAAGAAATGTGATAATGCTTTTAAGTGAAGGCCTTGCTAAGTCTAAAATTAATGGTACTGATGATATTTTGTGTGGGAGAAAATGTTTCATATCTTTCAGAGATGTACTTCAAAGCTGTAATGACACGAAAGAGCTCGATTACCTGATGCTTGTGGTATGTTTTAAGATATCACAAGTTTCATAGTCTACACACTGAAATATGCAGGCAACACTTTTTATCCCAGGGAACGAACAGCAGAGGTACCTACTTTTATTGTTTGTTTTTTTGAACAAAGCTTTACTTTAATACTGTACACTACAATGTTCCCTCACATATTTCCCTGATAATTTTACTGTGAACTTGAGGTCCAGATTCATCTCTCCAGAAAAAACGAAAAAGAGAAGGGAATGAGGAAACAGCGTGGGAAATTTTCAAAATCGTAAATAGCCAGAAAAACAGGAGATTAGAGAAGGCAAAGAGCACAATGTGGTGTGTGTTTTCAGAAGAAGAATCAGCCTCGCATTGTATGGTAGATGAAAAAAAAGATGAAACAAGTAAAAAGAGAGTTAAAAAGAAAAAGAAAAAAGGGAGTGAGTAAAACATACTTCAGTTGGAAAAAGAAATAAATTTTGACGTACAAAAAAATTTACCAAAGTCGGGCAAGGCAGAGAGAGGGAGAAATAGATTCATAAAAGCATCTAAGATGGAGAGTCGGGGGGGGAAAAGAGATTTTTTTCAAGGTGGTGTCTAAACCAGTTTAGGAAGGATGATGATGAAGGAGTTTGGGAAGGATGATGGTGAAGGAGTAGGAGCATCATCACTCTCAATCCCATAGGATTAAGAGCAAGTAATGCCTTCTGGAAACACGTTTTCGGTTGTTGCATTTCTTTGCTTGTAGCTATGCTTATTTTCCAAGTCATTTTCTGCCATGAATAAAGCTTATCAGTGAAGAAGCTGATGATGAAAGGCAAAATAGAGTTCACTTCTACATAAATGTAATAGAACTGTTGGGTCTGAAGTCAGCCATCAGGTTTGGAAGATTAATCTTGAGAGATAAACCATGCACTACTGATAGCTAGCAGTGGAAGTAAGCTTTGAAAAAAATCTTTGAAGGAAAATGTAATTGTGTCCTATTCTAGCAGTCATGACTGTGGTCCTGCTGCTACTGCTCCTGCTGAAAAATAAGTAATGTTTTGTATGTGCAGGGGTCCCAATCCCTTTTCAGCTTCTGAAGGATACTACAAGTCTGTCTGTGGCCCTTGTTTTATCTTGAAGATCCAAGGAAATATGTAAATATGCATTTTAAATTGCTGTCAGAAAAGTACTTACTCCTACCATGTTGAAGTTGCATTGTGATCTCACTGTAAAGAATTTTCTGCTGCCTCAGACATTGCTTAAAATTCTAGATTCATTCTGGAATTCATCTGTACCTAGTCCTGTGTCTTGGTCATTCACATGAACATACCCACGTAGTTGCTTGTTTAGCAAGAGTTAGAATCATCACCAGTCTGTAAAAATATCTGACTCTGGATGTGTGAGTATCAGTCACCATGTTTTGTTTTTCAGCGATGCTTGAGATCTCTTTTCATGGGGCCATGAAATATTTCTTTACCACATACAAGTCTTCCATGTTTGGTGCTACGGAGTAAGGTGGTGTCTGGTTAGATGTCTGATTGATTGGAAATCTTCCCTGGAAACCCCGACTGCAGTATTTTGACAATCCTCTAAAGATTTATTGCTGCTAATAAAGTAATCTGTGTTTACAGTTTGGGAAACATTGCTATTTTGTTCAAAAGTTGAGAGAAATAGTTGTGTTTATTTTAAGTAGTGTAAAATAAAAGTTTAAGTGTATTATACTTAAATAAAGAACATACATATAATTTTCTGGGAAACACATCCAGTGAGTAGCAGCTGTCTCAAGGCCTGTGTCATGGTTCAGGTAAGTGTTACTATGCCCTACCCATGTATAAGTAAAGCAGCTTCTCTTTCTGCATCTTCTTTTTGCTGCTGTTAAAGAATATCCTTGGCTAAATGGACTAACATGACTAGTCTTTTTTTTTCATTCATATATGTAAGGCAAAAAAGGAAAACAGTGTGTTCATTTCAGCTCTTTTCAGCATAGAAATAATCTGAAACCCTGACTTGCCTTCTTATTTTTTTTATTTGTTAGATGATCCCCAGAGTGTTCCTTACACAAAAGGCTCACTTTATCACCAGACAAAGCCACTGTGCAGGGTTCTTTAAACCTCACAGCCACTGAGGCTTTGATTGAGTTGCTTGTGCATAGCCATGGCCTGTTGATAGAGATAACCACAGTTCCCTGCCCAGTCTCTCCAGTGTTTCCAGAAGTTTAAGGGTTCCCCATAAATCAACCCTCTTTAGAGGAGTGGGTACCCTTGGGTGTACTGAGTGGGAATAGGAACCTGGGAATGAGCAACTAAATTGATCTTTAGCTGTGTTTAAACACTCCCACCTAGGCTATATGTGCCCTTCTGTGTGTAATACTTTGATGGGCATGATGCAAAGAGCAGTCAGAGCACTCTCACTTTATCCCAGTTCTTTACATAACTGGGCAGATGTTAATTGCACCATAAAGCTCATCTGATTGTTTTTTCTCGTATTTAAAGGAGAACAAAGACCAATGACATTAATGTCTAAAGTTGAACTTGTTGCCTGATGTCGAAAAGACTTATTTAGTCATTAGTTAGTTGTGCTCAGGGATTTATTAGTCATGGTAATGTCTCAAATTAATTGAAGAACAGAGAGCGTAATTAGGGCAGTTTTTTGCCTAATTACTGTTCGCTGTATACATGCAGTTTACTTTGAGATTATGAAGCTGGTTGAACTGCTATAAACACAAGTGTGTTAAAAAGCAAGGTCTTGTTCTTATTTATAAAATCCTTAAAATCAGCACCCAGAGTAACATGTAACACAGCATGGTGCTGTGAAGTGAACTTCGTTGGAAAAAAAAAATGTTTTCATAGAATCATAGAATTGTCTGGGTTGGAAGGGACCTCAGAGATCATCAAGTCCAACCCTTTTACAGTAAATGGAGAAAGGATTAAGTAGTATGTTTTGTGTATATATGTAATAACCTTGAGATGAACTTGGGAAGGAGAAGAATTTCTCTTTAATTGTGTGCCTTTCTTTCTGGGATAGTGAGGGAGAGGGGAAAGTGCTACTGTAAAAGCAAGGGTGGACTTAGCTGACAGTAATTATGTGTAGGATTTATTTTAACTGCAAAGAAGTAAGAAGGTGCTTAGCCCAAGTTCACTGTTGCTGAATATTTGAACAGCGTATCTGAATTTAACATAGGTTTTGTTTTTTCTTTTTCTGATTTGGAATCAGGTTTGATCTCTTCTGTCTTTTCATCCAAACCCTATTCCAAACCCTACAGAAAAAGCCAGACTTTGCAATGTGAGATGCAGAAATTTGGATAAAAGGTCAGCAGTTTCGAACCATCTTGTTTTCAAAAGTGAACGTTTCTTTAAAGAACTTGGTCTGATAACCTCAGCTGAATCCTGGTTACACCATCTCAACTGATCCTGCTGACTATGTAAATCTGAAGGGATTTCCACCTTTGAAACAGAGTCGTTCAAATCTATTTAGTATGACAAAGATCAGTAATTCAGATTCCTAGAAACTAATATGGAC
The DNA here is from genome assembly GCA_038090715.1 of Florisuga fusca. Taxonomy (NCBI): domain Eukaryota; kingdom Metazoa; phylum Chordata; class Aves; order Apodiformes; family Trochilidae; genus Florisuga; species Florisuga fusca. The sequence goes on from JAAWXA010000013.1 coordinate 16,292,805, forward strand.
ACAGCATCCTGTTGCTTCCATGTGTCTGGGTGCTCTTTAGGGGGACCTTTATGCAGCTCCTCCCAAAAAAATCTGAATTAAAGATTCAAGTTGGCAGGTCTTGTGTGCTCTGCTTTATTGGAGGGCCATATAGGAGGATTTTGATACATTCCAGTTGCTTCCTTTTTCTAGACATCACAATTTCTTTCTTATCTTAGTCCTGTGGCTGCAAATTAGTGGCTGTGGCTTAGGAATGAAAAGTATAGAACTGGATGCCATGAGCAATGCAGAGACGTGATAGTCTTTATTGCATGGTCAGTGGTTTTGGGCACATATTAAAAAAGAGTTAATAAGATGGTATTCTGGTAGTGGCATGGCTTAATCACAGTCAGTCATCTCTGAAAATGCCAGTAAGATAGGAATAGAGTGAGTAAGAGTAGTGGTTCCTCCAGATTTGGTTGTACTAATTTCTGATTTTTGTTGATTCCTTTGCTGGTTTAGGTAATGGATGAGGGAGCCACAGGCTTAAGCTAAGATACTTAGTAGTGGCTGGAAAAGCTGCCAAATGCTGGGATGGAGTATTTTTCTCTCCCCCAGGACTGGCATTATTAATAGCTTTCTATAAGATATCACTATCCTCATCTGTATACCTGTTTGTAGTTGATAATTTCAAAACTGGGGGAGGACCAGAGGTCTTCCAATCGAACAAGACAGAAAGGGAAAATCTGAAATGTATTTGCATTAGTATCTTTTTTTCTTGTTAGTTTCAAGTTTATTTAGATATAATAAATAGTGGAAAGGTAGAAATGGAGAGAAGGTTGCTCAGACAGGTTGTGAAGTTTCCGTCCTTGGAAGTCTGCAAGTCCCAACCTGATCAGTCCTTGAGCAACCTGTTGTGATCTCAGAGCTGGCCCAGCTTTGTGCAGAAGGCTGGGCTAGAGACCTCCCATCGTCTCTTCCCACTGGAGTTGTCCTGTGAATCTACAAATAAAATTAAAAATTCTTCCAATTATCAAGATATTCGACTGAGTTCAAGTGGAGGTATCGTGGTTGTAACTCCTCTTGGGTTTAGGTGGGAATGACCCAAGAATGACCTCTTGTACTTTTCATTTTGGCTAAATGTATACTGTCCTTAATAGAGATGTGGAAAGAACATTAAAGCAGGACAAAATTGTGTCATCATCACTTCCAATCCTCTGCAAACAATTGCATTGATCCTGAGAGTCAGGTGCCCTGGGGCTGTACAGAGCTCTGGTAGTTTCACTGTACTTTCTGTGGTCTGTGGGATGGAGGACAAAAATAGGAAGAAGAGGAGGTCCGTTTTGTAGTCAGCATGTCTTGTCTCTTAGGGAGCTGCTTATAAGTGAAGTTTTACCAATCATCATCTCAGTGCCCCTGGGGAAAGGCTGGGATTGCCTCTGCACTCTTAACAACTGTAAGCTAATTTATATAGTAATTGGATGACATAAAGTGCAAGCAGACAACACGTGGTAACATAACATAAAAGAGATGGCAGTAGGTAGCTTTGAGGGAAAAAATAGTGTACACTTACAAAACTTAGCTTCCTACTTCTTTTAGTGCTCCCATTAGTGAGATCCTGCTAATGGGAATGTTAAATATTTAATAGCTGACATTTCTATAATGTCTATGGAGTGCACTAAAGATTCAGTATTTTAGGGTGCATTTCAGTTTAAAAGAATGAAAGCACTTTTCAGACTGTTACAGAGGAAGCTCCCAGTGAACCTTGTATTTAGATTGCATATTGCTCTCAGCTATAAGAGACTCTTGTAACTTGATTGCAGCAAGCTAAGTATGAAAGTCCTGATACCCCAGTAGTGCATTTTGTTCATCATCTGGGAACCTACCGAGCAAGCTCCCTGTTGCACTTTCAAATTAGCAGGCATGACAAAACCACTGAGCAGTTTCCACAGCCATGACAGGTGAAATTTTGGTGAGACTTTGCTAGTGTTGCCTCAGAGGTGTTGCAAAGTCTTACAAATACTGACTGGTTTGGTGCATTCCTTCAAAGAGTGCAGGAAAAAACAGGTTTGCCTACTCCATCACTGTCCTTTCCTGACTTTTTTCTGTTTTTTGCTCCTGAAGGCTCAGTGTTACTTCCATGTGGAACTTGCTTGTGATCTTCATTCCCGTGGAAAATTAACTGAAAATTCCACCCTTAGTTTTGGGGGCAGCAGATGTCTGTGTAATTTAGAAGGCCTGAAATCCCTTTCGAATAATACAATAGTCACATTTTTAGTTTTGCCGGACAACACCAATTGATACGAGGACAGTAATTCAATTCCTTTCTTTTACTGGAACATCTGTGCTTACTTTAACATTGGAACTGATTTATATGGATTGCATATGTTCTGTAATAACTGCTAGCCAGTGCCCATTTGTGAAGATACGCTGTATGACTGTCAGTTACTGCTATCGGTCTGATGCACTTTGCTTGACTTGAAGCCCGTAACAATTCTCTGAAATAAGCTGCATGAGTAATATACATTGCAAGCTTTAGCACTGGATGAATACTTAAGTCTGTACTCATTTGGTTCAAATGGAAAGAAAATGACTTCCAGGCGTTCTTTGACCTTCCAGTGATATCTTGAGTGAATCTGGAGATGCAGCCGATGTATTGCGATTTTTGTCTAATGACTTGGTGATTAACTATATGTTGCTCCTTATCTAATTAAAAGAGGGGCAGTAACTGAATGTGTGTTTTCATTGTATGTTTGTTTCATCTTGATGAAATAAGTAGCTAACAAATGATCTTAAGTGTAAGGAATGGTGCAGGCTTTTAACTATACCGTGGACACATGCAGGTACGTAATTGACACATGACTGAAGTTTCTGTGGATATTTAGTCATAGTATATGGTGTCACATTTGTTTGCTTTCTTAAAATCTGAATGGGCTGAATAAATATGTGAGTGTTTAGAATGGAGGCTACTAGATTCTGTTTATGTTCTAGACACCTAGAGGTGTCTAGAATTATTAGCATAATTAAGTATCCCTTAGAACTGTTAGCAGTGTGAATTGACAATTAAAAACTTGTAGGGAAAATATAGGGAATTACCTTTTGTGTTTTAACAGGAAAAGGCTGACAGTAAGAGGATGCCTACTGCTGCTTTTATAGGTTGAGTTTCCTGTATGGGTGATGAGTTAATCCCTCTCTTGATCTCTGTATTGCCTTACAGTCTCTACTGACAGAAACCAAAAAGTTGGTGTTTTTAATAAGGGTCTTCCTCTTTCTGTTGGCACCAGAATTCATTTGGATTTTTATAAAGTACTCTAAATAGTGTTTAATATTTTATGAGTTTCTTCTTCACCGCTTGTTTATTTAGTGTCACTGTTTTGTTTTAGGTTTTCCTAACATTGTTTTGTTTTATTCCCTCACCATAGAGCTGATAAAGCAGATGATGAGGATGATGAAGATCTGACGGTGAATAAAACATGGGTCCTTGCACCAAAGATTCATGGTGGGGATGTAACTCACATTCTGGACTCCTTACTTCAAGGATATGACAATAAGCTGCGGCCAGATATTGGGGGTAAGCCTAAAAAATAATACAGTAAACAGAAGATGTGAACCAAAGATGGGGTGCATGTTCTCAAAGAGGGTAGAAGTCCTCTCAGTGCAATTTTTAAAACTTAATATAGCAAGCTAAATGTAACAGTAGTAAAATGCAATGGTTTTCAGGAACTGGTAAAATAATCTCTGTGAGAATAGATTTTTAATGTTCTATTTACAATCTCATTTTCTTATTAAAGTATTGCTTTTTGGGGACAGTGAGCAATCTATAATACAACATTCAAAGGCAATTATAATTTGCTTTGTTTTACTAGGATCTTCTGATGGAAAGAATTGTAGGCATAAACCAGCCGTGGTTATTTAAATTTTTGATCTTGAGTCTGTAGGACTTTATTACAGAACTATTCCTAGATATTTTTACTCTTGCTGTAGAAAATGCATTCTCTTTTGAGCAAATTTGACTCAATCCATTTCTCTTCTTTCCTTACTTCAGATTTTGAAAAACTTCACAAGAATCTAAATATATATATTTTCTAGAGGAATATAGGAAGGAAGATTGCAACTCTGCAGCTAGTAGGAAGGCAGTTTTTTCTTTTGATAGAAAAAGAGTCAATTTTCCTGTAACTATTAAATGTCAATATTTGGAATAATCTTGTGTTGAAAACAAGGAATGCATGAAAGTTTGACAGCTCTTTTCTATCACGTGCATGCTGGGTCAAATTAAGAAAAATAGTATATATTCTCTGAGTTTGTTTCCTGAACTGTGAGGGGAGAGGTGGAGGACAAATATTTGTTAAATACTTGGCATTCCCTGTCAAAGGAATGCCATGTAAGCCTGTAAGCTGCTTATGGAACAAACAATACAACAATCTAGACTTGTTTCATTTATGTAGAACAGGGAGATGCAATCTCAAATAAAGTATTTTCTTTTGAAAGCTGCTGACAATTTGCTTTCTTCCCCAGATTTCTTAGTTTTGTTTAATTGTTGCCTGTTACCCTGAAGATGAATGGCAATTTTTCTCTCGCTGTCATAAAGTAATCACATATGAATCTCATAAAGTTTGTTGTAAGTCTGCTTTCACATTCATTTAATTGAATTATGGCAAACATTTAGACAAGAAAGATCCTCCAGCATATTTTTCCTTAAAATCCCAACATTGGATAGATGTATAGCACTACATTTTTTTAAATTATTTTTTTTCCTCCTGACTGCTTGATGTGACAGACAGCAAAGGGATTACGAGGGAATGAACTGTCTCCACTAGGATTCCTTCTAATTAGCTTGTAGGTGGGGAGGAAAGAAAAGATAATTCTCTTTCTTTTCTCTTCCCATAAAACATAGAAATACATGGAAATAAAATAGAGGAAGAGGAGCTTATTCTGACACGTCAAATGAGTTTAAAGGAGCACTGGAGAATTTTGGTGTAATCCTTACTTGCACTTCTATGGTTCTGTACTGTCTTGATAGGGCAAGAACCCTGCCCTGTTGTAGCTCTATGTGTTTGGATTTGAAAAATCAGTTCCCAAAAGACTTGCTTCTCACTTCTCTCACATAACTGCTCCCTTTATTTTTCTTCTTCACTCTCTTGATGAAATACTGATGTACCAATCTGAGCTTTGCTATCTGGGACCTCTCTCCATCCAATATATTAAAACATAAGGTTCATGAATAATTATCCAGGATGCTGAGAATAGGAGACATTTGGGAGTATTCATTTTATTGCCAGGGGAACAAATGTTGAGAGTGAGTCTCTTCTGGATAGAGGGGGAGTTGCAGAATTCTACCACAAGGTATAAAGTTTGGACAACATAAGATGAAATTTTCAATGTTGGATGAAGGCATCAAATTCTTTCCAGCTGCTTGGGAACTGAAGCAGATACTTAACAGCTAGAAAAAAAAAAAAAATTAGGCTACAGTGCATTCATCTTAGTCTGCTTCAGTTATGGGGATAAAATCTGGGGTCAGATTCCACATCTTCAGAGTACATGTCAGTACTTATACAACAAGGTTATTGAACTGGAATTCTAATTATCTTTCCAAGCAATAATATCCCACAGAACATTTTTACTATTGAATTACAAAGCTCAGTAACAATGGCAACATTTTTTGTTTTGAACCTGGACTTTTTGGGTTTAAATACCAGAGCATAATTTTGCTTTCTTCCTGATGCTGACACAGAATTTCAGCATCTCGGAGGGAGATAAGGGGTTTCATTGTTTAACATGCAGTTAGTTAAGGAAGGTAATACGAGAGAGATAAATGAAAACTGAAATATCAGAGGCACTACTGAAATTTGGTAGGAGAAAACCACACTTTGTCATTTTCTGTTTGTCTCATTCAAATATCAAGGAGCTGTGATTTCTTAACTGTTGCCATTTGCTATGTTTCTTAATCATACTAGTCTTAAAATTTGTATAATATACTTTGAGATGTTTGGAGCATAAAGGACCTAGTATTAAAGTATCTGTTGCTCAGTATGAAGTAAAGGTAGTTACCAGATGAGGTCTCTTATCTTTAGTATAAATGCCTTTAATTACACGTACACATTCGGGCTGCTGCTGTGTTAATAAAACAGGAATATTCTCCCTGCAATTTTACCTTCTGACTACCTCTGTTTATAACCACACTGTTTCAGCTGCAACCCTGCATCAAACTAGCCATTACTTTTTCAACTTAAATGAAAGAATTCTTGCAGCACACTGTACCATCTCTCACAGCCTAGGGACACTAATATATTAATGTTAGATTATCACATTTGTTCCAGTCCTGTGTGTCTCTGTGTGTTATACAGGTGGAACCCAACTGATCAGTCTGAAAGCTTAATTAAAACTAGGAAATAATCATATCTACTACTCCAATGGAGTGTTTTCATTCAACACTTTGAGGAAGGTCCTCATTGACAGATTTTATTAACAATGGTGAGGATGGTTGCTGGATACCTAGAGAGTTGGATACCTAGAGAAATTTGGGTAGGTGCAATTACCCTATGAGCAGGGTGTGGGTATGCAATTGCATCTCTGTGCACTAGTGCTAAAGCTCATGTACTCAGGGATATAAAAAATACATGAACTAAAAGAGGACTTTGAAGAAACTAATGGAAGCACTAATTCTGAAAAGATAAGGATATAAAGGGGATATTGAACAAGTGCTCTTAGTGTAGCTTTGGTGAAAGGATGGTATAGGTAGGAAAGTAATAAGCCCAAATAAGCAGGAAATATAAAGGAAAGGTAGAGAGGTATGCATTCTGAGATGAAGAATATTCAAGGAAATTGAAATACAAGAGCAAGATGTAGAAAAACAAATGTAGTGAATGCTCAAGGTACTGGATATGTGCATGGAATTATAGAAATATTAGAAGTGGTGGGGTAGGAGTATTTGATAAAGATGTGTTTCTTTTAAATAAAAAGATTAAAAAAGTGTGGAGAACAGTGCTCTGATTTCATCAAAATCATCTTGAAAAGAGTCTTCAGAGATGGAGCTGGGAGCCTGCTGTAGATGTTTGGGGGTGAGTTTTCAAATATAGATAGCCATATAAGTAACACTCTTAGACCTTCATTCCAAAATGGGGAATTGTGGTACTGGTTAGTGAATTTAGATGGAGTAACGTGCTATTGGATAATGTTGAGGGCTGGAGTAACGAAAATGAAGCGATATTAAGCAATAAAAAATGCAGTGTTCTGCATTCTTTCAATAATGGTAATATTTTTTGTCAGGAGACTAGGGTTTATAAACTGATAATAAGTGGTGAGGAGAGCCCTTTTGTGCAGTAGGCAGAGATATTTCATATATCAAAAGCTGAAAACCGGGCATGGATAAATGCAGGCTAAGAAAGAGGCACTTTTGGTAGCAAGAGGAATTACTAAAATAATTTGTCAGTGACCAAGGTAGATTTTTATCACTATGATTTTTCTAGCTGAGAGTAAACATTTTTTTAAAGTAGAGGTTTTGAACTCAAGCCGGGGTCCAGAATCAGTCTGTGTATTGGGTTTGTGTGGCAAGGTTTTGGTGGGGTGGAGGAGCTGCAGAGGTGGTTTCTGTGAGAAACTCCTAAAAGCTTCCTGCGTGTCCAATGGAGCCAGTGCCACCTGGCTCCAGGATGGGCCCACTGGTGGCCAAGGGCAAGCCCATCAGTGACAGTGGTAGCACCTCTGTGGTAATGGGTTTAAGAAAGGAGGAAAAGAAACCCAACGTGGTGATGTTGCAGACAGAGAGAGGAGTGAGAATATGTGAGAGAAACAACTCCTTAGACAGCCAGGCCAGTGAAGAAGGAGGAGGTGTTCCAGGGGATGGAGCAGGGATTTCTCTGCAGCCTGTGGGGTTAATGGTGGAGCAGATATCCCTGGAGGACCCCATGCTGGAGCAGGTGGATGCCCAGAGGAGGCTGTGAGCCTGTGGAAAGCCTACACTGGTAGAGGTTCTGGGCCTATGGACAGAGGACCCCATAGGGGAATAGGTTTTCTGATAGGCCTTGTGGCCCCCTGGGGGATCCACACTGGGAAAGTCTGTTCCTGAAGGACTGCACCCTGACAGGACACATGCTGGAGCAGTTGATGAAGAACACAAGCCCATGGGAAGGATTCGTGTTGAGGAATTAACAAAGGACTGTCCCCTGTGGGAGGAAGCCCATGCTGGAGCATGGGATGAGTGTGAAGAGACCTCCCCCTGAGAAAGTGGATCTGCAGAGCCAAAATGTGTGATGAACTTACCACAACCCCTGCTCCCCATCCCCCTGTGCCACTGGGTGGAAGAGAGAGAGAAATCCAGATAAAATTAAGTTTGGAAAGAAGGGAGGGGCGGGGAAAGGTGTTTTAAGATTTGATTTTATTTCTCATTGTTCTGCTCTGGTTTGAGTTGAAATAAATTGAACTAATTTCATCACATCAAATCTGTTCTGCCTTGGACAGTAATTGCTGAGTAATCTCACTGTCCTTGTCTTGATCCACAAGCCTTTTATTATATTTTCTCTCCCTTGTCCATCTGAGGAAGGAAGGGATAGGGCAGCTTTGGTGGGCACCTGAAATGGAGACAGGGTCAACCCACCACAACTTGAGGGTTATGCAGCATCATCCCTTACTGGAAGAAGGGTAGTAGTCTGTGCTGGGTGAGAGATACTACTTTCCAGGTTTTGTTTCTTGTTGGGAAGTTAATTTTTGCTCTTGAATCCCAGGCACAAGAGTTTCTTATTTGCTATATTTATTTCTTGGGACAAGCCTGTCCTTAGCTATGTTCTTGTTTTAGGTGATGCTCAATACCAGTCAAGCCTTTTAAAACAGAAGAAAAGTTTAGTCTAGTGAAGGAAAGCTGTCAAAGCAGGAAATCAGAAAGTGTGAGTAGGAGCTGATGACCCCCTTGGTGCTCTTCTCTCCTGTTGTGCATACAATCTGTTGCTCTCTCACCTTCTTACTTTACTCTAGCTTGGCTCATATGGTCTTTCACTGTAAATATTTAAAGTGGGCAAGTCCTTTCTCTCCTTCCTGAGAAGCTTCTGTAGATTTAAAGTGCTATTTTACACTTCAGTCAGGATGTGTTAAATAGTCTTCTTCCTACTTGTAGTTTTTTCAAGGCAGATACCAAATTTTAAAAGTAAAATAAGCATTCATAATTAAAAAAAAATCTTCTCAGACCGTCTTTCAATCTTAGCTCTCTGCAGAGAGTAAATGAACAGTAATAATTTTGTGGATGTCAAATTAGTATCAAAGATATCTTTTCCTCCAGTATTCCTAACTTTCGTGGCCTCATATCACTTCTAATTTGGGAACACAAGAGGAATGAATTCTTTCTTCTGCTTCAGAGCAGTCCTTTGTACCATACAGAAAACTAAGGTAGCAAACCAGGCTCTTCTGGTCTTCTTGAACTGGATCACTTTCTCTGGATCATTTGGGTCATTTAAAATAATTTCAACAGAGGCAGATTTTCAGACTCTTCACTAGGTACTAATAGCTCTAATAATCTTACTCAGAGCGCTGTGGAAAAAGCAAATTGAACTCTGTGGCATGTACAGGAGAGCCCTTGTGGCAGATCAAGTATGCTGCAAGCTGGAATTTTATAAAACTGACACAACTCCCATTAAAAACTGGCTTACTGACAGATCTCAAAATGTAGTTGCTAATAAGGAAATGTCAGTAGTTGGGATGTCTATAGGAGGGGTCTCATTGGAAAGTCTTCGTCAAGAAAAATGATATTTTGAGTGATTTCAGCAATGAGTGTTTGTAGTAAAGTTGGCAGATGACACAAAGACTGTTGGAAAGGGAGAGGCTGTATCTGCAGAGAAATCAGCTCCTTCAGTAAAACTGGAGGTAGAAAAATTGACAGATTTTATAACCTGCCTGCAGGTTATATTTCAAGGTGAAAGATTATGCATGGAAAAGTAGTGATTTAGGGGAAAACATAGCTATTTTGTGTAGTATAAGATCTTGGCTATGCATCCCCTGAGCATTTTTCTGAGAAAAGTCCCTTTTTGAAAAGGAACACAAGTAGAAATCTGGAAATGTTCCAGAAATACTGCTAACACTGTTCCAAAATTTTACAGTTGAGGTGTCTGCATTTTAAGATGGATATTGAAGCAATGAGCAACTTTAAAAGTTTAAGTTGAAGAAATTTTCTGTAGGTTGCCTTTGTAGTATGTGGTATGAACTGTTCAGCATACTGAAGGAACATTTCAGAGGTGTCCTTGATCACTCTGTGTAGGTATTTGCTGCTGAAGGAGAGGTTTGATACATGGCCAGACATTGCTGAAAGTTGGAATCAAAGACCTGAATCTCAGAACAAAAAGACACTTCTTAACACTAAGGAGAATTAAGCATTTCCTACTGACATGGAGAAAATGCAATAAATAGCATTTATTGAGCAATGAGGCAAGATACACTTTGATCCATCTTTTGTTCTAGTCCAGCAGTAAGGATGCTGTTACACAGATACAGAGGGTTGCAAAATTAAAGGGAGCGGGTATCTATTTGAGAGATGTTACACATGTAAAATCTGTTATATTATACATATATCTATATACACACACATGCATTGTATATTTTTCCTACTCTATGTTTTCAGTCTGTGGGTATGAGTCCTTGTGATGCCTTCCTTTATGAATCCTGCAGACACTGCAAACATTTAGTAGCTCAGGAAGTAATTTTGATTTTTTTTTCTCCCAGGAGAGAAATTGTTTTACAGACCCTTTTTAAACTTCCCATGAAGCATTCTGGAGGCAGGATGGCAATCCAGTGACTGTGCTCTGTAGTGGTGCAGAAAATCCTTTGTTCAGCCTCACTGATGTGCTTTGCTGTCAGGCATCTGGTCACACCAGTAACCAGATGCTGAATAAGGGAGAATTTCCTCCCATGTGAAACTCAGGGAAAAAGGTATCTTAGGATATTTAGGAAAAGTATCTTGCCTGTCATTGTAGCTGGTGAGGACGATGTCCTTCTGTGTCTCTGTTCAAGTATGAGATTTTTGAGATTTAAAAAATTCTCTTCCTTAAGATTTTAGGTTTGTTGTAGAGCACTTTGGTGATCTCTGATGGGTTGCAGTAGAAAGAAATAAAATCTGATCACCTAGTGTTCCCCTCCCATGACATCAAAGTGCCTTTTTGGAAAAGGGGAAACCCTTTTCCATCTGCAGATGGACAGAGATACTTCATTTTAATGTGCCAGATCATGAAAGAAAGCCCATCAGAACTTTATTACTAACCCCCTTCATTTCACTGGGGACTAGGATATGTATCCCTTTGTGTCCACATTATGTCTCTCCAGTACAAGCTAAAAGAAAGCAATTGGTAAATTGGTTAAAATGCATTCTTACGTCTTCTATTTGTACCTTTTTTCTCTCTTTAAACCAGTTAGGAGGAAAAACCTGACTGATCAGTGCCACCTGTACTTCAGATGTGACTTTCATGAGAAGTCACACTTTGTGCCCTTCTGTAATTCTCTAAGAGCATATTTGGTAGGAGAATGTATTTTTAAAACTGTGAGAGTAGTTTCCCTCTCTTTTTAAAGAAAAATAAATTTGGAAATGTTTAACTTTTAAATGACTTTCACTTGAGAAACTTTCAGTTTGGTGTTTAGATCGGTGTATTAACCAAGGTGATGGAAGGATATTAGTAATCCTTAGGTGTATTATCATTGCATGAATTGAAAAAAATCTGCTGTGAAAAGTTTTGGGGTTTTCTTTGGTACACATTTTCAGTAGGAATCAAGAGAAAGCACTGCATATTGATTCCTTAGAGCTGATAAACAGATCTGCTCCTAGACTTTGTGGTTTCTTGTATGAGCAATTTTTTCCAAACGTTTTTTTCTGTTCAAGATTGAATTTTTATGCTGAGAGACAGTATTAGGTTTTGTTCTGGGGTTTTTTTGTTGTTGTTGGGTTTTTTTCTGCTTCCTTTATACTTTTTTATTTCTTTTATACTTTTCATACCTTTCATATCTATCTTCTATCTGTTCATAAAGCTCAGGTGGGGATTGCATTATGAAGTAAAAAAATTCATGTTGATGAGATGGAGTATGGAGTAAGGAAGCCAAGACTTCCATGATCCTACACAGAATTAACAAACCAGAGATGTCATTATTCTGAATTTAATAAAACTGTATCAGATTTGGTTCTGGTTTAGAGCATAAGTTAAGTTACACTAACAATGTACAGTTAATTAAATATGTATTTATTATGGTTACTGTTTTGTTTAGTGAGAACTACGATAATAGAAACAGACGTCTATGTTAACAGCATTGGCCCAGTTGATCCAATCAATATGGTAAGTTCTGATTATTGACAGAAAACATCTGAATGATGTGATGAGCTAATATTATGAAATAATTCTAATCTCATTCAAATACATTTCTTTATTTCTTTACTGTGTGTTCTTATGCTTATGATTGTGATTCTTGCAGAGACACATGCAGAGTCTATTGGCAAGTGTTGTAATTGTTAAAATATATGTCTTCTTTAAATAAAAATGAGGCCACACAGGGGACATTGTATCATGTACTTACTTTAGTTTGTTTGGAACATATTCACTATGATTGTTTACACCCGGGTTATCTCTGGCCCAGTATAATTTTCTGGAGCTACTCTTCATAGATTAACAAAATAACAGTTGAGCCAGCATTTGTGTATAAAACTATATTCAGTGCAGTGATCTGTTATTATTTTTCAAATTCATAGAAAGAAAAAAGTTAATAAGAACTCTTTTGTCCTCTCCCATGTCTTATGGGTCCTCTTCTGTGTGTGTTTGTCTGTACATATAGCTGGTTTCTTCAGAAGTTTAGCAAAGTATCTCATCTAGTTTCCAGTAGACCTGTTGAGATGTGACTGACATACCTGGTCAACACTGAAGTACCAGCAATTATGAGGTGGTTGGGTCTGTGATCTTTTGTTAAAGGACTTAAGTTTTTGGTCATGATGTACATCAAATGAAATGTGGTGTTGAAGGCTTTAGAAAGGGCTTGTTGCATGACTTCTCCTGGGGGCCACCACCCAGGACTAAGACTGGGACTGTCCCTCAGGCAAGTTTGAGCTCAGCCTCCTCCTGCCTTTGTCCTTTTTCCTTACAGAATTGCTGACAGTCTTGAATTTGCATGGCAGAGTAGTGTTTTGTACAGTCTGAGGTTGGAATATGCCAGTGCAGGAGGCCTCTGAGCATTTTTTAAAAGCACAGGATTTCTAGATTATTAGTGAGGGTCTTGTGGTTTACATGTATGTTGTCATGCTTGGGTGGAGAATATTGACTTTCAGTGATGAGAAGCCAAGCAGAAAAACTATGAATACAGTCACAGAATCACAGAATGGTTTGGGTTGGGAGGAACCTTAAAGTTGGTTTATTTCCACCCCCCCTGAACATGAAGGGACACCTTCCACTAGACTAGGTTGTTCAAAGCCCAATCCAAACTGGCCTTGAACACTTCCAGGGAGGGGGCACCCACAGCTCATCTGGGCAATCTCTGCCAGTGTCTTACCACCCTCACAAAAAACACACAAACCAACCAAAAACCTAAAAAGAACACGTGAAACAAACCAACCACCACCACCAAAATGTATATCTATAGATAAATGCATGTATAAATATACACGTATGTGTCCATAATAGTATGGATAATCTGGATAAAGGTGCCAAAAGTAGATGATGCAGATCTGTGGCAAAGGATATTCATTCCAGCAGAATGGTCTAACAAGTTTAGGATTATCAATACCTGTGGATGTGGCAGATAATGTCTCAGGCCAGGGCTGTAAGGCATGAAAGAACAGAAGAGTGATGGGGTGATGGGGGAAACTACAGTTTCCATGTCTGGTATAAGTGTTGTCTTTGGCTTTGTCTGTTTTCCTTATGCAGTCTTTTTCTTTTGCTTCTCTTCACCCTTTCCTCTTCTAAAGGAACTTATTGTGGGAGCAAAACGTGTGGACAGGCAGCTAGCTACCTGTAAGGAGGTTATAGCAAAGGGTAGAGGCTTCCTTTCCCAGTAACCACTGTGAGTCCTTCAGTCTGTGGCCAGCAGGTATTGCATACACTGGAACTGAAAATGAGAAGTGCTTACAGGTTCAGCTTTCCAGTTTTGAAGAACCAACGTGCTGGATTTGCAGGGTGGTGCTGCCCTGTCTCCCATGCCCTCTTCTTCTCTGTGCAGCCCTTGGGCAGTCTCCCCACTGCTACATAACGTGGCCCTTCCTGTGCCCATAGGTCCTTCTGCTTGCTCAGCCCAGAGCCTGGGAGGCAGTGTTATCACGTGCCACACTTGGGGTAGTGACAGTATCAGCCATGGGACTTTGTCACATCACATGTTCAGAGGTCTTCTCACATCTCCTAGAGCTGAGTGGTGCTGCTGTTGCCATGGCATTAAGTGAAACCACTCATACTGGCTTTTACTGCAGGTAATGGGCAGCACCATATTGAGCAGACATACTACTTGATTAGAGAGCAGGATCCTAATGGTTGTAAGATACATCAACTGCATGTTTACTTCTCGAACTTTCTCATTTCTTTTAAAAAAATATAACAATGAAGCATGCCACCAAAAGGTCATAAAGTAAATGTCATTAGGACATAGGGTTTTAAAAACTGTTCCACGGCTTATAAAAATGGGCAGTGAAGCACTTAGCAATTTAAATTACAGTCTAAGGCCACTGTGGCCTTCAAAAAAGAACAGTCACTTTCACTGGGCTTGGATTCCAGGAACTTGGATCATAGGAATCATAGAATCATAGAATCAGCCGGCTTGGAAGGGACCTCAGAGATCATCAAGTCCAACCCTTATGAGCATCTAACATCACTACAAAAATAAAATGTTTATGAAACAAAACAAACCCCATATATATATTTGCAAATTATTTGATTAAAGCTTCAAAAAAAAAGAGATGTTTTTGAACTGGGAAACATTATCAGAAAAAAAAAAAAAAATTACAGATTTTACCCTGCAAGTTTCCCTGTGTGAGCTGTTGGTTGCATTAGGAAGGCATTTTGCCTGGAGTCAGTATTATAGGGGATTGTTAACCAATAATACCAAATTGCCTCCATTTCAAGAGCTGTCCTTAGCCCTTCATTTGATCACTTAATGTGAGAACACATATCCATGATTCCTCGTTGGATTACTCATTTGCTAGATGCATTAATTCACTCTGGCAAATGATGTCCTTAAACTATTTAGTTTAGTACAATGATAGAGAGGATTTTTTCTAACAATGATGCTGAGGCAGCATATGAAGGGAGTATGTTTGAAAGCTTCAGATGATATTATGAGTGGAAATGGACATATTGATGTAATTCAATCTATTTTCTTCTTGCTATCTGATAGGCTTCCATAAAAGGTACACTTCAAGTGTATGTATGGTGTTCATTAGAGTTTGTTTGTGAAAGCTCTTGTGTTTTGCTTTCACTATTTAAGAAAGATCTGTATAAAATTCTAGATGCTATAAACACTCTATGCTTAAGAGGTTTTTTTCTCCAGCTTATGATCACTTTAGGCATCCACAACCTCAGTAATCACTTTAAAGAAGTGTCTGGATCAGCAGATTAGTTAAGTTTCTTATACTCAGTAAATCTAGAGATTTTTCAGTCTGTCTTTTCAGAGCTAACCTGTGCAATGCATTGTGCAACAATGATGTAAAATGCAGGTAAGTGCATTTTTATGGCCCAAGTCTTGGTCCTCAATAGCTTTGTAGTGGTCTAGGGATTTCTTAGCAGAATTTAGACATGCATTGAATATTTAGAGCCTGGTTTACCTCTATATGGAAGCTCATTCAGTTAGGCCATGTAGATGTACTTTTACTACCTTTCTCTTTCCTTCCAAAGTAGGGCCAAGGTGAAAAAAAAAAGCCACTGTTTGCTGGTACAAGTAGTAGAGTCTGACACCCAGTTCCTGTGTAGAAATGCATGTTGATCCATGTTGTCTGTGTCATTAGTTTTCAGTGCTCTCTCATACATGTGAAGCCTGTGTGTTCATAAACACACAAAGTTTTGTGCTACTGGTGCCCAAGGTGAGAACCATGGCAGCACCACAGCTTTTGTGCTTTGGCAAGAACATCCAAGTGTGCAGATCAGTGGTCCAGGAGAGGAATGGAATGCCTTCAAGACATTTTCACCTTCATTTATATAAAAGGATACCTAATTTTGTAACTCCTATTTGATCAAAATTCTCATTACTATAAGAGACTACTACACCAAATGAGAGAAGTTTTTGGAGAGTGAATGCAAGTAAGTTAAGTTTCTTGAGAAGCAGTAGTGCATCCTTATGTCAAAAACAAAGAC
Source organism: Florisuga fusca (assembly GCA_038090715.1). Taxonomy (NCBI): domain Eukaryota; kingdom Metazoa; phylum Chordata; class Aves; order Apodiformes; family Trochilidae; genus Florisuga; species Florisuga fusca. The sequence goes on from JAAWXA010000013.1 coordinate 16,309,043, forward strand.
AAAAGTTTATACTTTCCCTGTTCTTCATGTCTGTTTGATCAGGTTTCATCTAATAAATGGTGGAGCAATATTCAGGTAACAAGAATGGGGAAAGGATTAGAGACAGATCATTTCTCTAGAGACGTGTAGACATTATGATGGACAGACAGACTGAAAACTAGACAAAATAAAATGCTCTACCTGACTGTCTAGATCTGTCTGTGTCTGGGTATATTTATATATATATATATATATGCATGTTTACAGAAAGAAAATAATGTTTTAAACTTCCTTGGCTTTTCCACATGTTTCTAAGTTATGATTTAATGTTTTGGAACATTGTGGGATCATTGCCATTTCAGTGTGTTTGAGAGCCAGGTATTTTTTTCTCCCGATGCAGATGATGCTCTCTATTCAGCTTCGGTATTTCTTACAGGAACCCAGAAGATCCAGACTGAAAATTCCAGAATAAACTTCTAGGGCTTCATTTCACTTAAGTAGTACAATTTCCTTCTTATTTTACAACATTTTTGTCTCTTGTGAAGATGATTTAAGCTTTTACCACATGATCTGTGCTAGTTAGCCATTGAAGGGTACCGTGAGCACAAGCTGAAGGACACACTTTGAAGCCTAGCAGCACTCTTGTTTTTAACAAGATAGCTAAACCACTGAGCAAATCAAATATTCACAGAATATGTAATGTGTTGCTTTGGTAAGCAGACTGCATGGTCTGGACACTGTGAGAATACAAGGTTTTGCAGTCAAATTGTACTATTTATGACCATGTAGAACATGCTGATAGTGAATTTTATGTATCCTTTGGGTTCTAAATTCCATTTCACTGTCCTGTTACAGTAACTAGGAATAGATTTTTTTTTTTTCCTAAGGTATTCAAGTATCAGGGTGTTCAGTGTTCTAATACAGATGGCTCCATGTTACTGTATTTATGGAAGGTGCTTTGTAGTTAAGTGTCACTGCAGTTACTTTGCTAGTCACTAAATTTGTATTGAAAGTTTGAAGGTTTTGTACTTTTACTTCAGAGTGCTAAGTAGTTTGCATCAAGCACACTAGAGTATAAGTGATCGTGATCCAGATATACATTATCTGAAGCTACCCTGAAACTCAGTACTAAAAGATGCACAAACTTAGTGTGCATCACTCTGCAAATGTATTTTAAACTCTTTTTTTTGGATAGCATTATATTTTTTGTTATAGAATGAATAGTAACTAGCATAAAGGAAAGATGAGGCGTAGAAAGACAGAATAGATACTGAAATTAGTAAGGCCCTGATCCTACAGATACCTAGGAACTCCAGTTTGCATGTGTGAACCATGTTGTGCTGATTAAGGATTTAGCAAACACAGTAGGAAAAAATCCAAAGAATTATGTGAAAGGAGAGATATGAACTGTTTCTCTCCCTCCCTATCAGTCTGTTAATGAGAGCTGTGTGTCCCCACAGCTCTATACAACAGTTCCATACAGGAAACATAAACGTGACAAATCATGGTGCTATCCAATTGCTGCAGTGTGTAGTGATGCTTCAGGACTGGGTGAACACTGCTTGATAGGACTCCCCATGGTTTGTGAACTACATTTGAAGCTTTTCCTGCAGATTGGAATCACTTTCATATTTGAAGATGACCATTTTGAGGAGAACCATTGTCTCGGTAAGATTGATGATGCCAAACTGAAAGGAAAAGCATGAGGGGTACACTTCTGCCCACATTTGGGAGTTTTCCTAAAGTTGTCTGGGTTCAGCATGCAAGCACTGCAAATTTTCAGAGTCAAGTGTGTGCATTTTGTCCAAATGTGTTGCATTCTTTTTCAAACGGCAGGAATATTTATTCATAAATCAATACAGAAGTACCAACAAGTATTTCAGTATTACCTGTTTCTTATCTTACAGTATTTTCCTTGGACTAGCCTAGAATAAGAATTTTTTTCCCAATTTACTGTTTTCTTTTGATCAGGGGAGAGAAATTCCTGTCATTTTGGTGACTATCAGTACTACAAGTGATCAGTTAATTGACTGTTACTGACATGAGTAAGATTGATGGACACTGTCCCTTTACAGCAGCTGAGTAAATGTTCCTCCAGCAGGCATGAACTTTTGTTTTTCTTTGTTATGAACTATAGTTAAGTGTCAAAACCCATATATCTGTTAGTATTTTCTCATTTTGCTACCTCTAAGAACTGGAGTAATACTTCACAAATACAATTTCATTAATGTTCTCTGTTTTTTGCTGAAAAAAACAAACCATGACAACAAAAACTTAAATTGATTAGTCTGGCTTGCAGGCAGCTAGTTTGTCTACTGCTATTGCAAGACAACTCTAAGTTTGCCCTGTTGAGTTTCAGGGGAATTGGCCAAGCACAGGCAATATTCTCTTACCAGCTCAGCAGAGCACAGTAGTTCCTGTGTTGCTCCTGATTTCTGTGATCGTTTTGCAGGAATGTCAAAGGGTGAGAGAAAAAGCAGCCATTGTATAGAAGACAAATGTTGAAGAAGCTTTCTGAAACCAAACCAGAACGCAGGCATCTTTTCAGCCCTGACTTTAAACAGCATTCATGACTTGTCCCATTTTTACCAGTTGTCCCTTAATAGATACGAAGTTATGACAGGCGATTAGGGCTCTACACAAGACATCAGAAAAATCTTTGCTCTTTGCCATGAAACATGGCCTGATTTCTATATATCCTTTACCAATGCTGTTGTCTAAGGCTGCAGTCTTTTTGTGCTCTGGTTTATTGTTAAATCTTATGTTGGGCTAGTTCATACTTCAGGTTTGGTGTAGTACTGTTGTATCACTGAAGCTAGAGTTGGCAGTTTCAGTATTAATAGTAAAAGTTTACTTTGACTTAACCCAACTCTCCTGACTGTTCTGTGTGTCTCTTTTTGTCCAGTCTAGGATTTTGTCTTGTGTTGGTCAGACCTTTTCACAGGTGTTTAGTTAGCTCAATATGGCTAAATCATAGCTTGAAATAATCCCCAGCAGAGTGTGGCAGCACACTGGTTGGAAATCCAGTTGTATCATCTCAGATTCTTAGCATCCACAGCCACAGCAATAACCAGACTGCATTTGAAGTACCTGAGCTTTCAGATGTTAATGCTCTATATTTACATAAAGCTTGTTTGTTAAAGGCATAGCAGAAGTGCTGAGCTGTAGGTGTGTTTTGGGCTAGAAGACAATTCTGAAAAGCTTCTTCCTTTTTATATGTGAAGTTGTGTTCCCAGTACTTTCTCTACTTAGATGTTGCTGTGAATGTTCTTCTTAGAGCTCTCCCTTTAGCACTTGTGCAGAGGGTATCTACCATGGTCATCTTCTTGCCTGTTCTCAACTACTTCTTGGTAGTTTCATGCACAAGTTCAGCAGCCTCAACGTGCCAGTTGCCACCTGTTCTGTGTGTCTCTTTTTGTCCAGTCTAGGATTTTGTCTTGTGTTGGTCATACTTTTTCACAGGTGTTTAGTTAGCTGAATATGGCTAAATCATAGCTTGAAATATTCCCACTTTTCATCCCTCCCACAGTCTCGGTTGCTGTGAATAAAGATGTGCTGGATGTTAGAACCAGGAATAGGGGCTCAGTTGTAGTCTTGCAAAACCTGATTGCAAAGGGGGTTTATTTAGAGATACTTTTTAATCTGTCACATGGAATCTCTTGTCGAGAGTCCCATTGGTATGCTAATGTATATTTGTACCCTTTTCAGTAACAGCTTTACCACATTCATACCATCTAAAGATGTCCCACAGAGAGAATTTTCCACTGTTTCTACTGAGTCATTTCTTGCTCAGGTTCTTCCTCTGGCTTGTCTTTCACTGGACCTCACACATAAACAGTTTCCTTTCACTTTCAAGTCATTTCAGAGCCTATCCACAGCCATTTTTAGATATTTTTTCCCCCAAGAGGCCATTTCCTATCTCAGATCTCACTAGTTTCTGCTCCCATCCTTTCAAGTTTTCATACCACTTTCTCTGAAACTGTTCTTTGTTCTTGAAAGAAATTTGGAATAAATGTCTGCAAAGCTGCTTTTACTGTTTCTTGCCATATTCCTGTTAAAACTTACTTTACTTCATTCTTTTTGTTTGTTTTTTTTCTGTGAAGGCTAAAAAATATCACAAAAAATTATGCTTTTGTTGTGTTAAAATCACTACCTTTAATTCTCTCCGGCCTTGGGTTCTTTCCTTGGTGTTACTTATGCCCCTACTGTCTTTCCAAGTCATGTCTTTGATGTTGAATTCCAACCACAAGCTCCTTGCAGAGTCTGTGTATTCTCTGTGGGCAGCACTGGGTGCCTGCACAATTCAGTTGTGATCTGAGATGATCTAAATGAAGAATAATGTTAATGTACATCACGTATCCCTTGTAGGTACTGTAATCACCTAGCACTTCACAGGGAAAGGAAAGGTATTGACTAGTGACAAAGCTAACCCAAGCAGTGCTTGTCTCCCACTTTTCCCCTCAAGACTTCTCAGACTGCTTGGCTGCTCTGTAGAAGTTTATTGTTATTTCCCATGCCTTAATATGCTCCCCAAATAGTTTCTGTCTGCTTCTGCTATGGTTGTCTCCCTTGTGTCTGCAGCTGAGACAACCCACATTTAGTTCTGTCTTTTATCTTTGTGTCAAATAGGTGATAAGCATTTTGAAGAACATCACACACCTGGTTTTTGTTATTAATTCCTAATCTGTCTGTCTGTATGGAAATTTGTGATGCTGCTTTCCAGTCGTGGGAATAATTCTGCTTGGCCTAGATTTGAACTGGCTTTGGGGAAATGTGCTTTGATTGTTAGAGTAGCTTGGAACAGCTTGTTGCAATAGAAACTGTCCTAGACAATGGCTCCTACCAGGCAATCTTCCTTGCCCATGCTTCCTTCACTGCTGCTGGTCCAGAGAAAGATGCTGCTGTTCACTGGCCCCTACAACAGCTGGCGCCACATCTGTCATGACACTACAAAACCTTGTCCTCTCAAAGTTGGGCAGTGACAGGAGAAGGATCTTTCCTCTCACAGTGCATGCAGTGGGAAACTCACTTTACAAGGCAGGGGAATGAATGGTCTAGATGCTTTTTCTTGCAGCTGCAGCTCCAAGCTGTTTACCAAGGAAGCAGATCCAGTCCTGGAAGGACTGCTGCCCTGCTCCCTTGTTAGCAGGGGTTACAGCACAGACAAGCTGGCTATTGAGAAATGCAGTGTCCTTTTGCTTGTAAGAGAATGTAACACCCTTGGCTGTTGATCTTTGGTCTTCACTATTTTTATTCTGTTTTGGCATGATGTTAAGTTACATCAACTGTTACACATTCTGGATGGTTATTTCAACCCTTGTGGAGAACACCCATCGAAAAGACACACTGTGTAATAACTTGGGGAGTTTTTTGTTCACTGGCATACAGTCAGTGCTCCACAAGATTTCACAGGTTGAATAATGGCAGTGTCTCTATTGTAGAGGGTTATCCCCCCCAAAGAGTTATGCCCTGGGGGCCAGTAATCAAACAGAGGCTTTTTCTGGAAATTCTTAGCAATTGTCCATGCTCTTATATCTTCAGAGTAGCCAATTATTGATAGTTGGAGTTGCCTCATCATCCAGAAACTGATAGCAGTCCTGTATTTCATGTAGGATGTATCTAACAGGAGTTGCAGGATAGGAACACAGGGCAGATAAGTCTTCTTGCTATCAGTGTTGGATTTTGGAGTGTAGCAGGAAAACCATGAATATAAAAGGCCAAGCAGTATCTGTGCAATTAATCTTGCTTTAAAAACAGATGCACCATACTGAACGGTGAAATATTGTGGTTGTGACTTTTCAGTGTGTTCATAAAAAGGAATTGTAGAAAACCATGTATGCCTGAGTAATGTGCAACCTTGTCACTAAAGTTTTTGGGGCCAATTTTGACTTCATGAGTCTCTCTAGTCACAGGAAAGTAGATGTAGCTGCTACATTTAGGAAGTACAGTTAATTGAACTGATAAATCCGTGTTGGCAACCTTGAAGATGAAACCTCATTCCATACCAGTATTCACTCCAGAGTTTTGAATGCATGTGTATGCATTTATATCTGATTTTTTTCTATTATTATTTTTTTGGTCCGAATTATCTTCTCTGGTTCTTTCTCTAGTTTAATGTTCATTTATAAGTGGCAGCATCTGAAATAGTCTCCATTGAAAAGCAACGTACATAGATTTTATATAAGTATACAATATATATGTATACAATATATTTCATCCACTTCCTCTCCTTGTCCTCTTTTCAAGTGGCCAAAACCTAAGCTGATGAAATAAAAGCAGAGATTTTGCTGAAGAGCTTTAGCTACTTTTCTAGCTAATCTTTTTACTGTTGGGAAGATTTTAATTATAGTTTCTAATCTTCAAAGCATTGAAATAAATCTTGCCTTTTATTCGTATTGTTGTTTGCATCTGTCACTTTGTGTGTTCACTAAGGAGTGGATAAGCACAGATGTGATATTTTTTTCTGTATGGTGACTATGTAGGTCTCGTTGTACTCCCTCACCTTCTGTAGAGTTGCATTACCATATTTCCTCTTAGCCTCTGCATATGTTCTCATAGCATCCTCTAGTGTGATTATCTGTATAATTATAACAATCTGACTGGCAAAAAGTCTCTGGGAGTAGATGCTGTGCACTTCTCTTCAGCCTATTTCCCACAGCCCCTCCTCTTCCACAGCTGCAATATAATATTAGTGCAGTATTACAGGTACATGTGAGAAACATTGTGATTTGTTACATCTTTTAGGCACCCTAAGGTCACTAGGTTTAGATTGCTCTAGTAAGCAAACTGAAATGTTTTACCAAAACCAAGAAACTTACTCTTGCTTTGTTCCTATCCGTGAGGATAAACCTCTGAAAACACTGTTAGCCCTGAAGCAGAGGAAAAATCCTGCTTTAAGGGCTTTTAAAGTAACACACCAGGGAGAGGAACCACATTTTAGACTTTTTGATAAGACTGGTTATACATCAAAGATAGGTTAAATATTTTAACAAATTCCTTAATAGCTCATTACTGAAGTCCAGAGATATTTGGGTGAGGGAAAAGGTAAAGGTTACAAATGTTTATTGGCAGCACACTGTCAAGATGAAGATAATTTGGCTAATGCTTGATGCTTTATTTGGCATTTATCTCTTAGGAGAGTATGTGGTTACCAATTTGAAAGTCTATGACTTTCTTAGTTGTTTAAGCATCCTACTCAGTATGCTAGACTGGCTCTGATAATAAATCACATCTCAATGTCAAAACAGATGGGTTGGTAGAATGCTTTCTCTAGTTAACCCTTCATATTTTTTTTCTGAAAAATTCCTTGCCTCTCACACATTACATTCCAGCTTAAGGAATTAGGAAGCTGGATAGAATGAAGGAACATGGGGAGAATATCTTGAAGCTCAGAAAACTGAATAAGATAAATTTTGAATCTGGGAGGAAAACCGGGGTGGATTTCTGAGCAAAAATAAAATGGCAGAAGAATGTTTTTATTTTTTTTTTTCCCCCCAAAATTCACTGGTAATGAACTGTATTGCAAACCTGTGGTTTCCTAACACCATTTTTCAATTCTGAGTTTGGTTTGGGAACTTTTTGTGTTTGACTTCAAAAAACTAGGCCACTTCTTTTCTGTTCTCAAAATGTGTTGCAGTTAACATAATCCAGCCAACAATTTAGCTGCTCATAGCTTCACTTCTCCACACGTTCTGCTGTGTCATGTCAAATCAGTTGTGAGACTGCCAGACAAAATAGACAAGAAAAATGTTTTGGGTGTTTTTTCTGCTTTGTAAGATGTTCTTTCCCATCCTTTTTGATATTATGTTGGAATTTGTGTGATGCTGTTTGCACTGAGAAGAAGTTGTGCAGGATGGCATCTGCTTCCTTCTCTTTCACAGCTTTCCAGTAAAAAAAAAAACAATCCACCACTCCATCCTCATGTCTGAGGGTAACTGAACAAGAACATGACAATGAAACTGATGTTGAAGATTCAATTTTTTTCCCATCCAGTAGCTGTTCCTATCTTATTTGGAGTAATTGCTTTTAGTTATTAAATTATTTTCCCTCAGACTACTGTCTTAGTATTCACAGTTTGTTCCCTGCCTGGCCCTTTAATGGGAGTCTCTGATGAGACACTGTGTTTCCAGCCTTTGGAATTTGTTATGATCTTTTGGAGAAGAAAGAAGTTGGAGGGGGATTGCAGTTACCTGTAAGTACTTGGGCAGGTGGGCTCTTTATGCCAGTTGTACAAAAAAAGAGTTCAATGATCTAACCAAATGTCAAAGAGGAGCTGAGGTGTCCCATGGTTATTGAACCCTCTGAGACTAAGAATAAGCATCCACTTTGCTACAGCTGGAACTGACACAGCCACAGGTTGATTCCATTTCAGTCTGTGTGTGGCTGTTTTATCATTAGTGTCATTTGAAAGAGAGAGTAGTAAACTGATTACTATAGTTACACAGAGGCTGTGAATGGTGATTTTCACAAAAGACTAATGGAAATAGTGATAAGAGTGTTAATTTTAACTTTTTGCAAGGAGACAAAGTAATTGCTCAGGAAGATCTGTTTCCCTAGAGGAATACAGTATAAATCTGGGTGCTGTTATGCTTGCTCATATGATGTCTAAAGATAAGGGGTTTATTCATCCTAGTTTTGGAAACAAAGTTCCCCTAGAAAAGACAGTATAGTGATTATTCTACCTCATTTTCAACAAATTTTAGGTACACCGATTTCCTCTTTCTAAAAGGACGTGGAAATATGAAATATTTTCAGGACATGCAGTTTAAGGGAAATCAATGTATTATTTAATGAAATCTGAAAATTTCAGGTTTACATTTTCAAAAATAATCCAACGTTCTTGATAAAACCTCTAGCATGGTTTTCCATTCAGGTGATTGCTCTCAAGCATCTATACTGTCACAGCTGCATGCTGCCAGCCTCTTAGTTGTCTGATCCTCCTACATGTTTGCCTGTGCTTAGGGATCTTTTTGGAGCTGTGGTACACCTGGCTGCTTCTGCAGGGAATCTTCTGTTCAGAAAGGAGGAAAGTGTTCATTTGAGTCCCATTCTCACATGTCTTGCATCTCTGCAATGGGATTACATGTATGTGCTTGGACATTGTACTGACTTTCATTTGAATGAAAGATAGTATTGATATACTGAGTTGGAAATGTGACCCCGTGGGAGATGTGTTGCATAAAGAAAATGTGCAGCTTCAGGATATATTATGGACCTTTAAAAGACAGAGAGGTTGCACGGAGGCAAAGACAAATAAATATGCTGAAGGAGCAGGTAGTAATGTCCACCAAGGCTGATGTTAGAAATGGAATAAACGTTAGTGGGAGAAATCAGGGAGTACTGATGCTGCTGAAAAAGGGGGTGAGCTACTGCTGTTAGCCAGCATGAGGCTTCAAGTCCACATTTTTCAGGTGGGATGAGTAGTTGGGTTATTCCTTTGGTTGAGTGACTGCTGAGGGAGATGTCTGTGTCCTGAACTGTCAGCTTCAAAATAGAGGACCACCCTCTGGGGATGACAGGAGACTGAATCTCTTGCTACACACTCAGCAAGATGCCTGGAAACAAGGAGTTACTGATTTTATGTTATTAAGCTACTATAGCTTAGGTTCTTTTTGAACAGTGATAAATGTATCATGAAGGATTTTAACAAAGTTTCTTTTTTTTTTTTCTTCTCCCCAAAAGTTCTTTTAACAACTCCTGTGATAATACATGGGTATGATAAAAACTTGCACATTTAATACTGAAAGGTAAGAGAATGCAAGCATTAGGGTCCACTGAGGCAGTTTCTTTGCTTTGTGTGTTCAAAATAATCTGTGAGCTCTTTCTCCTTTTTTATCTTAATTTGTTAGGGTGGTTGGTATTCTATAGCAACCTGAGTTTTTTTGCTCTGGGTGGATTGACTGTAATGCCACTTTGATAAGTCTCTTTTTCTCAGACAATGCAGTGTTACTGTGAAGTGGTGCTTAGAGCAGCACCTTCAAACTCAGACAGTCTGCTCTTTTTATTCATTTGGTCATGTCTGTTGATTTCCCTCACTGACTTCTTTTTTTTTCCCCTCCTATTTGTACTGTAAAGGCGACACGTAACTCTTTGTTCGTTCTGTTCCATTTAAGCCCATTAAAGCACTTTTCTGGTGTACTGCCTTGGGCTTTCATTTACACTGCAGCAAGGCAAGTTTCCTTTCCAGTTGTAACCACTGCAGATGAGCACAGAAAAATGAATGTTAAGGCTAAACAGGCCTTGGGTTTTCACAGGCTTCTTGAATATTATTTACAGAGAGAAAATAAGCAGGGACTTGTTTTGACCTGCAGAATCTTCCCCTCACGGCAGTGCCTCTTAAAGAGTAAGCAATTTTAGGGCAAAGTCAGCTCTAAAGTGCATTTTTGATTAGTCGTTTTGTTCTTGCTGTCCCTCCACTGTTTGCTTCACGCAGTAGTTGTTCATAACCTTTGTGAGCCACTGAGTTACCACGGAGCAGGTGGTGATTCATCTGCCATACACCACAGAGCAAGGGCAAGCCTTCCTCTTGAATGTCTATGTCCTGAACCTATTCTTCTCCCACCTGAAGAGGTGGGAAAATTCAGGGAGATTTGGGTAATCCTGGAACATCTGCCTTGGAGTGTCTCAAAGATGAAGTGCTAAATTTTGCAAACTTTCCTGGGAGATGGGTGGTGTCAGCCGCAGCAAGGAGTGAGGCGTCTGTAACATGTACAGTTGGCTGCTGTAATTATTTAAAAGTAAAAAAAAACCACAACCAAACTGAAAATCCCACTCCAACCAGCACAGCCTTCCACTATTACAGTATTTAAAACCAGAACTGTGTGCACTGTACCTATTTTTTGACCAAATAAACTAGTAGTGACCCCTTTGGCTTAAGCCAGGACTTGAACCACTGCCTCATTGTCTTTTTTCTGCCCCCCCCCTCCCCTCTGTACCATGTAACCAAGAGGTGAGCTACTGAGATAAAATACGTCAGTCTTTTACCTAATACTCCAGCTCTTTTTCCTTGCACAGGAGCTGCTGAGTTGCTCATGTGAGCCCTCATGGGGCAGCTGTGCAGGAAAGATCACATCTGCCATCAAGTAGAGAGGTTGGAGTCAGGGTCTGGAGCTGTGACAAATACAACAGGGGCGAGGCTGCTGCTTTGCTCCTTTGTCTGGAGTGCAGGAACAACTGCATGGATTCTTTGAAGAACAGTATTTCATCACATCTGTAAAGTTTCATACCTCCCTCAAATTTTACTGTGTCAAGAATTGTCTCATTAAAAGTCTGTGCGTTTTCCTTTTATTTACGTATTTATGACCTTTATTGAGCCTTTAATAAATCAAGGGAAATTCCCTCCAGGACTATGGTTATGTATATTTTTGTATGTATGTATGTATGTAGATACATGTGGCAGGTGGTTTGAAATCTGCAAACTGTGACGTTTGCTTCCCACAGATTCATTAATTTTTCAAAATCTGAAATTTCTTCAAGGCTCTTACATTACAAGTTGTAAAATTTGGGGTAAAATATAGAAAATGTATTTGCTTTGCTTCTTAACAGATGTCGAATCTCTCTCTTTAATGAACAGAGTCCAGCCTTGATGTATTAAGGTTGTCCTTAATTTCTGTCCTGGGTCTCCAGATGTGGTTGCACTATACAGGAACCTCCAAGTTACAGCAAGCTCCCATCACATCTCCTCTTCCTAAACTACTTGGTGTGTGTCAGGGGAGAGGAGGTAGGGACAGAAGGCCATGTGCCTGTGATTTCTCAGTTTGTGTTTCTCAGACTGCTGTGTGCTCTACACCTCCCCATACAAAAGAGAATAGCAGTGGCCTTGGATTTGTATATGAATTAAAACTGTTGACTTTCAGACTGTGGTAAACATAAAAATAGATTTGGGCTTTTTTTTTTTTTTGTTCTTAGGAATACACTATAGATATAATTTTTGCCCAGACTTGGTATGACAGTCGTCTAAAATTTAACAGCTCCATGAAGGTGCTTATGCTTAATAGCAATATGGTTGGAAAAATCTGGATTCCAGACACTTTCTTCCGGAACTCGAGGAAATCTGATGCTCACTGGATTACAACTCCAAATCGTTTGCTTCGAATCTGGAGTGATGGAAGAGTGTTATACACTTTAAGGTGGGTTTTCATTAACTGCATAGGAAACAATAAAGCTGTTATAACCCAGAATATATAAATAATGAATATGACTCAAATCCTTATCATCTCTTTTGTTTTGGACCACAGAAATTTGCAAGGCTTTTACTAGAGGAGAAAAAAAAATACTATTTGATAATTAAATCCTTAAATTAATATTATTGAAATATACTGTGTAGATAATTGGGTAAAGACAGATGAAGGAGATGGCAAATTTTAATTTCATTTAGGTACAGGCAAGTTTTAAAAAAAAAATGTTATATAGCTTGTGGTGGTCTATCACTAGCATATTGAAGACCTAGTCGTGGACTGTTTTGCAGACTTTCTGTTCTAAATAGTTCAATATTTAATTCCCACCAAATTGTATGCTGTAAGTAAATATGAAATGCTTCAGATAATGAAAATAATAAATTTTTAAATTAAATTTAAGGCCTTAATGCAGCATATAATTGTTAGCATGTTTACCCTTGCAAGCTATTAAAATCAACAAATCTGTTCATCCAATTTAGGCATAAGCAAACATGTTGGTGATGATTTTCTTGGCAGATGGGGGATGCTTACCATCTAGGCTGTCTGCAGTCATCTTTGAGTTACTTTTTAAGTCATTCTTGAAAGGCTGTAGAATACAGAAAGCATTTTAGGGTCATCTCTCAGTTTTATATTTTAAATATGCCTAAAAATCTTGCGGTAAATTAGGAGCTGATTAAGAAGCAGTCCGTGCAGAGGATTCCATAAATCTGATTCTGTTCTTAAGAGTTTATTTATTTATTTAAAGAATAAATAGCACCTTTTGATTACTTTGTTTTCAGTCATCTATGCTGTTTTCATTTACAGACTAGTTGTGTTTATGGACGATTCATAAAATTCTTCAGTATCAGAACTAAGAAGAGGTAGAATGTTTCAAAATAATTCTCTTCACTGATTTTTTTTCTTAGTATGCTTCATTTGAGAGCATGCAAATATCTCTGAAGGGCACTTTTTAAAGTTTATTATGCTGGTGTTTATAAAAATCTCTGGATAGCCTCTTCTGTTGTCATACCAAATTTTTCTCTTTTTTTTTCTTTCTGCAGCCACCAATTCCATACTCAAAGTTGGACTTTACCCTTCCATGTCTGTTCCATTTCAATGCACAATTTCTTTTAAACATGGTCTAAGTACCACAGAGAAGAAACCAACACAACTCTGGGCTCTCCCAGAGCAATTCTTCTGCTAGAATATGAGCTATATAGTGCAGTGAGCCAGTAATAAAACAGCAGAACAGGTATTCACACAGCACTGCAACATCCAAACTTCTGTATACATGAGGTTATAGGCTAAATTTGGCCTAAGGTGCAATAACATTGAGATGTTCATATGTTAGTTATTGAAGGAACAGTGTTAGGATCTGGCAGTGTTCCAGGTTTATGGGCTCCCCTGTACCACCACTCTTTCCCTTCTGGTAATTGAGGGGAGCAAACATGGTGATTATTATAATCAGGTTTACTGAGTCTCCTCTGAGCTTACTCCTTGGTCTGCTCATTGCACCCATCAGTGACTGCAGATCTAGTTGTGTTGCTTTTGGTTTTGCTTGCTTTCTGGTTTTGTTTTCTTAAGCATTCGACTATCCAAAGATTGAAAATGGAAAATAAAGTAAATAAAAGTTTATCCCATACGTAGGAAATACGAAAAGCGTAACAGTAAAAAAGTATTTTACTTGGGAATGCATTGTGTGTGAGGGGGAGTCTCTTTTTTTCCCCTCACAGCAGATGGCAGGAAATACACTTTACCTTATAAAACTCTCTCCTGGCCAGGAAAGAATTCTAGAAAGGTCCTAGTGACACTTTATGTGGCATAAATACTTTGTTCTCAAACTTAGAGAGCTTTCTGGCAGCATGTGGCAGAATCTTCCTTTACCCATCCCTTTTTGTATAGTATGTAAGTATTGCAGGCAGTCGAGTATGTAAGCATTATGTTTGTTTCAAAGTAGATTTTAGAATACATTCTGACTTTCTTCACAGTATGACCAACAAAGTAGGAGCTATTGTCAATAAAAAGAGAGCAGTTTGGAGCCTAAACCCTTGCTCCAGCTTCCTAGGGAAAGTTAGCAGAACTGAATTTTGCACTGGTTGCTTGGAAGCTCTTTGGAAATCTGTGGTAGCATTTTCAAAAGCAGTAAGTGACTCACTTGATACCACTACAAGTCCTGTACTACTTCTAAAATGTGTATTAGTTGTGTGAATTACTTGAATGCCTTAGACATTAAATGAGCAGAGCTATCAAGTCTGCTTTTCCCTACCCATGCTACTGTCTTCAGAGCTGCTTCCATGATTGTAGAGGACTCCTAAGGGTGTCTCCACTTTCTCTTTCATGTGTATAGACACCTGATACAAGATGCAAAATGCAGTTTCTCTTCACAAATGCATTCTTCAGAAACTTCCTTTATTTGCTGCCATAAACTCCCCGTTCTGCCCTCAGATCCTGCCTTTTATCTCCTGTTCCTGGTGGAGAGCTCCAAAAATTCCCCCCCAGTGAATTGCAGTTTTTGAAATGGCTTGAAATTCCAATTGAAACGACACAGGTCCTCAGGTTCCATGCCATGATAGGTTTTGTTCTTTTGCAGTGATGGTAGATTCTTTTTTGCACATACACAGTTATCTCTCTGTTACATCTTTAACTGGAAAAAATGATTTCTGGGCTTTTTCTTTACTGTCTACTCTGAAGTGTCTGGAAGCTTGAATATAAGACTTTTTCTGTTTTTTCTCTTCCTTTCCTAATCAGGCTGACAATTAATGCTGAATGTTATCTTCAACTTCATAACTTTCCTATGGACGAACACTCCTGTCCACTGGAGTTTTCAAGCTGTAGGTGGTAAAATAATTTAATTTTTTTCTCTTAACAGACAGGCTTTTAATTTACTTAAATTCTGGAGCAAGAGAGCAAGTGTCTACTTTTTAAAGTCTAGTAGTGAAGGAAAGAACTGACCTGTTGGTGTTGTGATTAGATTTATCACATTATTTAGTGCATTCTTAAATGGATGAATTGAATTACAAGCTTTTCATTTAGGTGGAACTTTAAAAATAGTCTTATTGTTTAGGTTTATGATACAATGCCCATTCAAGTTAATTGAAATCTCTTGCTTTGGAACAACTTTTATTTTTTATGCCTGCCAGACTTACCAGCTTTGAATTAGCTTCATGTTGTGTACTTAGAAGGAAAAATAGGATCTGTCTTCTTCAACCTGTTCCTGTAAATGATTAATCACCGTAAGACATCCTTCTCCTTTCAGTGGGACTTATTTATGTGAGCAAGAAACACAAAGTTCATGCTTCCTGTCTTTAATATAAACTGTATTAAAAAAAAAAAATAATAAAAATTCCTAATGGAATTGTGCTATTACTGGCAAAAGAACCCAAACCACCTGAAAGCAGCTATACGATTTATTCCCAGATGTGGAACCCAATAGGCAAAGAAATTGGACTTGAGTCATTCTTTTTAAATTAATGTTTCTTTGTTTAATAATTTCTTCTCGAGTTCAGCTAAATGTGCTTTGGTAGCTCCATCTATTCAACAGTTGTGCCACACAAGTGAGTCTTGCTTAATTTCATTTCTGCCTCTTGGCAAGATGGGTGGGGGCAGCGTGTGAGGCACAGGAGAACCAAGAAAGTTGCACTTCCTTAAAGTTGAAGTACTGGCCAGTGAATCAGGCAGGAAAAATCCATTCTGGGAATAATACACAAAGAAATTTCCAATAAACGTCAGTAGGAATTTTATGAAATGATGTATTAAAAAGTGCCTGTTCTTTTAAGCTGCTTATGATCTTTCAATGAAAATTTATGTTTAATTTGTGGATTAATTCATAGTGATGATTCTGAGGAATTTTTTTATATCTGAGCTCCAGAATATTGAGTAAATATTTCCTAAGTGTCGTGGGTTTGTTTTGTTTTTATACGTGGGTTTTGATCCATCTTACATCTAGCTAAGCTTAAAATGGAGTCTAGATATTTTGTGGTTAAATTTTAAGTGTATCAGGGGCCGCAGAGATTGACTTTCTGTGATCCACTTTATGTATAGCACCAATTTAGCTTATAAACAACTCCAGAGATGACAAATGCTTTGGTGTGTACTGTGGCTGAATGCTTGATTTGCTCCGTGTTATTCTAGATGGATATCCCCGAAATGAAATTGAATACAAATGGAAGAAAACCTCTGTTGAAGTAGCAGATCCAAAATACTGGAGATTGTATCAGTTTGCATTTGTAGGGTTACGAAACACAACGGAAATTTCTCATACCTTGTCTGGTAAGGCAAATTTTTAAAGTTTGAGTTCATGTCATATCTATGTAGAGGGATACTAAGAGACAAAGATAAAACTGAAAACTTGTTTTCAATGTCATGTGAATACTTTAAAATTTTTTTATTTATTTATAGGTGATTATATTATTATGACAATCTTCTTTGATCTCAGCAGACGTATGGGGTATTTTACTATTCAGACCTACATTCCTTGCATACTCACTGTTGTTCTTTCATGGGTGTCATTTTGGATCAATAAGGATGCAGTCCCTGCAAGGACTTCTCTGGGTAAGAATGTTTTCTTTTCCAACCTTGAAGGGCCCGATGGCCCCAGGAATACAAATCTGCAGCACAAAGTAAAATTAACCACAGTTAATTCCCCTTCAGATTGTGACTATTGGTCACCCCCTCTCTTGAAATGCAAGATTAAGAGTAGATAGATCCTGCTGTGGTTGTACAGAGGCTTAAGGAGGGAGGGTTGAGAATGGAAATCTGGGAATTCTGGTCCAAGGCTTGATGAGCAGCTGTTGTTCAAATAAATAGATTTTTTTCTCTTAGCATTATGGAACAAAGGATGCCATTACAACATGGGGAAAAACCTTGAAGGGTTGTTTTTTGTTGAGGTTTTTGCTGCTGGTGGTTTGGTTTTGTTTTGGCTTTTTTAACAATAGAAGTGATTTAGCTGTTCTTCTATGCACAGGATAGGGAAGAAAATTTGCAATTACTGACTCTCCTGCTTTCATTATAGACATACTGAATGTGTGTTGTAAGTTCTGCTACGGATCTGATTCTGTGCTATGTGTCATCTTAGCTGATCTTTTTAGCATGGGGACAGTCTCCTTTGTTTGACTGCTCAGGATTCATGGACTGGCTTGGAGAAGAGTCCAAGTCTGCACCCAAAGCACAGTAGACTGGACTGTGTTGAGTACACAGGATGCTTGCTAGCAGCTCTGAACTTAGCAGTGACAGATGCTTTTAGTAAAACTTGTGCCAGCACTATGTCCTATTTTGGAGAAAACATCAGGTGCTGAGAGTGACCTTAAGAACTGAGAGATGTGAGTTAAGTTTTTCTCAGCAGTTTATAGAATTGTGAGCACTCCCATTCCCATGTTATAGGAGTGTTTCCTATAAGAAGGATGAGTCTAGGCTATAACTCCCTGCTTTTCTTCCTGAAACTGGGAGAAAGTCAATCCTGCAAGATTAATGAGCCAAGAAAGAAAGTTAAGCAAAAATGAGCATGGCTCAGTAGCCTAATGGAAAAAGCTAAGGGAAGAAAATCAGTCTTGCATCTTAATGCTGTTTAAAAGTACTGCAAAGTTTAGTGACGAGAGCCTAAAATCTTGAATAAATCGGTGAAATTGTCTTGATAGTTTCATATCTTGATTTAGATATTTATTATAAGATTTCTTTGACTGCTAAATGATTGGACTTCATTGTGGGTGTCATCTGGGAAGACAGCAGCTCTAACGGGAAAACTGTGGTAATGTATCCCACTAGTTCTGTACCCAGTTTGCTCTGTTTACAGAATATTTGTTCTGTTCCATGAACTTAGCAAAGTTGTCTTTGATCTCATGGTTAGGGTAGAGTTTTCATGCTCCCACTTCAGCAATAATAACCTTCATCTGCTTGAGATGTCCTACAAATGTTTGCAGCATCATATTTACAGTTCCCTGCAGTTCACTCTGAGCTCCTTTTGTGTGAGGCCATTATTTGACAGATTGTAGGATGACTTTTCCCACTTGCAGATGTTCTGGTGAAGAAGAAAGAGAATACCAGTCAAATAGACATAGTTCTATAGAAAAAGACTGAGAACTTAAGCCAGAAAGTCACAACTAAGCAAGGTCCATTGTGGTAAGCAGTCATGATGCTGTGGAAGGTTTTCTCCCTCTGAAAGCCCCATGTATGCCTCCTGCATATTTGAGAGGACTTGGAAAATCCACACCTCTTTTTGTCCTCTTTGAACAGGAGTCAGGAAGGGGAATGGTGGGCTGTGCTGATGTCTGGTATACTGGAAAAGCTTGAGCCTTCTTCTTCTGTATCTGTTAAAAGACCCTGGTAGACTGTGGTTTCCCAAAGCAAAAAGTATTAAGATATTAAATTATGCAGAGAAATGCCTAATTTGTCTTCAAGAGCAGGTAGTGGGAGTGAAGCACTTTTGTAAAACTCTGTGGTTATCTGTTTGCCCTTTTAGGCATGTAATTTAATTGGGAATTCTTTTGCAAAGTCACCACTTCTTTCCCACTACAATCAGTCCATAGTGAACCTTGATCCCATCCTTTGATTTAAAAGCTATAGACAGTCTTAAACCATTCTCACACATTTTTTGCAGTAAGCCTGTTCATCTTAAATTACAAATTATTTGTGTGTTCAAGTATGGCTCTCCAAAAGAAAGGTCACATCTTAATTTTGGACTGCAGTGAAAAAGTCTTTGCATCTCCCTGAAGCATCTTGTGTAAGAAGAAAGCATTAACACCTTTAAAATCCTAAACCCGTGAGGAGTGGTAGAGTTGAGATTCTGAACACGTAGCTATTAAGGCCAGCTTGTTCTTTTAATTAACTTGTATGTTAGTGAATCAAGGGAAACATTTTCTGTTACTTAAGAAATATTATTGAAAAATTACCTAATAACCTAGAGAATGAGACCAGAAATCTCATGAAGGTCATCAAGTTTGATCTGATACATGTCAGGGGCAAACAATTGAAAAAATTATTCATTTTGCTTATGTTTTCTGAAAGCTTGAAATCACTGATAAATAACACACTTTTTTAATTATTTAAATTTCCTGAATGTGCCCTTTTGTACACTTTAATCTTTCAAGAGCCAAGGGGAGGTATTTTTGTGTGGGGTTTTTTTGTGCTTATTTGTAGGTGTTTGTCTATTGTATTTGTTTTATGTGTGAATTCTATAACAGCAAAAAAAAAAAATTCTGCCAGCTTTCAGTGTCCTTGTTTATTCAGTCTGTGTTGAAAATGGGAGGGATTGAAACTGAAGGTGAAATGTGCTGCCTTTTGTATGATCCCCTGGTGGCCACTGGATCCATAGGGGTGGCTTCTTGCAGCAGCACCACTGTGTGTGATCAGCAGTGAATCCTGCTGTGGCTCAGTTCTTGTATGCCTCAGGAATGAATTAAGGGCTAATTTGAGCTTTCTTGTGTGTGACAATGTGATGGGATTACTTACATACTTCCCTCCTCCTGTCTTTTTCTTTCTGTCTCAATCAGGCATTACAACAGTCCTGACCATGACAACTCTGAGCACAATTGCTAGGAAGTCACTCCCAAAGGTTTCCTACGTGACAGCAATGGACCTTTTTGTTTCAGTTTGCTTCATCTTTGTCTTTGCTGCCTTGATGGAATATGGCGCCTTGCATTACTTTACCAGTAACAGAAAAGGGGACAAAGGAAAAGAAAAGAAGGCAAAGTCTAAGTCATCAGTAAGTTTAGACAAACAAGAAAAAAAAACACAGAATGCTCTTTATTGTAGCATTAATTTTGACAGACTGATTCTTAAGTAGAAAGGCTAATGTTCAGACTATTAACACTAATATTTTACTTTTTTTTTTACAGTTGGGGGCTTGTTGTAATTTTTTTTTATGGTGATGAGCAATGGTTTTAGATCATTCCACTCGTATGTGAATGAGAACATGTGAGCCCAACCTACAGAGTACAGTATTTGATACAGTATTCCATGCTTCCATGCCATGCCCAAGCCCTTGGTTCTTCCAGAGCTGCCTGTGGAGTGTGTCCCCATGGAGGCAGTTCTGCTCAGGGATAGTGCTTCTGAAAACAGCCTCAGACAAAGAACAAATGATAAACTGTAGCAGTGGAGATAATGTAAATGAACTGGAGGTAGGAGGATTTGTTTGAGTCTGCATCACCTAATTTGGGTTTTGCCTAACAAGATCGGCAAAGGAAAAACTGCTTATTTTTGATTAGTATTCTGGCTCCTTTCCACTTCAGAAACCCTAACTCTTTTTTCTTTTTTTTTTTTTCCTTTACTTCTGTTTTTCCTTTTGGTAAAATGAGTCTCCCGCTTTTACAAGTTCATGTTTGCATGGTGTGAATCTCCATATATCTTGGGAACAAGTATTAAAAATTTTAAGAATCTTTCTGCTTTTGTAGTAAGAATACCAGAACTTTCAAAAAATATACTGCTGGAATCTCGTGCAAATATTTTAAGCTAATCATTAAACTAATAAAACATTGAGATGAAGGCGTTAAGTAGCTTATTCGCTTGAACACTGGTCTTAATATCTGAGACTTGACTGTAGTCATCTTTTGGAGAGAATAAGGAGAAGGACGAAGTTCTTTTAAGCTCTCTTCCAGATCATTTTATCAAAGGAAGCTGGACCAGGGCTGTGTCATATTATCAGTTGTCTTTTCTGGGTGAAGGCTGAGTAGCACCTGTGTAAGATCAAACAGGAATTAAAATGAAATTACAGAAGGCCGGATATGGAAATGCAAAAATCCCATTAAGAACCATATCCATTCTGTGGCTGGTGTCAGTCAGAACTGGCATTGCTGTGGGAGGCTTCTTGCTTACAGGGACACTGCAGGGTGCTGTGGCTTAATACCAGGGCAGGGAAAAGCTTTGTGTTTCATATTCCATTTCTGGGCCCCTCAGTTTAGGAAGAATATCAAGGTCCTGGAGCAGGTCCAAAGGAGGGCAACCAGGCTGGTGAAGGGACTGGAGCACAGATCCTATGAGGAGAGGCTGAGGGAGCTGGGGCTGTTCAGCCTGGAGAAGAGGAGGCTCAGGGGAGACCTCATCACTCTCTACAACTCCCTGAAAGGAGGCTGTAGCGAGGTGGGAGTTGGTCTCTTTCCCCAGATGACTTTCAACAAGACAAGAGGACACGGTCTTAAGTTGTGCCAGGGGAGGTTTAGGTTGGATATTGGAAAGAATTTCTTTAAGGAGAGGGTGATCAGGCATTGGAATGGGCTGCCCAGGGAAGTGGTGGATTCTCCATCCCTGGAGACATTTACAAAGAGACTGGATGTGGCACTCAGTGCCATGGTCTAGCAACCGCAGCGGTGGGTCAAGGGTTGGACTTGCTGATCTCTGAGGTCCCTTCCGACCCGGCTAATTCTATGATTCTATGATTGTATGATATGGTGATCTTGTCCGAGTGGATCTGCTGTGTCTTCAGGACAAGGCCAGTGGAGAAGGGTTAATACTGCCCTGTGCTTCCTTGGTCCAACATCACCATGATGCTCATGGAATCCAGCACAGCCGAGAGAACCGGAAAATGGAAACCTCTCAAAGCTCCTTCCTGTTAGTGGTAAATGCAAATGTGGGCACAATGGAAAGGATGGAAAGCAGACTTGGGCAAGGGCTACAGCTGAACAGTGAGAGTAAAAGATAACACAGGCTGCAGAATGTGGAGGAATTCCCAGTGCCAGCATAGCTGATTCACTTCTAGGCTGTTGTTGCAGTGAGGTCTCAGCAATGCTTAGGGAACAGGGAGCTGAAAGAGGTCTGTTTTCAGCATGCCCAACAGGGGGAAAAGGAGAGAGCAACTGCTGGCAGGTCAAAAGCCATTGGAGTGGTTTGCAAGTATACCCTATTGAATACACAGCTGACTTTGGGACTCAGATTAAAAATAACAATATAATGTTCAGTTGTGGTTTACTGTATTCTCGAAGTGTGCTTTTTACTTCTAAGTAGTAGTAAGATAACCATCTTTTCACACAGAATTCTTCAAGCATGTTTCAGCACGTTATGGCTATAAAACCATAATAGATAAGAGATTACTAAAAAAAAAATAATGTTTTTTTACTGATGTTTTACAAAAAGCTATGCAGTTTCCTCTTCAAAACAGCACAATTAAGGAAGCTATCCAGTTAATTAATGGGAAGTTGTAAAATTACAAATCCTTTTTTTCTTTTTTATCTTTTTTTACCCTTTATTAAATACTTCTGTTCATGCTTTTTCTCTTGTAGTTATGGATATGTAACTCAAAAAAAACCCCCCAAAAAACAAACAAAAAAGAAAATTAGTTTAATTCCTTCTGAAAAGTTCTATTCTACAGGTGTGTTTTCCTTGGAAAACTTCCCTTGCATAGATCTGTTTCTATTGCAAAATGCAATGAAAGCTTATTATTCTAAGAACTGATCAGCTGCAATAAATGATCTTGTGAAAAAACTGTGAGATCTTACAAATTATTATAGCAGTTTTATCTTACAAAATATGTGCTGGCATCATTCGAGAAAGGTAGTATGAGTAGTCTTCTGCAAATCCACACTAGTAAGGATAATGAGCTTGGGCAGGGAAGAACAAACCTAATTAGTTGTGGATCTTGTTCTGATCACCACTTCACCTGAAGTGAAGGCATCATCCGTGCTATGATCTCCACAGGAGATGGCTTCATTTTGTACTTGCATTAGTTGATGCAGAATAATTTTATTCTTGGTCCTATCAGAGTGTATTACAGATGCTTCTCGATATATATGGATTTTCATGTACAGTGTCAGTAGGCATGTATGTGAACAATCAGCATATACCACTGTATCTATATGTTTGTTTGGGTTTTTTTAAGTCTCTGCTAATTGCTATAAGGTAATTGTCTTGTGAGGTGTTGGTCTCTCTTTCTCTTCCTCCTCATTGTGTCTCTTTCTTATAAACATTTTAATTATTCCCTGTATGTAGTTAGTCCTATAATATGGAACTATCTTTCTGCTTTTCTCAGACCATCTCTTCAAACTTGAAATGAAGTAGCCAGCTTTAGTCTGAACTGGTGACATGAACAGTGAAAGGCAGAACTGTTATTTTTTACTTCCTCCCATAGTGTTTCTCAGCTGGGGATTCCTGTTTTACCCCACTAGGAAAAAATTTTTATGCCATGAATCTTACCTTGGTAGAACAAGCGTCTTTCCCTATATATGTTTAACAAAATAATGATTTGGTAAGTTCAGGTTTTTTTTTTAAATTCCTATTTTCTGTTATGTAGAAATAAGCCCTGTTTGTGATGCCTCAAATTAGGGTAAAAGCATGTAGCTACTGTTTGTTGGTATTGTCAGTATTTTATCATAACTGAAAAGAATAATGAGGTCTTTTAGGATGATAATTAACTCCCTGGGTCATCACGTCTAAAAAGTGTTGAAACAGCAGTCTGTGTGAAACTTCCCCTGGTAAAGGCACTTATTAAAGAAAGCTATTAAAAAACATGATGGATACTGCACTGTTTTAACATCACCCCTTGGGACACTGGGTAAGGTGTCCCTGCAGCAGTAGAGTGCCTTGTTAACAATGTATAGAGATCTGTATGGTGGCCAAAATAATTCCTGGGGAGGGGGACAACAGGACTTTAAAACATAAGAAGGACCTAAATGATGGATCGTCCTGCTTTTTATATTTTTTTCATATTTTTTTCATTGACTGTAATGGATAATTGTTTAACAAAGATTCTTCCCTTACACTTCTTTACCTTTACCTAGTTAGTTCTTCTGACTGCGTCCTCTCCTGCAGAAATGGTAAAAAAGAGAGAATGCAATGTAAGAGTAGTGCTGATGTAACCACTGAGGATTTGAGAAGAGATGCCAGAGATGGGGAGGTTGAAAGAAAGATGATTGTATAGTTATTTTAAAAGTCCATGAGATATAGAAAGAATTATTTCATGTGAGGATAAAAAAAACCCTGCAAAACTGTATTTCTCTTTTTTGTTTTTCTTAAGAAACCACCTGCAATTGCTGTTCGACCCGGATCAACACTAATTCCCATTAATAACATTCATCATCTCCCTGAACGTGATGATGATTATGGATATGAGTGCTTAGAAGGGAAAGACTGTGCTAGCTTCTTCTGTTGTTTTGAAGACTGTCGCACAGGATCTTGGAGAGAAGGAAGAATACACATCCGTATTGCAAAAATTGACTCCTATTCTCGAATCTTCTTTCCAACTGCCTTTGCATTGTTCAATCTTGTTTACTGGATTGGCTATCTTTATCTTTGAATTTCAGAGGTTTGACAAACTCAGAAAAAAAATGCAAATTGAACAGTCATTAACGCTTTTCAGTGAGCAGTGAAAAATTAGAGCTGGTCCAAAATGAGTCAAACGATTTGGACGCTTTAAAAAATTGAAACAATCAGAGGAAATATGGTGGTGTAGTCTCCCTCTTGTGATCAACTCTAGAATTGGTATTGCCATTCTAAAGAGACAAATTTGAAAATAAATATCCCTACGAGTTTTCTTGCCTGAACACACATGTATTTTTGTCCAGCTCTAATAAAATGCAGAGTCACGAGGCTGTTATTTAACTGGACAGTTCTAAAAAGGCTTTCAGTTTTGATCCTAAATGACAATACTGATGAATTTCCGAGCATCTCTTGCATCTTTACAAAGAAAGCCTTAATAAAATGGGATTAGTTATTCTCATCCATTTCATCCATAGGGTGGTGGTTTTACTAATCCCTGATTTTAAAAAAAAAAGTTGAAATGGAACATTTTTATTTGTTCTCTGCAATATGTTAAAAAGAGTGATTAAGTCATAGTTAATCACATGCAGATTTATACAGAATGCAGAGATTAGAGCAGCAAGAAATGGATATATCAAAAAAACCCCAAGGGTAATTCTGAGCTTGTCTTATCCTGACCATTGATATAGGCTTTCAACCCTAGGTTTGGCTTTGCAGCCTAGGTTACTTTAATGTCTATGCTCCATTTGTCATTAGTTCACTGTTGTGAGTTCCCTGAAGTTCTTCAAGAGGGCTGCAACTTTCAAAAATTCCTACCAAGCTGCCATTTCTTGCTTATTTCATGGAATAACATCATGGACTGATGTTGCCCAACTGAGATTCTACCTGTTAAGCATAATGCTCTTAACATCCTCCCCATCCCCCTCTCCTTTGATTCGTACTTGGGGCCAGAGAAGAAGTCATAACTGTGCATTTGGAAGAATTTTTGTATCATCAGAGTTTGGAAAACCTGTTGCAGTGCTTTAATCATTGTCTTCAAAGCCACTGTGTTCAGTCTCCAGCCCTAAGAGTGTCGTGTGTGACCTGCTCCATTTTGCATAAAGTGTTATTTTGCAGCTCCTGCTTGTTGCTGAGTATGCTGCTCACTGAGCCCAACCCAAGTGGTATGAATTTACTGAACCTATGTTATGGATTGCTGTGTAATTACCTCCTTGATACTTGTTTCTAACAGAAAAGCCCCATTACTGGGGGTGGTGGCGGGGAGAGGGAAGTAAAAATAATCCTTATGCATTGCAGATCTGTCTCCAAGATGGGATGTATCCTTCCAAAAATCCTATGACTAGTTCTGCCTTTCTGTGGTCAGAGCTTCTGTTCACTTTGGTAGCAATTCTTCAGCAGCAACCCTTCTGGATTGACTTCTCTGTGTTGACTGTAGCTGTCTGGCAGCTGACTATAGTATCTCATTTCTATTCTGAAATGTATTGTCTTGATTATGGAAAAGTGCAGTTTTTCCTTCATCCTCAAAAAGAAACTGGTCTCAAGTGAGCTTGCCAAAATCACTGTAAAATTAAAATACACATTATGTAAAAGTCAGAATTACACAGAAGACCTCACAGATCTTTAAAGAGGATTAATGGGATTAGCATGTGGCTGTAGGTAAGGATGTTCAGTCCTGGAGATAAAGACTTGATTAATAGCTAATAATAGAAAATACTTCTATTGAATGGGCCCCCTTTTCTGAATTCCTCAGAAAAGATTCATGTGTTTTTATATTCTAGTTGGTACCAAACATGGTAAGACATGCAATACACATTTCAGATGAAATTTTACTGCAGCGTTCAGCCCTGAAATTTTATAGAGAATGAAAAACTATGGTCAGTGGTTCTGGAAGGAAGTGTGGCAGAGAAGATCTCATTTAAATGCAAACTTTATTTCAGTAGTTAGCTGATGAAATATGAAAGTGAGAGAATCTGAAAGGTTGAGGTTAGCTGACATTATTTGTTGCTTGACCTTTCTGAGCACCAACTTCTGACTGTTAGATTGAGGGTAAAAGTGCAGCATCATTAGCAACACTGATCTACTGTAAAGTACTGTTGCTTTTGAGACTTAGAAGGTGTTCAATACAGTGGAAGTGTGTCAGTTTTAATTCCATAGTGCAGTTTGATGCTTTTTGACAATGCCATGAAGGTGGCTTCAGCAGCACTGTGTTGCATGTGGGCTCAAAAAGCAGTCTACTTGCTACACAAGGCTCAGATTTTGTGAGTTCCTGAGTTTCATTAATTCACCTTTAAACAAAAGGGACTTGAAAGAACTTGGCACTTCACGAGGAGAAATACAAATTTCACAGTCTGCTCTCTGCTGGCATATCTAGTTAGCTTTTTCTATTCATGTGGTTGTCAGTTGCCAATCAGCCTCCAGTGACAGAGTTGAAGAACAGAAAACATCCTGAGTTGGCAAGGGATGGATAAGAAGTCTTTCATCTCTAATTTCTATGAAATAGTTTAATGGAGTATTAAAGCTATTGAATGTTAAGGCTGTTTGGCTTATGGATACACTTGCTTCTGCCTGTTGACAAACTTTCTGTGTACTTCATTTGTTTCTGATTAAATAATTTTAGTTTCCTGTAGCAATGTGACTGCAAATAGAAATGGGTATGCAGTGAACTGTAACATAGCATGTAATAAATGTTTTATTTTAGTACTATGTGGTTTCTTTCTAATCTGCATGTAAGCACTCAATTCCAAGAAATCTTAGCGATACTCAAAAAAAAAAATGGCAAAAACCTGAGACTATAATTGCTCGCTGCAATCATTTTTCCAACCTACCTGGATAAGAGTTCATTTACTGATAGCTGGGATCACAGTATTTGGAGCTGTACTGTGACCATTACTGCTTAAGCACATGCTTAAACCTGCCCCTAATCAGTATTGTAATTAGACTAGAATTCAGAAAACTATGTGCTTATGTGCTGTCATAAAGAGTGATGCTATCCTGAATTGCTGCCATTAACACATGCTTAATTTGCACTAATTTCAATAATGAGTGTTCAGTAGCTCAAATGATTGAAAATTAAGGGTGCTTGCCAGAGCTTCTTAAGAAGTTTTCTCACTGAAATAGAAGGACTTTGGAGGAGAACTTGCCATAAAGGCAGAGAGGTGAAAGTCTGGGAAAACTATTTTATACTGCACCTATCTTAGGCATCTCCTGAAATGTATTTTTTTTTAAAAAAAAGATAATTTTCCTTGATATTTCAGTATTAGTATTCACCACCTGTCTGTTTTAGCAGTGAGTGCAGCTCAGTGTATTATTCTTTGGTAAGGTTTTGTCTATGATTGTACTTCACTGATCTTCAGTGCACGTCTCCCTTGTCTGAATGCATCTGTTTTATGTAGTGGCAGTGCAACCAAAGCATGAGCTTTTATATTCACATGTTGTTGTGCTTCAAAGGCTTTAATCTTATCCAGTTTTCTGACGTTCAGGATTGTGTAAGACTTTGATGGAGAATCACTCCCAACGTGTTTTTTATTATTTTCTGTTGCTTATTTTCTATGGGAGTGGAAGATTTGTTTAAAATTGGTATACGAACTGTGCTTTGTAATTTGTGAACACCTTTCAATTGAAAGCCCGACAGGAGAACTCTGGATTTAAATATCTATCTGCCAAAAGCAAGGTGTGCTTTGTTTGATAGCATCAGTCATCATTTCAAGTTTTCCGAATACCTGAGAACTAGTGCAAATCTAAGATTTATGTTGAATTTTTAGAAATAGTTGTTAATATTTTTTTCATTATAATTCATTGTAGTTTCTCTCCATTATACATTAAATGTGATCCCTTATGTTTGTGAAATAAGACTGTATCCTGTAGTCATTATCATAGGTACAGAAAATAGAAACTAGTGTACAATTCCTCATCTAAAGAATACAAGGGCAGGAATTAAAACGAATTGCTGTGCTTCTGCTTCTGAAAAAGTTCAGTGAATGCCTGAGTGCTCTGATGAATGTGCTGTGGGAGACACTGACTCATGGAAAGAGACAGAATATTCTCGGAGCTTTAGCAAAGGTCTCTGCATCTCTTCATGCCTTTGGCTTGCTCCCCAGGTAGTTTAAGTCAATGAAAGGAATGGATCTGTCCTTCCTTTTTCAGTCATCTCTTGCTTCTGCTTCACTTGTGCCAACAATAGCAGTTGTAAGGCCATGTTGCCAGAAGAATCAAAACCTGAATATTGATCTTTATTTTACTCTTTTGTAAACAGTGTCTCAACTAGATAGGTGGGATCATCTTACCGAATGTAAAAGACTATGACCATTAGTTCTGACCCAAGACAGGTGATGGGAGCTGGCAGCTGGGGGCAGAGCTGGGGGCTTCTTACGTTGGGCATATTTCATTCTGTTCAGAACCTGCACTGAAAGCTTGTGTGGAGAAGGGGGAAAAAGTGGGGAAGAACAGAAAAATGTAATCAATCTGAATGACATATTTGGTTAATAGGTTTCTCACTTGTACCAGTGATAAAGCTCTTGATTTTGCTGCAACATAATTTTTTTAATTTTTTTTTAAATTTTATTTTTATTAATAGAAACAACAAAAAACCTTGTGGATTTTCAATTCAGACTGAATGAGCAGCAGACTGTTGTCTTGAGTGATAATTCTGGTGAAATGTCAAACAGAAAATCGGAACTGAGGTTAAATCAGAAAAAGGTTATCTCTTTTCTCCTTTTCTTATTAATGATGAAGCTGTTTTTTAAATTATTGAGTATTAATTAATAGATGATAGACACCACTAATAGACGTCAGGAAAGAGCTAGTACCCATGTATCTACAGGTCTGTTAGTCTCCTTGAGGGCTAAAACATTTGGGAATCGAAACCTCTTCCAGACTACATTCAATCACTGAGCACCTCTCTCCTTCAGGGAGTAGGAAAGGTGGATTGTAGTCACATCAAGTGTGAACTGGCATAGCTGGTGTACTCCAGAGAGGCTGGTACCAGTTTCTGGTTCAAAGGAAGGGTGATACCTGCCTGCTGGGCCATAAGGTACATAATTCCTTTCCGGAGATGGATGCGTGCTGTGACTTCCAGAACAACGGCAAAGGATCCCTGCACTTGATGTTTGTCTTTGCACAGGAGCAGTTTCACTGAGCTGAGTGGCCTCTTCTGAAGCACTGAGATCTTCCTCATGTGATGAAGCAGGAGAGTTTTGATTCTACTCTTGGACAAGGTGGGTGAATCTCGTCACAGGTCTCAGGATTGGGGGGGTCTGAGTTGTCTTCTGGATTGGTTCTGACAATAGTGAAAGGCAGTCAATACTAAACTTTTGATGTTATTTGCTAGTAAATGTCACTGAGAAACCCAGGGTATCACCATTATTTTAGAGGAAACCTCAGATAGCCCATATAGAGAGATTACCTAGAACTATAATAAGCTAAAGGATCTAGCTCCTCTTTCCATAGGTGGGTCTTACTGCCTGCAAGGGATATCTTCTTTCTAAAAAGAAAAAAAAACAGCAAAACTTAAAAGCCTCATAGCACTGTAAGTAGAAAAAATAAATCTATAAAATTCCTGGGCAATCTCATTCCTCTTCACAGTGACAGATCTTGCTTTGCCTACAAATTGTGCTCATGGTAGATCAACATTACTTGAGC
The DNA here is from genome assembly GCA_038090715.1 of Florisuga fusca. Classification (NCBI taxonomy): domain Eukaryota; kingdom Metazoa; phylum Chordata; class Aves; order Apodiformes; family Trochilidae; genus Florisuga; species Florisuga fusca. Next base: position 16,338,991 of record JAAWXA010000013.1, read on the forward strand.
TGAGTGAGCAGAGCCAGAGGGGATGTAAGACAGAAGACCTGTAAACTGTTCTTCCTTGGTCTTCATCTCAGGTCCTTTTCTTAGTCGAGAAAAGTTTCATAAGAGTAGGTGTGTGGGGTGTGTCAATGAGCACAAGTTTGCTTCTGACAACAGGACCTGAGTCTCTCTCAAGAGAGACAGGAGTCTGCTTCCACTAATAATGTTTCTCTTCAGTGATTTTTGTAGTAGCTGCTTTTCCCTACATCTGAGATACAAAAAATTTCCAGGTTGGAAGCAATTTTTTTGTGTGTCTCTAGCTTCACTGGATGATCTTTGTCATCATGGGGTTTGAGCCTTGCTGAATTCAAAAGAAAGCATTTCCCCTGAAGTTTCCCTGTCCAGGCATTTGCAAGTATGAAATGTCTTGGCACCAAATGTTGGCAGCTGAGGACTCAGACTGTCTCTGTAAGACAGCATGAAGATTGCTTTTTCCCTTAGAATTGAAAAGGTTGAAGACTGTTAGCAGCAATGACCAGTACTGCCCCTGGCAGAGGATATATTACTTTTGTCAATTCAGTGTTAAAAAAACCAAACACCAGCAAAACCAACCAAACAAACAAACAAAAAAAACCCACCAAAAAACCAACACAAAAACCCAAACCAGAACCCCAACAAAAAACAGGAAAAAAACCCCAAAAAACCCTAAACCAAACACAAAAACAAACAGCCCAAACCAAAACCAGCTACTGTGGATGAGAAATGGAGAGAAGTCATCATTTTGCTGCAGAAGTCTTTTTCCCCTTGAACAGTTTTTCCACCTTAGGAAGACAATAGATAGGAATCTTTTGTGAAAACTGCAGAAAACAGGTTATGGTAATTTTAAACAGATAACATAAGGTTTCTCCCTCTGCCGCTGAGGAGGGACGATGAAGATACTTGCACCATGGTTCAGATTTTCCAAGGCAGGAAAAAGCAGACATTTGTGTATTCATAGGCACGGTGTAAGTCTACAATCTGTGTTCACACTTGAGGCACTGCAAAAAAATCTTCATGGTTAGTTCATTTTTGCAATATATTTTGCATTTTCCACAGCTGTCCACTGTGAATGCTTAGTCTTTTTGTGTGAGTGGGAAGGGATGCATTAGGATAGTTTTACTTAGAATTTAAATTGCTGTAAAATATAAGTACTTCCTTAAATGAAACTGAGGGATCAGAATCTGGCAATCTCATGGTGATTCCTATCTTCAAAAATGCAATATATGTTTCTAATTGCTGTTTCCAAATCAATATATGATACAGCTCTAACTTGTATTCCACTTCATTGAGAATTTATAAAAAATTAAAAGGCATGGTTTAAAACCTAAATTTATAGAGATATCCTTTAAAAATAACACCTTTTGATTTAGTACATGTCTCAGCATTCCATTATTCAATTACAATCTCATAATGAAAATCTGTCTCAGCATCTCTAGTTCACATAGTTCACACAGTTTTCTCCTTACTAGGACATTCTTTTTTTATTACTCTTTCTTTTTACATGCTCACATGCTCATAATTTTAACTGCTGAAATTTACTGTGCATTTAATTTGATATTGTTTTGGCACCAGTGGACAGTGTTGCAGTATTGCACATCAATGTTCTTTTTAAACAATTTTTAAAAACCTATGTATATTACTTACTGAAAAAATATGGAAAAATTTGTAACTTGCAGTACTGTTTCTAAGGATTATATATAAAATACAAAGTATTTGTGTGAATTTATTCTTCAGTTTCATTTTTCTTTCCAGAAGCCTCCTCAGTTGGCCCACTATTTTTTTTTTTTTCACAAGTGTACTGATATTTACAGTTCTACTCTGTTATTTGGTACTATTCCAGTAGCCTTGGTATGCACCCATTATTATATTCAATTACCTAGAAACATTAAGGTGTCCTCATAGGCTTTTATTGTGATTAAGCCATGACTTCTCAGACTGTCTTCTCACACAAAATACTATAATCTTTTGTGTGCCATGCCAAAACTGAAGCATTTACAGGTATTAAATTGGTATTTGCCTCTCCATTTCAATAAAGTCTGTCTGGCAGGTTAGAGTGAAACATTGATACCATCATCATTTTAATATTTGACAACATTGTTAATGAGCATGGCTGAACCAGATGATAAACTGATGCTCTTGGCTAAATCCTGTACTGCTGAGACTTTGTGACTGTGATAGAAATTATATTGGCAATGACAGACATATGTATTTATATCCATATGTAGTCTGGAAAGAAAGATATGAAAACTTTTACAAATACATCAAATACATCAGTTTAGCAAGTTGTGTTCCCCAACCCTAAAATTTGTGTTCTGAATGTGACTAAAAAACCATGGTCCTAAAAACCCATTCAGATTTAGACAGCTGGAGTGTGAAAGTCATTCAGAACTTAAAATAATTATGGTTCCCTATGATGAGACTTGGGGATTAATTTTTAATTTAACTCTTCTTTACTTCAGAAGAAAGGGAGAACACAAATGTTCTGATTAAGACAGGTATTCGATATCACAAAGAAAACAGGAAAATTCCCTCTTTTGTGACAGGTTGATTTTTAGATATATGTGTGAGCAAATTACTTCAGTGCTGGGGGAACTGCTGTGATTGTATTTCCAGGGTAGAGGAGTCTGCTCTTTTTTTGACCTTTCTATTGATACTGTGGTAAAAGGTCAACCCAGAGTTTTGCACTTTTTAGTGTACACTTAGTTTTCTGATTCCTCATTTTCTGATGTGTATTTTAGACACATGAAAAAGGCCTGCTTTTCAGATGGTGAAAATCATCACTTTCAGTTTGAAGCACTCCAAAAGTGAACCACTAGGCATCACTGATAGTACTTTAAATAATGTAAAGTTTAGATTGAGATAGCATACTACAGGATGTTCAAATATGCTTCAAGGTTAGAATTTTGTAGCCTTTTGTTCTCTCTTGCCTGTGGGATTTTTTCTATATTTTTTTAGTATTTTCTTGAGATCTGGGGAGAGATGAAAGCAAATGAAGGGATTTCGCTCTATGGGTTTTGGGCTTTGTGTTTGTGGTTTGTTTTTATAACACTATACCTCATGCAGAATAGTACCACAGCTGCTAAAAGAGCTGATTTTATTTATATTTGAGGACTGACAAGGCTTTGGGACTGATGACAGGAATAATACTAACAAGCTCAGAAAGGAGGTGCTTGTGGCCCTCATTACCAGAAGGGGCTTGGCTGCCCAAGGCTTTGAAAACCTAATTTCTGAAATAAGATTGTGGGAGAAAGCAGGGTTATAAGGACTTCTAGAAAATACCAAAATCTCAGAAACTTCTCGCCAGGAGAAAAGTGACAGTAGTTTGAAGGATAGATTTTATAGCTCATGACTGTACTGTGAGTGTTAATGTCTACTGAATTTTCATATAAATGTTGCACTAGTCCTTGTGCATTGAATGGAAATGTGCTTGCACCCTGGTGCATGGTTCATGCAGATGTTTCTGAGATGTAGTGTGTAATCTGCTAAATGTAAAACTCTGAAAGCCATACTCTTAAAAAACAAAGCAACACCCACACCGCTAAATACCATGTGTTATGTGCAAAATGAACAGATTAAATGTTTGTGCTCTGATGTCCTCTTGAACTGATACGAAGCGAGAATTTCAACACTGACCTTTGTAAAGCAGTTGTAATTCATTGTTTTTACTATATCTGCTGTGAAGTTGATTGGTTACACTGTGAAAAAATAAATAGTGCCTGGCTACATACTTTCTGATGTTATTTATTGTCTACATACAACACCTTCTTTTTTCTTTAGGATCATAATGACCATTATAGTCATTTCAGTGAAAATGGCACACTGCTCGGACTGATAGCATTTCCTTTATTTGCTTGAAAATTTTTCCTTCTCCCCTTCTTTCCTCTCATCTTTCTCTTCCTTTCCTTTCCTTTCTGAAATAATAATGTAAATAGAGCATCAGTCATCTCAAAAAACTAAAGCTCTGAAGCTAAAATTCCACTTTACCAGCCATTCTGGGTTAGGACCAGTTTTATAGCAATGAGCTGATGAAAGATCCCTTTCTTGTTACTTCCAAGAGGAGTGGTCCTGCTCTCCCCCACTCCTCCTGCTGGAGCTGGGCTAATCCAGCTCTCCTTCCCCTTCCAGGATCCCTCATGGCCATCATGTGTGGCTCCCTCTTTGTCTTGTTTGTCATTTTAGAAAAGGTTGTAACTTTCTATGAGATGTGCCAGGAGCAAAGAGCAGGGCTCACACTGAAAGCAAATAATTCCTTATTATTTGCTGGAAATATGTTTTGTTCTCTGGCCTTGCTGGCCCACTGGAGGATCTGCCTGTACTGATCTGACCTGCACTGACCTGATCTGCACCTGAGGATCTGCTTCCTTGTGTGGTCAGTCCTGGAAAATGCTTTTAATTCATTCTAAAGACTGTGAAAATTTGCTAAAAGAGGCATGCAGTTAATGTAAAAACACTGGGAAAGGAGTCAAAGATGCCTTAAACAGCCTGGAGTTCTGGAAAATGCCACAGATTTCTGTAGCCTCATATTCATCCTATTTAGATTACAGCCAGGGATCCCAGCAATACCTATGTTCCCTTTAGCATTTTTTATTCTGTTTTGCCTGGTAACTACCTCTGGTATGATGTCCTCCCAGCTGTTACTTAAACTACTGAGGCTACTTAAGGTGTAACAAAACCTGTTTACCTGTGGTTTTTTAGACTGCTGATGTCCTCTCCATTGTATGAACAGTACAATTAACTGTGGTGTTTCATAACACCAAACCTCTGAGAACAGATATTTTGAATGGCTTTTTAGTTCAAAAGAATCAAGCCTCTAGCTTCCACAGTACTGAAGTAGCTGGCAAATGAGGGAATTAGGCAAAGCCTTTACGGACAGACTTCAAAGTAAAATCTGTCATTTATATGTTTGTGGTAAATATTTTCCATTATTACTGGCAATAGGGTGAATGGCAGCAATACATGCCTGCAAGGTGCTAAAATAAATTAATTTCTCGTTGGCAGGCCAAAGTATATTATTTCCTACAAAACTAAGACTGCTAAAACTCAGTGTGGGCACAAGCCATGTTGGATGAAGTTACTTAATGTTGGTGCAGAACCAGAAAAGGCAGTAAATTTTTAAGCATTCCCAACCAATTTATCATATTAATATCTAATACTACATTTCACTTTGTAATAATTAGTAAACAAAACGAGTTATAAATAAATCTTTAATATTAGTAGCCATTATTATTTGCTAATAATATCTGGGAATTAAAGAGGAATTCAAGAGCTCTTTTAAAATGTGGACTGGGGGGTCAAAGTGTCCAAAAGAAACGTGTGGATATTTAACAATCCTAGTCAAAAAGAAGTTACTGTCACTTTCCAAAGTCCTAGGTGAAGCTGCCTCTGCACTCCTTCTCATACCCTAAGGTCCTGCACTGTGGCTTGTTGTCATATGCCCTGAGACTGCCAACAGAGCTTCCCTTGGGAAGGATGATTTCTGTAATGCTCTCACCTCTCTTTTGGGAAGGGGACTGTGGGCACTGGAGTCATTCCTCAGAGGCCAAGGAGCAGCCTTGGATATATGGTAATAGCTTCCAGACCTGACTAGCTAATGGTGGGTACATATCAGTAACTGAAATTTTCCGTAGTCTGTAACCAGTCCCTGAGGGGCTGTGTCAGGTTAGCTGCTGCTTTTCTGTTCTCACGCATTCCCTTCTGTGGGAAACACCACCTCAGGTTTCCCCAATCCTTTTCTCTCTAAAACTATCAGCTACAACAGTCTGGTAACTTCCCTCAGCAAATCTCATCATGGGTTCTTTTCCTTGCCTTAGAACTCTCTCTCTTTCTGAACTCCCACTGTACAGTCCATCCTTTTTACTTCTACCTTTGCTGCTACACCATTTTTTAAATTTTCTTATTAGTCCAAGGTTAATTCACACGTTAAGAGATGAGAACTGTGGAAGGTAAGAGATTATTGCTGTGAAAGTGATGGTGGCATAAGAAATGAGACCTTTATCCCCCACACACCCCCAGTGGCCTGACCATACAGCGTATCAGCCTCTTGCTGTCTGCAGAACCCCTCAGAGACTTCTGTCTGGTGTGAAGTCATCTGACAAGAAATGGTAAATAAGCAGATCTTTCCTGGCAGTGTGTCAAGGATGTCCAAAGACAAAACATCCTTGAGAATGATTTTTTTTGGGGATGTTCTTTTATCTCAGGGTCTTCAAAAGTGTTTGTGTTCTTGAATGTACTTTCCCAGTGGCATGTTAAGATGGATAGCTTGGCAAAATTTCACATACTTTATTAAGCTTTCTGCCAGCAATGGATAAACAAATTGGGACACTGATACTTCAATACTGACCTCATACCCCTGCTTCTACCTCTTATTTACCACAGAGGGCACTGTGAGGAGCCCTAGCTTAAGATTGATGCTGAGGGCTATGCTCATAGTATGAGTCAGATGTTAGCTTTGAACTTAAGACTTGGACTTTTCAAGTTCTTCTTTTCCTATTGTGGCACTGAATCTGCATGACAGTTAAAGCTGTTAACAAATTAACTCCTAAAATTAACCTGGAATTAATGAATGCAAAATACTCAGCTTTCCTTGTAAAGAAGGACCTTCCAGAGAACTGTGACAAATGCCATTGCTGACTCCCTGAGAAGTTCTGAGAAGGCAAATGTATGTCTCTCTTTACTGGGAACTCTACTGATTAAGGAGACAGGTGATAGTTATGAGCCTGGAACTTTCCTAGTGATAAAAATATTCTTGATTCAAGTATGAAAAGGTAAATAAAACAGTCCCCAATGAAGACATGTCCTCAAGAATTTAGTGATCAGTGTGTGATCAGAAGTAACCAGGAGCAGAACTGCCAGACCAGTATCCTCTGAATATGAATACTGGAAAGGGGTGTGAACCTAAGTACAGTGATATCTTTCTGTTGTTATTAATGATAATGCACAAAAGCAATTTTATCCTGCTTATCTCTTGCCTGTTTTGTGTCTGGCATGCTATCTTAATACTGGATTTATTTGTAGTTTGTCCTACAGGCAGCAGTGAAAGACTCCAAGACTTTCATAGTTGCTGTAACTTAAGTTGTAGTCACACGTGCAGCTCTGTACTGCCTCGGGTCTGAATAAGGGGGAAAAACCCAAACTGTCAGAGAATGAAGTAAATAGCAAAGTTCATCCTGTTTCCAGACTGTTGATCTAAATTTATTTAAAAGCTGATAGGATTAGAGTCTCAGTGTAAGGCAGGATTGCTCCTCTGAAATCAATAGAATTACTCTGATTTACAGCTGCAACTGCATGCCCAAAATTACTTTATAACTAAGATCTAAATGTTCTGACAATGGTGAGAACTATCACAATTATTTTGCACGGAAGGCATACTGGTTTTGGAATTACAGCCTTCTCAGCACCTGGTGAGCTCATAGTGAGCTCACACACTCATTGTTCAGACTGCCAGTGAATATTCAGCACTGTTCTCACCAGTAGCTGTTGCTTAATCCCTGAAGCCAGTTGCATTGAGCAGGTATGTTTGTGACTTACCAGTAGAGCCATCTCTCCTGAGAACTAGGTTTGCTTACATGTATTTGAAATTCTACAGCAATGTGCAGGAGGACTTTGAGATATTATTTGCTGAAATAACTTCATCCATGTACCATTTGTTAGGTTAGAGATTTGTTGCTGCCCTCTGATAACAGAGTGCTTTAAAATCCTAATATGATTATTTAACTAAATGGGAAAATCTCGTTACAGAAAACTTTCAAATTTCCCAGCAGCAACAATGAAGATAAATGTGCATGCGTTATCTTCACAGTATTCAAAAAATCACATTAATGGAAGTTATACATCAAAAAATGACTTTTCCTCCAGACTGCTGGGGATTAGTGGTTAATAACTGGGCAGCAGAGTCAGAAGCATGGAGACAGCTATTAATGGTGCACTTGCTATCAGCCAGTGTCTTATGATACAGGCAGCAGTCATGAACTGGCACAAATCTGGATGTTGTGAAGATACAAAGAAATAAATAGTATTAGATGATGTGGACCACCTAATACATGATTCAGGCAGTGGGAACTATAAATTCCTCAATGTATGGTTGCATTTAAGATCCATCAGCCTTCTGTGTGCTCTGCAGCTTGGAGCCCTGAAGCGTTTTGGTTTGCTCCTCTCTAGGAGCAAACCCTTTGACATCTCTGTTAGCCCAAACCCAGTACCATCTAATTGCTGCCCTTAGGAAAGAGGACAGGAGCCATTTTGCCAGACATTATTCTCAGAACTTGCTCAAGAGCATCATTGTAATTTCCATTGGGAGATTGGAATTGTTGATTTAACTTCAGTGAAGGGAACACACAACAGAAATATCCTTAGCTACCTCCTTTAGATTTTAAGAGAGGTTTGCTAATGCTGAATGCATATTTGCCCATGAACTTCTGCACTGGATGCATGCTTATTCTGTTACAAACCTGTTTTAGAAAATATTTTATACCCCTGTGTAAAGCTGATATGGATTGTCTATGTTCACTGAAGCAGCTCCTTTTTTCTAAAAAAGTTTCAATGCCAAGCAGAGAGATAAACAGGTAGAAGCTACACAATAATTAATGGATTTTAAAAAGATTCAAGTGAATGAAAATCACCACTGTTGTAGAATAGCCTATGTGGCTAAAACACAACACCTGAGAGATTAGGGACACCTGTTCCAATTCAATTTCTAATCCTGTTAAAATGACTAAATCTTATCATCTCTTCCCACTGTTTTGTTTTGTTGTGGGGTTTTTTTTTTGGGAGGCTTTCCCCCCCAGTATTTTATAATTTTGACTTTTAAATGTTTTTCTCACCTCTCAACAACCTCTTCAGCTCCTTATCCCAGCAATGTGTAACCTCTGGTGTTATCATTGCTTCTTAGCACTCACTTGCACTACAGATTTTCATGATTTTGTTATTTCTTGTATGCTCTGCCTCTCCCAACCACCGTTTCCCCTCTGGGAAACTCAGCTGCATCAGCTGAACTAATAAACAAAAAAACCATCAAATTATAAAGGGATGCTTGAATGTCATTTTGAGCTTTCAGACAGGCAAATGAACAGGTCAAGATTTCAGGCACTGAAATAAAGTGAAACAGGGATATATGGATCAAGAAGCTATGATCTACTACTGAAATCAGATTATAATTCTGGAATTCTTGATATGTAAGAGCTTAAAATGGCAGCTGCATAATTTTCCTC
>JAAWXA010000013.1:16348228-16523958 GCA_038090715.1 Florisuga fusca
CCTTCTGTGGGAAACACCACCTCAGGTTTCCCCAATCCATTTCTCTCTAAAACTATCAGCTACAACAGTCTCATAACTTCCCTCAGCAAATCTCATAATGGATTCTTTTCCTTGCATTAGAACTCTCTCTCTTTCTGAACTCCCACTGTACAGTCCATCCTTTTTACTTCTACCTTTGCTGCTACACCATTTTTTAAATTTTCTTATTAGTCCAAGGTTAATTCACACGTTAAGAGATGAGAACTGTGGAAGGTAAGAGATTATTGCTGTGAAAGTGATGGTGGCATAAGAAATGAGACCTTTATCCCCCACACACCCCCAGTGGAGAGACAGATACAGCGTATCAGCCTCTTGCTGTCTGCAGAACCCCTCAGAGACTTCTGTCTGGTGTGAAGTCATCTGACAAGAAATGGTAAATAAGCAGATCTTTCCTGGCAGTGTCTCAAGGATGTCCAAAGACAAAACATCCTTGAGAATGATTTTTTTGGGGGATGTTCTTTTATGGCCCTTCTGTTGAGGTCAGTGAGATTGTGATCTCAGGGTCTTCAAAAGTGTTTGTGTTCTTGAATGTACTTTCCCAGTGGCATGTTAAGATGGATAGCTTGGCAAAATTTCACATACTTTATTAAGCTTTCTGCCAGCAATGGATAAACAAATCGGGACACTGATACTTCAATACTGACCTCATACCCCTGCTTCTACCTCTTATTTACCACAGAGGGCACTGTGAGGAGCCCTAGCTTAAGATTGATGCTGAGGGCTATGCTCATAGCATGAGTCAGATGTTAGCTTTGAACTTAAGACTTGGGCTTTTCAAGTTCTTCTTTTCCTATTGTGGCACTGAATCTGCATGACAGTTAAAGCTGTTAACAAATCAACTCCTAAAATTAACCTGGAATTAATGAATGCAAAATACTCAGCTTTCCTTGTGAAGAAGGACCTTCCAGAGAACTGTGACAAATGCCATTGCTCACTCTCAGTTCTGAGAAGGCAAATGTATGTCTTTCTTTACTGGGAACTCTACTGATTAAGGAGACAGATGATAGATATGAGCCTGGAACTTTCCTAGTGATAAAAATATTTTTGATTCAAGTATGTCTCTTTACTGGGAACTGTACTGATTAAGGAGACAGGTGATAGTTCTGAGCCTGGAACTTTCCTAGTGATAAAAATATTTTTGATTCAAGTATGAAAAGGTAAATAAAACAGTCCCCATGAAGGGGGAGACTTCCCCATGAAGACACGTCCTCAAGAAGAATTTAGTGATCAGTGTGTGATCAGAAGTAACCAGGAGCAGAACTGCCAGACCAGTATCCTCTGAATATGAATACTGGAAAGGGGTGTGAACCTAAGTACAGTGATATCTTTCTGTTGTTATTAATGATAATGCACAAAAACAATTTTATCCTGCTTATCTCTTGCCTGTTTTGTGTCTGTTGTTGATAACATGGCATGCTATCTTAATACTGGTTTTATTTGTAGTTTGTCCTACAGGCAGCAGTGAAAGACTCCAAGACTTTCATAGTCGCTGTAACTTAAGTTGTAGTCACACGTGCAGCTCTGTACTGCCTCGGGTCTGAATAAGGGGGAAAAAACCAAACTGTCAGAGAATGAAGTAAATAGCAAAGTTCATCCTGTTTCCAGACTGTTGATCTAAATTTATTTAAAAGCTGATAGGATTAGAGTCTCAGTGTAAGGCAGGATTGCTCCTCTGAAATCAATAGAATTACTCTGATTTACAGCTGCAACTGCATGCCCAAAATTACTTTATAACTAAGATCTGAATGTTCTGACAATGGTGAGAACTATCACAATTATTTTGCACGGAAGGCATACTGGTTTTGGAATTACAGCCTTCTCAGCACCTGGTGAGCTCATAGTGAGCTCACACACTCATTGTTCAGACTGCCAGTGAATATTCAGCACTGTTCTCACCAGTAGCTGTTGCTTAATCCCTGAAGCCAGTTGCATTGAGCAGGTATGTTTGTGACTTACCAGTAGAGCCATCTCTCCTGAGAACTAGGTTTGCTTACATGTATTTGAAATTCTACAGCAATGTGCAGGAGGACTTTGAGATATCATTTGCTGAAATAACTTCACCCATGTACCATTTGTTAGGTTAGAGATTTGTTGCTGCCCTCTGATAACAGAGTGCTTTAAAATCCTAATATGATTATTTAACTAAATGGGAAAATCTCGTTACAGAAAACTTTCAAATTTCCCAGCAGCAACAATGAAGATAAATGTGCATGCGTTATCTTCACAGTATTCAAAAAATCACATTAAGGGAAGTTATACATCAAAAACTGACTTTTCCTCCAGACTGCTGGGGATTAGTGGTTAATAACTGGGCAGCAGAGTCAGAAGTATGGAGACAGCTATTAATGGCTATCAGCCAGTGTCTTATGATACAGGCAGCAGTCATGAACTGGCACAGATTTGGATGTTGTGAAGATACAAAGAAATAAATGATATTAGGTGATGTGGACCATCTAATACATGATTCAGGCAGTGGGAACTATAAATTCCTCAATGTATGGTTGCATTTAAGATCCATCAGCCTTCTGTATGCTCTGCAGCTTGGAGTCCTGAAGCATTTCAGTTTCTTCCTCTCTAGGAGCAAACCCTTTGACATCTCTGTTAGCCCAGACCCAGTACCATCTAATTGCTGCCCTTAGGAAAGAGGACAGGAGCCATTTTGCCAGACATTATTCTCAGAACTTGCTCAAGAACATCATTGTAATTTCCATTGGGAGACTGGAATTGTTGATTTAACTTCAGTGAAGGGAACACACAACAGAAATACCCTTAGCTACCTCCTTTAGATTTTAAGAGAGGTTTGCTAATGCTGAATGCATATTTGCCCATGAACTTCTGCACTGGATGCATGCTTATTCTGTTACAAATCTGTTTTAGAAAATATTTTATACCCCTGTGTAAAGCTGATATGGATTGTCTATGTTCACTGAAGCAGCTCCCTTTTTCTAAAAAAGTTTCAATGCCAGCCAGGGAGATAAACAGGTAGAAGCTACACAATAATTAATGGATTTTAAAAAGATTCAAGTGAATGAAAATCACCACTGTTGTAGAATAGCCTATATGGCTAAAACACAACACCTGAGAGATTAGGGACACCTGTTCCAATTCAATTTCTAATCCTGTTAAAATGACTAAATCTTATCATCTCTTCCCACTGTTGGTTTTTTTTTTTGGTAGGCTTTCCCCCCAGTATTTTATGGTTTTGACTTTTAAATGTTTTTCTCACCTCTCAACAACCTCTTCAGCTCCTTATCCCAGCAATGTGTAACCTCTGGTGTTATCATTGCTTCTTAGCACTCACTTGCACTACAGATTTTCATGATTTTTGTTATTTCTTGTATGCTCTGCCTCTCCCAACCACCGTTTCCCCTCTGGGAAACTCAGCTGCATCAGCTGAACTAATAAACAAAAAAACCATCAAATTATAAAGGGATGCTTGAATGTCATTTTGAGCTTTCAGACAGGCAAATGAACAGGTCAAGATTTCAGGCACTGAAATAAAGTGAAACAGGGATATATGGATCAAGAAGCTATGATCTACTACTGAAATCAGATTATAATTCTGGAATTCTTGATATGTAAGAGCTTAAAATGGCAGCTGCATAATTTTCCTCCATCCTTGCTCGGCAAATCATGACAATGAAGGAGAAAAAGGTTGAATTTTTAAATGATGGTTTCGAAGGGGTGAGAGGAACTGATGTGGGTTTGCCAGGACCCCTTGGATGAAGAATTCTGGGCCACGCATTGCTGAGATGTGCTTTCCCCAGCACTGTGATCCTTGGTACAGCTATGCTAGCAGCTTTACTTTCCCAGAGCAGGGTGCAGTTGCCTCCTGATCAGTACTGGAATCAGAGAGGCAAGAGGGATTCTGGCTGGACCCACATAAAACCTGCTGCTTTTCTGATGATATCTATGGGCAGGATGCCCAGGGACACTATCAGCATACTCTGGGCAACACCCAAGGTGTCCAGCCTGAGACTAGTAGTGGGCTTCAGGCACACACAGCCTTAGTGATCAGGTGCTCTACATTCCAGCATCTCTTCTTACTGCAGTGGGGAAACAGGGAGCCCTAAAAGCCAACAGCCAGATTTCCAGGCATTGCTTCGGCCTCCTACCTTCTGGGGGAAGGCAGAGGTGCCCTCTGCTCAGACACTGATGGCTCACAGGGAGGAAGGAGCAAGAACTTATTGTTTCTTCTATTTATTTTTTTCTTAAAAATAGCATTTTTTCTTTTTCATTGTAGCCCTTTCTTAAAGGTATAGTCACTGTGATTAGGACAGCTGGACAGATCACTTACAGTTTAATGAAGAAGGAAGTTGCTTCCAAAGTATTCTTCAAGGAGATAAAATCCACAGAGAATAACACAGGTGAACAAGTGGTAAGGACTGTCTGTCGTTTGAGACTGTGATAGCACCTGTTGCTGAAAGGTTTGTGTTCTTTTAGGTATTCCTTTCCAGAACATAGATGTTTCTCTTATTGATGTCTGGGGATACCGAGGAGATTCCAGGAGATTATCTGGTATGACCTATTGTGTAACATAAAGTGGTACCTTTCATATAGTTCATATAGGAATAAATAAAAAAACCCCAGGAGTCTGAGTGCATTAAGCTTTCAAATAGTGTCTGCTCATGACTCAAAACAGAAAATGGAGATGCTACCATTTAACTTGGTAGTGCAGAAAAAAGCTCAGATTTTCTCTCTGTTTTTTTCATTTCTGCTCATTTTCTCATTCTCTGTGAATGCTGTGGTTTGAAGTACTAATCCATGTATTTGTGATGTTTATATCTAAAGAACTAATAAACATACGAGTAGCCAATACCTGGAAGGCAACTCAAAATTGTACTCCATGAAATAATATAATCCTCTTTCTAATAAGTTAAAAAAGTTTTTTTTTTCAGAAGCAACTTCCTTTGAGCTTTTTGAATTGTGTTTGGAAATCTTCAGGCTCCCTGAGAGCTCTTCAATGCTGAGGGTGAGTACAGTATTGTCTTATCAGCTTAATCAGTGGTCTATTTGAGAGAAAGCCTCTAGTTCCAGCATTTTAATTAACTACATATATTTATGTGAGACAAATTCTCTCCTTCAGCTTTACCTCCCAATACTTTTAAAACTCCTGTTTGTATTATGCTTGCGTGTTCAGACTTAAATTTGAGTGGCACTTTTGCAAGAATTTAAAGGTGGCAATGAAGAAACCCCTGACCTGGGGACAGTGTCAAAGAGCTTGTCTGAGACTTGTGGTACCAAAATGTTTGTTAACTGCTTGTGCTGCAACGTGCCTACCATAGAAAAGCACTTTCTCTGAACAGAGAACAGTGGCCACTTATCTCCCTTAGGTATTCTTGTAAGTCCAACTGCAGGCTATGGGTTTTCCAGAAATACAGATGATTTTAACATTGTGTGTCTCACCTGTCTCATGTGAAGTATCGACCAGCTGAATTTTAGACTAAGAAGTATAACACAGAGTTCATTTGGTGAGTAAACTATGTTTTCTTGCTTTGTTAACAGCCACAGAAACTGAAATGCAGCACAGTTCCAGAATTTGAAGGTTCAATTATATTTGCATGGCAAATGCTGTAGGCAAGGTACATAACCTTGCTGCCAGTGTTCATTTCCTGGGATTGTCTCCATTACTGGGTGCTGACCTCAGAATTTAGGATGTACATGTGCTTCCCCTAAAGGTGTTTCCTTCCCAAATAGCTCTATTCCATTGACACAGTGAAACTGTCATCAAGGATGAGGCTTTGTGTGTGTAAATGAAGAGACAGTGCTCAGACACTGGACTGAGATCGGGAAGCAGATTCCTACAGTAGAACAGAATAAAAATGGGCAGAAAACTTTCAAAACACTATGCAAAGATTGCCTCCTCCCTATAGAGACAGTTCATACTGCATTAATACAGGCTTCTGAAACTAATCAAGTAATTGCTTAGCACAGTGCAAGAAGGGGAATTATTAATGACAAATGGGGAAAATAATCAGATCTAGGAAGTGCAAACTTACTTGAATACACTGCAGTAGAGTAAAATATAAATGAAAAATATGTAAAAGCTCCTGACATACATGTGCAATGCAGAATTTAACCATGTTTTCATTGCTGTTTCCAAAATTTATTTTTAGTTTTCCTCTTCTTAAAGTCTAGTGGAAGTACTGTGGCATACATTTTACTGTGAGTGGAATACTGATCCATATGGTTGACCTCAAGGAAATAAGAATAATTTGACCACAGAAGATTTTCTTTCAGAATTTCCAAAGCTTTTCATTCTATTTTTGAATGCTCCTGGAAAAAAACAATTGTCAGAGGCTACCTAGTGTTCCCACTTACCATTTCGTGTCTCTTACAGCTGTTTGTTTTTGAACTATTTTCCATACTGTTCTGTAAGAACAATTTTCTTCCTCTGAGCCATAATTTTAGTATCTTACTTTTAAATTTGCATCTCAGTGGGCAATATCTCCTTGCTATGAATAGGAAACATGAACTGAACATTCATCAATTTTTAATGAATTATAGTAAGGTATAAACTCAATTTATTCTATGGAAAAGGTTATCAGATCATTCTGCCTGTAGTCCAAAAAGCTCTTGTCAGCATATGACATGTTTTTTATAACACTTTTCATGTTTTTTATTTCACTTTTTAGGACCCTCTATCAGGAGTTAATGCCCAAGTTTCCCAGTGATTTGTCTTTTCTAATAATGCATTCTTGAGGCAGAAATGCTGGCTGGATTTGTCATTATGTTTGGTCCTGAAATATGACTCTTCTGACATTGCTGTGTGTGGAGATTTTCAGCCCTTTCAAGGGCTGAGGTAGATGTGAAATAGACAAATCACAAATTTAACAGAGATTTCTCCTTAGTGGGAAGTTATTGAAGCCTGACAACTCCTCCTGCTGTACTGATAGCTGATAACAGTTGTGTTAAAATCTTTTAGTGACATTTCTGCATGAAGTGTAGGCTTCTCACAGAGATTTTCACAAACGTTTTCAAAACCTGGGAGACCAGGGATCTGTCTTCATAGATCATGTTGTAGAATTTTGAACAGGAACAAGCTGGAAGTGATTTAGTTGAATCAGCTTTAAAATAACAACTTATTTTCCCCCAAGTCTCAGCTCCAGAAATCAAAGCCATGGAGGATGTATACTGTTGGCTTCTCAGAAATGCCTTGTGCATCTGTGGAGAGATAAGATTATCCAAAATTACCAGCTCTTCTTTAGAGCCACGCTTCTAAGCACTTATTTAGTCTAAGTTCAGTGCAGGAACGTCTACAAAACTTTTTACAAAGCTACCATCCATCATGTAGTACCTGAATGAAGGCATCAGCTGGGTTAGGCCTTTGGCTTGAACAGAAGATGATAAATAACAGGGTCAGAGAAAACTGTTTGGGATCTCAGAGAGTTTGCTTTGAACTCTAGTTGAATCTCAGTCTCTTTGTAGTCTCTGGATGATTGATTTTTTTTTTTTTTTTTTTTAGTTTAATTCTGTAGTTCACAGAGTAAACAGACAAATGAAAATATGGAAATATAATAGAAATACTAAGCAAGTCTTCCTTTGCAATTGAAACTGGGGTTCGGATAATCTTGTGTACAGTCCTAATGGATGTGGCCAAGTGGTTCAAGATGAGTCTTGATTACATTATGATTTTTTTTTCTGACTTGATTTGTTAAACCTTTGGGAAAATAAAGAAGTTCATTAAAGATACAGCTGAACACAAAGAATCTCAGCTGCTGTTGAGGCTTCTCTTTGACAAGACAGTTTAAGAGATCCCACTGAAACATCTTCTTAACAAATACTTTTAAAATTACAATAGTAGAAGATTGGTAGTAGAAGAAGATCTGTAGTAGAAGATCTGTTTGTCAGAGAGAACATTACAGCTGCTTGGAACTTCTACTTAGTAGCCAGGATGACTGAGTCATGGTTTTACTGAATTACCCCCTGATGACCAAAGTGTTTCTAAGCCAGAGTGCCATCCAGAGGGGATTTGGGATGTGTTGTACTATGGATGGTTGTGTACTATGCTCTTCCTTAGTCTGTTCTGGAATAAGAGTCTTGCTCTTTCTGATGTGGAAAGAAGGACATTCTGTACATCTGAAACTTCAGAGAACGTCTACAATCCTTTATGGAGACATCTGACATTAACAGATTGTCTCCATATCTCTGTCAGAGGTCTTTTATAAGACTGAAGCAAGGAAACAAAATAAAACACAGAAATTTGGGCCCGGTGACATTTACAAAAGTGAATCAAGCTGTGAGGATATTGCTTTAGAAAGCACCAGCTCTTGTCCTTGTAGCATGTAGCACAGACTTTGTTACTGATCTGCACGATACCTGACATGGTGTTTCTGGTTCCTGTATTGTGGAAATGCTAGTAAACTCCTTTAAATTGTTTTTCTTTTGCTGTAGTGAAGAGTTTGTAGTGCCACTGAAAAAAACTGAGTGTGTTCATGGTGGCTTAGCCTGGGCTGGCAGCTGAACTCCCAGCCAGCTGCTTATTCACTCTGCTCTCAGCCATCTGAGCAAGGAGAAAATAAAAAGCAAAGGGGTAAACAAACTCGTGGACCAAGACAAAGATGAGAATCCTTGCCAGTTACCATCACAGGAAAATTAATTTATTGCATATTAAAAGAAATATTTAATTTCGGTTTTGGGTAGAAAACAAAAAGACAAACATGAAAATAGCACTCTTCCTCTCCCCCTTTCCCAGGCTCAGCCTCACTCCTTCACTCCAGACTCCTCTACTCCTCCACCAAGTGGTACAGGAGGTGTGAGTCAGTGGTTTTCATGAGGACATAGTGGTTCCTCCCTCCTGCTCCTTCCTCCACATACTTGGGCTCTCCAAGGGCTGCAATTCTTTAGGATTTCATGCTCTGCCATGGAGCCTCCTTTTCCTTCTCTTCCGGCCTTGCTGTTCCCACTGCTGTTTCTCACTCTTGTTCCCTCCTTCACTGCCTGGGGGGTATTTTCTGCCTTTCTAAAACACATTTTCCCAGAGATGCCACCAGACTGTCTGATGGGCTTAGCTCTATCCTGTTGTGGGTCTGTTAGATCCTGGTCTCTTCCCAATGGACAATCCTGCACAATTCCTAGGTGTGCCAATGTGCCTGAAACCTACTTTGAGAAGTAAACTTTGTGAAAGTGTTTTGAAAGTTGAAATAATTTTATTTCTTTTTTTACTACAAAACTGTCATGGGAGACATATATTTTGTCATGACCTTACTGAGAAGACCATTCTCCACCTTGAGGTCCTCCAGGACTTAAGGGTGATTGCAGAAAATATACATTCCTTACCACAGGAGGTTAAAATTCAGTCATTCATCTTCATGAATAAGAGTTACAGTCTAAAACTGCAGTTGTTGATCCCACTATAGCTCATTTTCATGGAGTCTCAGTCTACTACCATTGGTTTAAATGTTGGACTTGATGATCTTAAAGGTGTTTTCCAATCAAAATGATTCTGTGGTGCTATCATTTAAATCAGTAATGAATTACAAATTCTGCAAGTGAACCTCAAAATTTAGAAGTAATTTCTGACAATCAATAAGCTGCATCCCTCTGGTCAATTTATCTGTTTTTCATACTATTAAATTACCCTATCTACTTGTTAACAATGGCCAAGTTAAACAGCCCTGCTAACAAAACATTGCTATCTTGTTCATTTGTTTCTGAGAGAACCTTCCATCTTTCAGCTGGCTTTATAATGAGCAAGTCTCCTTTTTTTCATTTGGCCCTGTGTTTGCTATTGCAAAGATATCTCAGAGGCTCTGGTATGATGACTCAAGTTTAATGCTGTGTAGACATTCATCTTCCTCAATGTCAGAAATGTGCTAGATGCTCATAAATATGTGTAAGTTTGGTGTGAGTTTAAAAATATACTAAATTTGCCCATTCACAGGTTAGTATTTAGGATTATGTCAGATGAGCAACAAGAACTGCACATACTTGTGTCAAAACTCTTGTGACACACTGAGGAATAAAATAATAGACTTTCTACGTCTTGTACCCCTGCCCTTGAAGACAGTGCTGTTGGGATAAGTGGACTGAAGACAAGGAGTCTTGCCTTTCTAGCTCTCTCACCATCTCTGATTATTATAATCCCCATAGACCTCCATCACCCTCGTTCTGAAAGATCTCCTGACCAAATTAATTCAAAGAGAGGTATTTCCATAGTTGAACTTAACAATACTAGATCGGGATGTAATATGGATTAATTTTGTTTTCTACATCTCTTGTGTCTCCCTTTTCTTCCCAAACCACTTTTTATTTTCTGTCTTTAGCTGCATTCTGTTGACTGTTTGGCTGGCAGACTAAGTCAGACCTTCTGTAACAAGAATGCTTTGCTCTTCTGATTAGAAAGGTGGCAAAAAGGACTGTCTCAAACATCCTTACACTTGTGCAAGTTTGCCAGGTTTTGGCAAAGGTAATAAGATCAGGGACCAGACATTGTAAAGGATTAGATTCTTGAAGCAGTATTCATGCCGACAGTTAGTGCTGAAATCCAGACCTCTGACCTCAAATTGTATCTCCTTAATCTTGAAGCTGTCTGAAATCACCAAGACTTAATTTCTGTCAGCACAAAATCAATCCGTAGACTGATGATGTATGTGTGTAGCTCCCCGGATCTTGTTCCCATATATATTTTCAAAACCCAGAATGTCAGAGAACCACAATATTTCAGTACAGCAGAAAGATGCCTGTTTTTCACCCCTGGTTCTGCTGCTCTGACCTGCTTATGAAATGCCCTCAGATAATACTGACCCCTTAGTTAAGAAAAGGGTGTCAGGGGAGGCTTGATGACATTGCAGACTCCTAAAACTACGTTTCTTTTTCAGGAGATTTAATTTATGCTGATGTGAGTTTTATAGATTAAAAAGAGAACGAAGAGAGGAAAAAGAGAGATGAAAGTGTTCTCTCTGCAGCTCATTTTAAATGCATTGACCCAGGTCAAAAATATGAAATATGGTCTGTTTGTTCTTTTTGTTCTTTGTTTGTTCTTTTTGTTCTTTGTTTGTTCTTTTTGAAAGGCCGGAGTCTGGGAGGAGTTTGGGTGGAGCCGGGTGGAGTCTAGGTGGAATCAGGTGTGAACCTTTCACCTTCCTTGATCTTTGGGCCTCACTTTGTTGTTGTAAAGTGATATCAAGCCCTATCCATAACTTGGTCTCTTATCCATCATTTGTGACAGCTTTATGTTCTCTTCCTGTAGATGTTTGCACCCCTTTGGTGCCTAACTAGCCCTGATGGTGTTTTTCTGTCTTGGGAACAGAACTTACACTATTAATTATTTCCCGAGAAGGGTTAGCTTGTTTTAAGGCTTTGCTTTATAAAAGTTAACCCTTTCGGGGTTTTCCTGCCCAGTTTCATGACAACTATTCAAGTATTATGCTGTGGTACTTGTGCTGAAATTAAATCAGCTCGTATTCTCCTACATAATCTTACTTGAAATTCAGATATATAGCAAGGTGATCAGAAGGAGGAGTAGCACAGATAAATACCATGTCTATGGATGTTCCATAAAAAGTGGTTGCTGGGCAGCTGAGCGAGCAGTAGAGTAAAACCACTTTCTTCAGAAACACCACTAGCTAGGTTGCTTTTAAAGCTTTGTCAATGTTACTGCAGGATTGGGGAACTGGAAAGCTGTCCTTAGATGTCATTACAGCATTTTATAAAGTAGACTTTTGGATTGGAAGAAGCTCATTAGCTATACTGGCAAACTGTTGTGATGGGTATAAATAAACGAATGTTGGGAATAGAATGAGTTTATCCTGATGACTGCAGCACAGGTTCATTAGTCCTAAAGAGCTGAAAGCTCTCCAGCAGCAGTCATCAGCTGGAATTCAACAGGGATGTTCAAGAAGAAGATGTTATGTTTTTTTCCCAAATAATTATGGCACTGCACAATGCTCTTTCACACATTCATGGCTCAAGATAGCGTGACTCCACACTTGCTAGCAAAATGTCCTAGAGCACATAAAAGTCCATCTCATGGATGAACGACAGCTGGCTAAAGCTGGACTTGGATCTCTTTGGACTTCATGCCCCAGTTTTGTTTTCTGCTTGGATTCTTCATCAATACCAAACTTCCCCCCAGCAAATGCCAGAGTAATGATTAGCTCTCTTTGTTCCTGCTAGAAAAGCCATCCTCAACTGTTGATACTTTTGGCTGCCACTGGTTGGAGTGCATCAGTGAGCTGTGTCTGAAGCCCTGTGTACTGACAAAGTTTTAGTGCAGAGCTCTGCAATGAGTAATGTCAGAAACAAAAGACCGAGGCTGGTTTTCCACACTGCTTCCTGTGTTTCTTGCTTATTGGCAAAGTATTTTCTTAGCCACAAAGGTCAATAAAATGTCTAGTCAATTTGCAAGAGGGACTCTTCTCACAAGTGATGAAATGGAAAGAAAATAGTAAAGTAAGGTTTCTTGGGGAGGAAATAGACAACCACAGAGAGAATACACCATTTTGAATCCCTGCTGGGTTTTGTGATCAAAACAAAGTTGGAAATGAGCTAATCTTATTTGGTTTGTAGGGCTGTTAAGTTTAATTAAAACCCACCATTTCGCTGTGAATAATTATTTTCTGAAAAGTCACTGAAAGGAACTTGGAACTTCATAAAGTCAGAAGAAATAATTGATTAGAGAAATGAACAAGTGACAAAAAGCAATTAATTGAAACTACTTTGTCAGAGGCTAGAAAGAAAAAGAGTAAGAAAATCTTGTCCACAGTTAAAAATTAATTAAAATATTGCTTTTCATTAAGTCCTGTGAAATGCTTAAGAACATCCAAAATATACAATATCTCATTATCCAGCAGAGATTATTAATGAGACTGTACATCAGAAAGAAACACTCGTGATTTTTTTTTAAACTCTTCTGTTCTTTTTCTCCCTTCTTAGTTATTTTGTCCTGTTTTGTCTTCAGGAAAAGAGGATTAAACTCCACTAACAAAAGCTTAAAATGCTCTCAAAATATTCCTTGAACAGCTACTTTTTCCTTGAACAAGACTGATTATTTCTTTTTTTAGTCTATGAAGAACATGCAAAAAAACAAGAGAAAAAGATTTCTACAGTTAAAGGAAAAAGTTATACAAGAGTTCTTTTTAAAAAATTATTTTTAATTTCTGTTGTATCTGTAATAAAGCTTTTGAATTAATTTATTGCTGGTGGTGATAGTTTGCTAGCAGCTAACCACCTTAAAGTTTCTGTAATTTATAGATAGGCCCAAACTTGCTTACTATTGGATCCCGTAAATACTTGTTGATTATTTGGGTGCCATTTGCAATGAAATTTTCATAATATCTGTAATTCTTAGAAGTTTCATATGTAGAATTCCACATTTTTCACTCTAGTTCCCTATAGCCTTTGTCAGAGAAAACCATTGTGTCATAGTGAGAGGATTTCAGCTATAATTCCACTGATTTTTAAAGACTGTAACTGTTACCTTTCTTATGTAAATGTTCTAAATATTCACAAGCTCTCAGGGATTAAACCCATCTGTTTTTAAGAGTGTAGGCATGTACACATGCATAGTGAATACGTATACATCTGTAATTATATAATTATAAATCATTATGAATATCGTCATAAATACCTATGTACCCGTGTATGTATATATATACATAATTATGAAACCAAGAGAAAAATATACCTACACCCCTCTGCAAGAAAATTGCTTATTAAACCCAAATGCTATTTCATGTAGTACTTTATATGGAGCAAACATACTCCTATGGAGTGAGAAACAGCATTTGACTTCCAGTTTCTGTCTGTCAGATGGCATTATAAACATATAGCCAGCTTGGCAATAATTGAAATAGTCTTCCCTTGGGTGGCAAAGCAGATCTGCCTGTATAATTGTGATTAGGCTGCAAAAAGGGTAACTGTCACACTCCAATTACACCTACACATCTCTATATATGCTTCTGTTTGCCAACTGCAAACAAATTGTTGCAATCAGGGTATTTTGTGCCATCTTAAATTAGTCTGTGGTCATTACCTAAAATGTTGAGGCTACAGCTTTATGACATGAACTGTCCCCTGTTTTGTCTTGGCAGCTTCAGTTCATTAAAAAGATGTTATCATCATCATCTCTTCAAGTCTTTACACCTTGGTACCAGTGAAAACCAGGATTCATCTACTGCCCTCAGCAGCACTGCAATGCTTATTTATGGCTATTCATGCTGCTCAGCAGAAGGTATATCCTGCCAGCTACATACTACCCATTGTATGAAATGTCTAATTGCAGTTTGCTTTATAAATATAAGCCTGACTGAAGTCAGCTTGCTAGGAGCCTCATAGTCAGAGGAATACCAACACCTATATAAGTCCTGAAATATAATTGTCTCTGACTCAGTTTTCATTAGACCATTCTGTATGCCATGAATTCAAAGATAAAAGGTAGCATTAAAACCTCTCATATGTACTATCTATAAGTTTAAAGTGCTTATGGGTAGTGCAGCATAATCTGTAGCTAATTTCATTAATATAATGACCCCAGTGAAAGAAAAGCTATTGGCAATTTGCATTCAGTTTCACTAACAGTCATGATCAATATCAGTATAAATAGGCTTGGTCTTGAAGTATCTATGGAAAGGTTAGGAGTGACCCTGTGAAAGTGAAACTAAATCCCTGTTGTAATGCACTCTAGAAGCAGGAAACATTTGTGAAGGTGGGCTGATCCAGAGG
The DNA here is from genome assembly GCA_038090715.1 of Florisuga fusca. Classification (NCBI taxonomy): domain Eukaryota; kingdom Metazoa; phylum Chordata; class Aves; order Apodiformes; family Trochilidae; genus Florisuga; species Florisuga fusca. Next base: position 16,362,932 of record JAAWXA010000013.1, read on the forward strand.
GTAGAGTGAAGATGTCTCTTCAGCAGCTGTCCAAGAAACAGGTCCTTTCAGGTGGAAGGATTACATTATAAGCTGCATCCTGTCTTGTTCAGCACAATATTAAATTAAATAAGACTGTAAACCTTTTAAACTTTATTTTCCTTAGTGCGTAAACTAGGAATATTTCAGTAGAAAAGAGAAAATGTGGTTTCTTTTCACATTCTCTTCTTTGCTATTGTTTTCTCACTAAGATTTTCAGATAAATTGCTTAAATTTTTCTCTCTCTTTTTCTCATTCCATTCATATTGGCATGAGTACCTAGGGCTCATAAGAGGACTGGTGTTGATTCAGGTGCTTTTGGGTACTTGCTTACAGCTAATAACGGAAGCCATCTGAGCATGTAAAGTTGTTGATTTTTATCAGCCCAATCTATGACCCTTTACATTGCCGTGGGGCATCATTAATGGCATTACATATGTGTGAGAAACCAGCATCAGTGCACATCACATCCGAGCCAACAGGCTTTTCTCTTGAGTGTTTTAAGATTACTATAATTGGTAAAGAGTGTCAAACTTTTATTTTTTTTAAATTTAATTAAAGGTAAGGAGCCATTTTTTAAAAGGGCTTATTAGTTTAGACTTCAATATTACACCTTTAAATGTAGCTCAGAGCTCTATGTAGAGGTGCAGTTCATCCTGATAAGGCCAGAAGAACTTCAAGTGAAGTAATTTGCCTCTGTCGAGTGAGCATATCCCATTGATTACACACCAACAGTTATGTAATACAATACAAGACAATTAAACCAGGTAGATTTAAACTATTTAATTATATTGAACTGTATTATGCAGTTTGTGGAAAGAGCATGGCACATTTAGTGTAGTAATAATGATTTCTCAACACACAAGTCATTTAAATGGAGATAAATCAAATAATAGTGAGCAAAAGTGGCTTTTCTAAAACTCGCACTCTTATTTCATTTTTGCTGCCTGGAGCTTATGAGGGATGACATTTCAACATCCTTTTTCATGGCCTTTGGCAAGAATAAGGTGGCATGTTATTAAGATTAGTAGAATATGCTGCAATGAGCTGATTACAGCCATTGCTGGGAAGCTGCATGTAGAGGGAAGATGTTCTAAACTTTTCTATAATTTTTTACAATTTAGAAGTTGAAAAGAGTGGAACCTGCTTTTTTCTACACTTCACCTCCCCTGTTGAAAAATATCCCCACACCTTTCTTCTTTATGTGCAAACTTTGCTGGCACTTTATATAATGTTTTGAATAATATTTTACAGTAACAGGAAAAAGTACAGCTTAAACATGAAAACATCTAAAGGAATTAGGTATCTAAAAACAACACATGAAGCCATACATTCATTCATTGTCTTTTTACTTTGAGGTCTGGAATAGCAGTTGTCCCAGGTTATTTACATGACAGGCTTCAGATGACAAAGGAAGAGAACTGAAGAGATGCCCTGGCCATTGAAAATCAGTAGAAATCTGAAGTTGGGGGTAAACAGTTCAGAACTTCTAAGGAAAGGGCATACAGCCTTATAGAATATCAAAGTAAAGTTATGGTTGCTTTTAGACCATAATAGAATAACTTGTGAATATAGAATATCAAAGTAAAGTTATGGTTGCTTTTAGACCTAGATAACTTGTGAGCAGTGTGGTGATTGTTTACAGTTTAATAATTCCCCAAAGTAAAGCAGAAACAGAATCCATTTTTATGAAGAGCAAAAATAAGGAATGGAGGAAAAACTTCCTGCTGTCCTTTCTTCAAGGCTTATAAAGGAAGAGAGACTTGCAAGTAATAAATTGGTCCTCTTTTATCCTTTTGTAGGGAGAGACCAAGACCTTCTGAATCCTTGCTGTTTGGTACCTGCAAAGAAACTGAACAGTATTGTTCACAGGTTATAATAGCAAGAATGTGGGTTAACATTACATTCAAAATCTGAAACATTTTTCATCCTTATCCTCTCCCTTCACAAATATATATATATTTAAACATTATGCATTCACAAGATATCTTTAAGAGATGTTGTCTTGTGAAGAATGGAAATCACAGATAAAGCAAAACCTCTTTATAAAAGCAAATTACAATTTTTCTTCGTAACACTGCTGAAATGCATGATGCCATTTTGAATACAAAGTGACCTTTTCTTTATGAACTTTGACAATGGGAATTTGAACCCTAAGATAAATAAATTTCATACAAATTCTTCATGTTACAGTTAATATTCACAGAGCTATAGTTCACACTTCACTACTAAGGTAGAAGCTGTACGCTTTCCCTTAAAAAAAAAATATAGCAGCCACTTAATAGTTCTCATTTGATCCACTCTGAAAATGTGGCTCTTTGTCAAGCATCAATAGTTTTCCTGCAAGTAACCATGACAGGAATTACTCTAGGTGAAAACAACACTGTCTTGTTTTGTTCATTATGAAGGGGAAAACAAAGCATAATAAAATTGCTTAGCTACTTTGACAGAAAAATACCCATGACTATTGCAATAGTTAATTTCCTCATGATAGTTCCAGTATTTGAATTTCATTAGACTTTGCATTACTTATGGTCCAGAATACTGTAAAAATAAAATGGGCAGTGAATGTGATTTTTTAAAATAAGTGTGCCAAGAGGTTGAACATGAAAGGTGATGACAAAATTGTTTTCTGTCATGAGTTCAGAAAAAAAGCAGTTATTTTCTCTTTAAGATTTCCATTTTATTTGTGCTGAGTAAGAGATATTCCATGCTGAATGTAGATATTCCTAATTTATTCTTTTGATATTAAGTTGAAAACATATAATCCTTAAGACAAAACATTACAGTGGAGGAGAAAATTTTTCTACCTAACAGCAAATGATTAGAATTCAGCTTGCAAAATCTTTTCCTAAATTTGTAATTATTAATAAAACACAATTGCAAAAGCCAACTAGCCAAGCACCTGCACCAGTGAGATATTTGTCTGCAGAGTTTTACAAGCTATCATAGTATCAGGAACACTTTTACTTGGCTCTGTCAAGTGCTTTAATAGCAGATGTAGTTCTTAATATCAGGCAGAACAGATTCCAGGGAGGGATGAGAGTAGGAGATGTCCCTCTGGGATAAAATAATGTAGGGAAAAGACAGGTTCTTTAAGGCTATGTCTCTGTTAGTGTAGCTTAATAGAAGTGGTCTGTACAGGGAATCAGCTGGCCCTAAGGACTTGTCTGCTGTATTTTAATAGACTTAGGGCTGATGTGGAATAGCTTTAGCCTGGTGTTCTCCTGGATTCTATTTCCCAGTTTAGTTTTATACAAAAGAAATGTGGTGAGGGCACTTTTAGGCCTCTTCACATTGCCAACTGAAGTGCAGTAGGTGGTGCTTCAAAAGTGGAGTCCTCAGGTTGTCTAAAATGCTAGTATAGATACACTCTCTGCTTCAGTCTGTAGAACATGCTGACCAGATCTGGTTATTGATGCTTTGTAAAACTGGAACATGTGGGTGCTAATTTAGAAGCTGCTAATCTTTTTATAATTTCATGAGAAGGCAAAGAAAACCCAATAAAATTAAAGGTTCTTTTTTCCTTTAGAAAAGGTGACTACTGGGTAACTGCCAAGAACATAAAAGGAACTGAAGAAATTAACTCGGATGTAAAACAATTCATTGAATATTTATGATCTTTAGTTTACATATTTAATTTCAAGTCTTTGCCTATACTTGTGAAACTTATTAGAATCTAAGGGTCCAGACAAAAGGACATGAAAACATTTTTCACTGTGGTTGATACTGATAACTTTCTAAGTATGTGCTATGGCTATTGCAACACTATTTGAGACTTTGCCCTCTTTCAGCAGATTTTCTGGATGATATCTCATCTGGACCTCAGGAAGTCTGTGGGATCAAGTTCCATTCTCTGTATCTACAGCAAAATAGGAAAATCAATAGGTCTTGTAGGTGTGACTTTGTCATGGTGCATAGTCCATTGTTTCTCCTTGTTCACTGGCATGTTTAATGTGGACACTGAAAGAGTCTATATGGGGCTGTCACCTCTATGTGCACCAACCAGCAGTGCATACAGAGATTTCCTCCTGTGGGGGTAAACAGAAAAAAACCTTGATTAAACTCCAGAGCATTTTTCCTATGAGCAGTTGTGCCCTTTAAGATAAAATCTATAGCAGATGCACAAACTTCATCGACTTTGAATTTAGAAAACTGTAATCATAGGTATGCTTAGGGCTCTGAACTCACAGGATATTATAAAACTGTTAAAGGCCTTCTACAGACAAGACACACACATTCCTGGGGCTGAATTTGGCTTTTTTCTCCTACTACTGGAAAACCCCAAAAGCCTTCCATCCTGATTTTTATGCTTTGCTCTAGGCACAATGGACTGTCTTATTAAGGCTTCAGGCAAACGCCAAAAGTTACTTTTTAGATACAGGGTTATGAAAAAAGATGTACTCAAAACTAAAGTCCTCCCATTTTTTTGAAAGACCTAGGTATTTCCGAATGAAAAACAAACCTTGGGCTCAGGATGCTTGAGTCAGCACTCACCTGTTTACTATGGTGCCTCCAGAGGCCACATCTATACCCAGAAAGATAAGATAGCAATTAAAAAAAGCAAAGAAAATAGCTCAGAATATGCCAAGAAGATGCATTTCACACTCAGAGTATGCATGTGGGTTTATATAAACTAAAAGCTGTACTTGAAAACTCTTTTAAACATTATTTTTTTCACCCATGCTGCCTTGGCACGTAGATTGGGTGAAAGGTATGTTAATGAATTATATTCACTGTTTTCAAGCACAAGTCCATAGAAATATAGTGTTGTATTTACAAAATTGATGTTTTGCTTGTTATCTTGTAAGTTAGTAAAATATTCTTGCGAAATAGCAAATAAGAGCTTCATAAATATTTATGTGGACTCTAGGTGCAGTATTCTAATATAAATAGCAATATTAGCACATACTTCTTCCTATTGCTTTCCACTTACTCTGTTAAAAACAAGGCTACCAAATGCATTTGGAGTAAGACAGTGTTGTTTTGATGAACTAGGCATTTCTTCAAAGGAAAGCTGAGCTTCGTGTATTTCCAGTTTACAGTAAATTCCAGCAAGCTAGCTAATCTGGCTCAGATGCTTAGTGTGATGTGGGAATTGTAAGGTTTATGATATCTTTGGGGTATGGCTGGCATCATTAGGGACTGGAGCATCTCTGCTGTGAGGAGAGACCTTAGGAATCATTTAGTGGGGAGAAGAGAAGGACCACAGGGCTTTTATCTGTGTGTAGAAATACCCCATGGGACAGTATAAAAAAGGAGAGAGCTAGGCTTCTCTCAGTGGTATCCAGTAAAAGGACAAGAGGAAATAAACTCAAAGTGGAAGACATCTGAAGGGGACATATCATGTTTTTACTGTGAAGGTGGTCAAACATTCCACAGGTTGCCCAGCAGGGCTGTGAAGTCATGAAAAAATGGCTGGACATGGTCTTGCTGAGCAACTAGAAGATGGCCTGAGATACCTATCCTCCTCAGTGATCCATCTTTGATCTCCAGTCCATGATTATGCATATGATGGATAGGGACCAACTACAGAAACAACCTACAGTTTAGGTAAATTAGGTAAATCTCCCCTGGTTATGGCTGGAAGGCACTCAAATTTCCTGAAGAAGTTGGTTACTATGATCGTGATGTAGAGACTGGAAACTCGTGACATCTAAAAGCTGGGAACAGGCAAGGATTCTATTTAAGGGCAGGGATTCTATGCTGCACCCATGTCACCAATTGTGATGTGGTAGAACACAGGCAGAAGCTGGTGCCTGTGGCTTCAGGACAGGTCACTATAATGGCAGCACTAACATGCAGAGCTCTCTGAAGGGCACAGCTCTGCTTTTACATCAGGGCACTTTCAATCATGAACACATTAGTTATTCTTCTGTCTTTTCTGATTGAGCTGGTGCCTCAAATGATGCTCATCCTTGGCTTGCTTGTTATGTTCTCCATCCTGCTTTTCTGCACGAGTCTTGCCCAAAGTGAAGCCACCATAATCACCAAGCCCAGTAAACCGGGGCTGATGACGGAAAATTACATCTATACTTCAGTCACCAAACCAAATGAAATGCAGACAGGCATTAAACTGAATAAAGCTGAATTATTAGCCAAATTGGCCATGGACATCACTACTGATTATAATGCGGTGAGTACCAGATTATTATTATTTTTTTTTTTAAATTGTCAGCATCAGTTCTCATGGCTGCAATTTCTTTGTTTGTTCCAATTTTTTTCTTATCCCATGATCAATTTTACTGGAATTTAAGTGCTTTTAATTGATCTTGATAGGTAGGACAAGTAAAGGGGTAGCTCCACTGAAAGGAGTGGAAGTTCAGCATATTACTTAAAGTCAGTTATTTGTTCAAATTATGACCTGAATATATAATTACTTTACAATACCAAATATTTTAGATCAAACCTTTGTAAATAGTTAAAAAGCTTGAGAAGTGAGCTGGAAGATTTCAGATATATATCAGAAAGGAAATTAGGCAGTTCTAATTATGTAAAAGATGTTTTGTGGGTTTTTTGAACCGGGGAATTTCAAAGGATAACAAAACAAGAATAAACATAAGGGCTACATGAATTGCTTCAGCTTAAAGGTTCTTTTTTGTTACTTCTTGTTGGTTTGTTATCTTTCATCTTTTTTCTCTTAGTGGTGCAATACATTTTTAAAAAATTTATTGAATATAAATTAAATCAGAGGTCTTGGGTATTTGGTGTTGACTTAAAAGCTCTGCAAATGTTTATAGAAATGGCTTATTTCCTGTTAGCCTTTATACCTTTGGTAACATTCAGAAAGGAAATTATCTTGAAAACAAGACAATTATTTTTTTTTTTGTGATGTGTGACTTAGCCCTATACCAATCAGGAGAAATTTAGGTCTCATCTATGCATTACAGAAGATAATTAGAATGGTGAAATTTGGATATAAAGATGGCACTTTTGTGTCTCTGAATATGAAGGCAGACTTGACAAGGTAGAGTCAGTTTTTATATTCAAAGGTAAAACAATTATAATGGATGAAAGTGCTCTGTGCTAACCTCTTTTTATATTTCTTTATATGCATGTGTATCACAGGTTGCAAGTGAATATATCTTGCAACAGGGCTTTTTTAGATTGCAGGCTAATCTATCCTCTTATTTTGGCTCTGGAATTTATCTTTTTTAGCTTAGTTTTTACAAAACATGTTAATCTGTTTTTTCTAATCAGTCTAATTTTGTAAGTCTGCTACATTTTTCTTCCTTTTATGTTAGTTGTTTGTTTTATCACACTACTTTGGGAGGGGGAGGAGGACAATGTATGGAGATGTTTGTGTTTTCAGCATTTTGTCAGATTTGTGATGTCAGCAGTACAGTTGTATTTTTTTTAAGGTCTAATGGAAAGTTAAAATGAGGTCTACAGCTCCTTATAAAATTACTTTGTTGTACTTTATCCATCTGGCTTCACAGGTCATTTAATATCACCTGTTGATCTGTTTCCCAAGAGTCCCAAATCAATAGAAAGAATGCAAATTTGTAAATCTATAAGTACACACATACATATACATTTATGCACATATATGTATATATGAAGAACAGTGACTGCTTCTAGGTTTAATCTCTTTCAGCATTGTGTGTTGGCTGCTAGAACTTAGTAGCAGGGGAACCTGGGTGAGTTCCAGAAAATTTCAAACAAACTTGTACAGTTTCCTCATTAGTGTTCTAAAACCTTAGTAAAGTTGAGTATTGGAGGAGAGAACAGATAGTGGTTTTAATTCAATGACACCAATGCATTTAACTCAAAACAAATAAAATGGGGAAATCCAAGCACAAAATGTTTGCCACCAAGCTAGCTAATATTACAGACAATAAACCCAAGTCTGACTTAGCAGAAGGAGAAAGACATAAACTAGTTTTTCCGCTGAGAAACAGGTAAAACCAGCTTCTGTATATTTAATATATTTTATGTATTTAATTGCACAGAAGCCACTACTTCACACCATATTCCAGATATTTCTTACTGGGTTCCAGAGGTGGTAGATGCACTCCATAAACATAATGAAGCTGTCTTATCTCAAAGGCCTTGCACTATGTAAACTTTGAATATGTATAATTTGCAGGTACTGATGTTTTCAATGATAATACACTGTAAAAGACAGAGATGAAGTTAAATCTTTTCACTTTTGGAGACATTAGTGGTAATATGTCCCTTAGACAAATAGTAGTAACATTTTATTCCCATTTAAAACTGCTGAATACATTATGAGGATGAATAGATGAAAATAAATCTGCAACAGTAGGTGGTCACTTTGCTAAGTAATCTGACTTTTCTGTATTGCTTCTGTTATACAGAGAGGAAGAAGGGAAAAATAACTTGGCATAATAGAAGTGGGAAAGCTCATGAAGTTGTTTTACCCAGTTTACCCAGTACACATCAGTGTCTAAACCTTACGCTGAGAATGCAGAGCCTGCAAGAGCTCTTTCTGGTCCTCACAGTTTTTGTATGTGCAAAATTGGACATGGCAGAAATCCAGCTGTGGATTAGATTTTGAGGTGCTAGCACTGTAAGTAGGAGAACCATGAGCTAGTGATCAAGATAATATATTTTAGGTGAAATAAATTGAGGTGGAGAATATAACTACTGTTACCAGTACTTATCAGGCAGTTTCCCACCCTCATAGGAAGGATGTGCTAGTATTTCTTTTTTTTTATTAGAACTGGAAACACAACTGTGTTGTGAGACTGAACACTGAATTTCCCTAGTACAGGTAAATGCCCTTCTCATGGGTTGTAGCTATCAGAACACTGAGACCAACCTGTGCTTTATTGAGACCTTACACTTCAATGACTGAAGCTCATTTATTTTTTTTTCTTTTAAAGCACCTGAAGATCTGTCAGAAAGACCAGAACGTGACTGGCATCTCACTGAAAAAAGATCCTAGTACCAATGGATGGCAAGCCAATGCTGCAGTTCAAGTCAGGGATGATGGCCTGCAGGACATCATTTTAAATGAACAGAACTGTGTTTTGACTTGTGATCCAGTGAGCAACAACTGCATGTTAGTGACATACGCTAACCAGAATGAACCGATTGCCCAGAGCTTGCCTCTGACCAACCCTGTACGAATCATCCTAGAGTTATTTTGTGACAATTCCCAGGATGCAGATGATGTAGGATCCGCTGACACCAGTCAGATAAGAAAGACCAAGAAGAAGGCAAAAGCCTATCCAAAGAAGACAAGATCCAAGAGCGAGCCTGCCATTCTCCCATCTTAGAAACTTGTCCTTCTACCACATTCATCACAAAGAGCCTGCTCTTCACTGTCACCTAAGCAAGACACAAGGACTAAACCTGGTGGTGTATTTTTCATTTCTGAGTTAAAAATACACCATGTCCAACATGCATACAAGGTGTTTGTTTGGGGTTATTTTTGTCTGTATGTTTAAAAGTAATATACTCACTTTATTGGCATAAATGGCATCCAAATTTGGTGTTTTAACTACAGTGCAGAGGAAACTATGGGGACATAAATACTTTACAAATGTGTCGATCTGCTAAATAATGCCTGGGCAAAATTCTTCACTGTCACCTGTCAAATGGAAAAAACCCAAGTATCTCGTGTCTGGGAAAAAAGCTGAAAATAATTCTTAAGCCAAAATTTATTGCTCTGACATTAGGAAAGCACATGCCTGTTAGAATCTACTGTGTACATTACTTCTGTGTCTGAGGGCAAGCCTAATTATAGTGTGTCCTGTGTCAGCCATGGAGAAGCTTAAGAAATGAATGTCAAATATCCCATTTTATATTCCAGAAGAGGGAAGTGCAGAAGCTGAATGTGATTTGCAGGTGGTTTGGCATGAATTCTATTCTTGCTGGTTGTCTGAAGCCTGGTTTTAAGCAAAAGAGTATAAATTTTATTTGCCCACTTCACTGTACAGAAAATTTCAGTAACAGTGACTTATGGGCCAGATCAGCAGCTGGTGGTAAATGGACCCAGTCCACTAACCTCAGTGAAGATGTATTTGTCCATATTGTCTGAAGCTGCATTATGATGCATTTATAAGCACAACTGGACACGTTTGGAATGAAGTAAAAGAAGAAATATCAGAATTCCTATGGTCTCCCTTTTCAACTTACCTATATGAGGCTGTCATTCAAATCCCCGGTTAAGTGATGGATAATTTGAAATTCTAACTTAGTGTTGTGGTGAACTAGGGAAAGATAACAAGAAATTTGTCTATATTAGAGGCTTTGCTTTCATGTAGACTTGTGTAAGGGAGTCAGTAATTCTCTCAGCTTTGTTCAGTTGAAATTTTTCCAGGTGAGCTTGAATGATTCAAACTTCAATGGCTCATTCAAAGGAAGATTTTTCCTTTAAAAAAATCCATATTTTTTCTTTGAATCCCATGAAAAAAGAAAAGTTCCACAGTGAAGCTCAGTGCAGTGTGCTTTTGATGCAGCAGTCTTACTGTCTTACCAAGTTCAATTCAGAAGTACGATGATAAGACCTTGGGAATTTCAGGTGTAGTCTGCAGTCTGTGAAATGACACTTTACTGTTTGTATAACTTTAAGACTACTTTTGAAAATGCAGAGTGCCTTCCATTAACTCAAACATTCATTCTGAGGAAGAAGAAAGCCTTTCAGTATGGGGAGTAGAGTGTCGGGTAAGAATTCATCAATGTTTTCTTTCTGGCTTAAATGTAAGTTACTAAGTAAGTACCTTTTGAGTAACTGTCTTCAGGACCCAGGACTGTGGATATACAGTCAAGAAAGAAATCAGCTCCAGACAACGAAGGAGATGCTCCTGTTGCACAGATATGCAGCCAAGGACTGCCACAGGCTGGCATATACTCGAGGCAGTAGAATTTGCACCAGTTAAACAATATAGCACGTGGACGTTCAGAAGTATCAGCTGGAACTTCCCTCACATTTAAAGTGTGCTTAGGCACCATTCCTTACATGACATGACATGACAGAGCTTGCTGATAAAATGGAATTTAATATTTTTAAAGGAGACAAGTGTATTTTTTGAGAGTTCCTTCATCAGGTTTGTCACCCTAAATATCTTGTCTTCAGAACACATATTGCCCTTGAAAATTAGTGAAGATATGATTTAGGAACGCTTGTGTCCTCTGAGGTTTTTTTCCCCCTGTAGCAAAATCATATTTTTTTGTGATAGATGGATGTTCAAGGGTGGTATGAATGCCATTTGATCAGGAGTGTTATGGTCCTTGATCTTGCTTCCATTCTATTGCAAGAACCTGTCAAAAAGTTATAAAATTACTTTTCAGTGTATCAAAAAAAAAATCTTAAATTGGTCTTGTCCTTTTTTTATTTTTATTTTTATTTTTATTTTTATTTTTTTTTTTTTTTTTCATTTCTAGTGTAATTTAAGACCTTTCCCCATCATTTAAAAGCCTTTTGCATATATTCACAAGTTCCAGCTCTGGTTTTCCGGAGCACATTTTTACTTTTACAAAAAGGATTCTTGATTAAAAATGTTGTTTTAACACCGAAGGTGTTCTCAGTGGTCTGAGAAAGATGCTATTCCACGTTTCTCTGGTTTTTATAATGCTTGAGAAAATGGTAGTTCAGATTGACTGCTAGGATATAAGTTCCTGAACAACCAAATTGATGTAGAATAGGTAACAAAACCATAGTAAGACAGCAAAACTGTGGCTATTGCTTTACTATCTCAGCACTGGCTTTATTTTTTAGTATATCTGATCCACAGAAATTAAGAGATTCCTAATCATATGTAGGATTTAATTAGAATCAAATAGTTTTCAGATAGGTTTTATGATTTGCTGGTTTGCAGAATATGGCACTTAGACTTTTCCAGCTCTCACAGAATAGCAAGCCTTAGCACTAAGTTGGCTCAGTCAGATAAAATGCAAAAACTACCTTCTTTCCCCACCATTCCTTCCTTCCTGCCCTCAGGCTCAACAGTTGATGATTTGCCAGGATACTGACAATCAGTGTAGCTGAAAGAGGAAGAGTAAGATTATTTCCAACCTAAATGGCAAGGTTCGGCAGGATAAAACCACAACTGGAGCTGTTAGGACTTGTCAACTTTTGTTCAACTACAAGATGATTTTTTTATTTTTATTTTTTTTTTTAGTTTGCTTCCCTGCAGTAAAAAACAAAACCAAAAAAACAACTTGTAACAGAAAACTTCTTAAACTTCGACCTTTCTCATTTCTTCTCAGAGCTTGAAGATGCCACAGAATGATGCATGTTAGCCACATTAAACCCTGGTACAGTGCATTGTGTCTTCTATTAGACAGCTGAAGGATGACTCAGTGAATTTAGCCTGCAGCAAATTACACAGTAACTGTTTGGGCAGTTGAAGCTTTTTAGGAGGGTCACTTCACAGACTTTTTCTCATAATGCATCTACATTTTTGCACAATTAATGTAATATCACATAATTTTACTCTTTCATGGGCAAATTGTTAGACTTGAATATTCATTTATTAATGTATTGCCTGTCCAATGATTTGAAAAATGTGTATATTCTTACTGTGTAATCTCTGACATTAGTTACTCTCTAATGGATATGAGGCAATAATTAACTCTTTTATAACACAGTTAACATTACTGATTTTATTGTTATTACCTTTTCTTTGTCCTACTCATGATCATTATCCCATTTCTGTACATTTTCTTCTGAACCTAAAAGGGCATGATGGTAGGAGCTGTAAAGTCTCACTGTGTCTCTGAAACATTCAGCCAGACAGTATTTTCTCTCATCATGGTTCTTCTGGACTAAGTGAGGGGAGTTTATGGCTTATTCTCTGTTAGTTCACTTTATTCTAGTGTGATTTTGTAGATCTACTACTCTTCTACCCCAGGTCACTTTCTGTCTTTCACTTTCTTTTTCTGGTGCATCTTAGATAAACTTGACTGTTCTGCATAGAAATTAAGAGAAATGACTAAAATAATTTCTCAGGTTTATATTCACGTTTAGGAAAAAGCAGATGCTGTATTCTGCATTTAAAAGACTGTCATTTAAGGACTACAGAGATAATTTAAAACACTTGAGATGTTTTGTCTTCAGTAGTCTCTTTAACGGTGATGTTAATGATAGGTTACAGCAATGACAGTCTTTGGCTCTTCTGCTCCAAGGGAAGCTGTGGGGATTCAGAGGGAGAATACTACAGAAGTCTTCTTTCATCTGTTTCTGAGTAGGGAGATTACCAGAAAGGTGCTTCAAATGAGTAGGCTATGTAAGACTTCATAGGTGACTTTGAAGTCATTGCAGCTCCATACACAGGCAGAGTCGAGTAGTAAAACTGCTGCTAAAGGAGTTTTATGTTCTTGAGGAAAAGAGGTTATAATTTTCCCCAATAGGTGTTGTGGGTTAACTCTAATGAACAGCTCAGCCCCCACAACCACTCTCTCACTCTCCCCTCACAGTGCAATGGGAAGAGAATGAGAAGGATGAAAATGAGAAAACCTGTGAGGAGAGATAAAGGCAGCTGAATAGGTAAAGCAAAAGCTGTGCATGCAATCATAACTCTGAATGTCTCCCCTTCCTCCTTATTTTCACCAGATTCTATGACTGAGCATGGCATCATATAATATAGGATGTCCCTTTGTTCAGTCCAGGTTTTGTGCCCTCCCATCCTGCACACTCCAGACTACTTGTGTGGTGGGGCAGTGTGAGACACAGAAAAGCCTTGGTGTGCAAGCACAGCTCAGAAACAATTAAAATATCAGTATTTTATCAACACTCTCTTGATCACTAATCTGCAAAATAAAACCATTCCAGCTACCATGAAGTAAAGAACTCCCAACCAAAACCAATACAACAAGGTGCTGATTGTCTGGCTCCAAGAATCAGTTTTTCTTGTGAGTATTAGATGTGAAACCCAACTAAGATGTTGTTTTACACTTGGTTAGGTAAACCTGTAGAAGAAGAAATCTGGAATGGAGATTGTCACTGAAATTGTTATTACTGAATTAAGATCTGGGACTCCTATGCAAAACTGGGCAATGCTTCCTGGTCCAGAAAGGCTGTTGGTGGAACACCCTTCAGGATTTTGGGACTTCCTACCCAATAATACCAAGGCATGATTAAAATAATACAACATAGAAATGTTTGCAGGTATGATGTTCCTAACAGAGCCTGTCACATAAAATGCGGGTGTCAAATAGCACCTAAAATGAAACTTTGGGTTGTGAGAAGAATGCCATTTTCAACAAAATATTGTTCCTAGGTGGCAGTGTCCAAGTTGCTTATATGCTAGGTGAACTATTCATAGGTTTAAAGAAGATAATTATCTGTGCATTGTGGTGAGAAGAATTCAGAACCATAAGCTACAATTTCACTTTGACTTTTGAGTAATAGAGTCTAAGTTCTAATTTTTTATTTGCACCCCACATGCTGCAGTTTCACTTTGAATTTGGAGTAATGACTCTGAGTTCTGAATTTTTTATTTGCATTAATTAAAGTTAGTAAATTGCAGTAAATTCATTAAACTTCAGTGGTTAGTTATACAGTGGGTAATATAGACCAAATCATTAATTTCAGACAAAAACTAATACCATCACGTTTTAGTTTTATAAAATTCTTTATAAAAAATAAATTTTTATATGAATTTTAAAAAATTCATAAGACCTAGGTTGTATTAAAAGTTGGGTAAAACAGAATTCTCCTACTGCTACTTAAATTTATTGAAGGGAATTATCTTCTGTTTGAAAAAAATATTTTGGAAGAATAACACACAACAACATTTCCCATGGATATGGGTTTAGTTAGTGACTTCTCTTTTTCAATTATGCAGCAGAGTGTGCTTCAGGGCTTGAGTAGCAATGACTTATAACAGTCTACAAGGTGAAGATTCTTTTACTTGCTGAGCCTAATGGAAACAGAGCTAAAGTGTTTCTTCTTAAAATGTCTTAAATGTCTTAAAATGTAGAACTTTGTTTCTGTCCAAAACCCAAATCTTTGGCTTAAAAATGTAATTTATGCAGTAAAGTACCACTGTTTAGCTTTATGGCTCTTTATAATGGTATTTTTAAATGATAATTCAAAGTAAGAGAAGAGGTATTTTTATCCAAATGTCTTCCTTCGGTGTATCACACTTATTCATTACATTAATATTCAAAGTAATGAATTATATGAAATTTTAATATAGGGTTATCCCTATAGTGGTAATAAAGTAGTCATATAGTAGTCATATAGTCACATAAGTAGACTTATGTTTGGGCAACAGTCTCATCCACCTTGATTTTGAACGTATTTTGGAGAGAAATAAGAGGTTATTTTGTTAAGTTTGGCAGTTGTCATTGCACTCATATGTGACTGCTGGCTGATCTGAGGAAGATAATATTTTTTTGACATAGAATATCATCAGAAATGACAGCTGCCAAGTGTGCAAGCTCCAGCTTCTGACTGCTTAAGATATGAAACAGAAATGTGACACCCACAGAAAACATAATTTATCTTAATTAATTTTTCCCCCCATAAAATAAACATAAGCAAATAATTAATTGTTGGGGCATGCCAGTTATGAACTTAGAATTTTCAAGCCAGTAGGACTGTGTGATAAAACCAAGTGAAATTAAGCAGAAAATGCAGCTGATAACCAGGGGTCATGTACATTTTAGAGAATGAAATAAAACTGAAATAATCTGAAAGCCTTTAGGTTCTGAGCAGTTTTAGTTTTTCCCATGAGAAACCAGCATTTCCTTTAAATGCAACTTTTTCTTTTCTTATCAGGTCACTGAGGGTTTCAGTGCAGTTACACCACTGATAACATTGACTTGTGAAGAACTGGAACAATTATTCCTTCTTGGCTGAGCAGAGGGAAACACAAATCTCAGGGAGGCATTAGGGAAGACACTAAGCAGTATTGATTGCATACTCTCCATACATGACTCCATAAGCATATGGGAAAACTTCATTGCCATAGTGCTCTACCAGAGTAAGCAAACAGAATTTAAATTTCATTGCTGGCAAGGGAAAGAGCTAGAAGTTTAAAACCTTCTGGGCTGTAAGCTGGTACTAGTACTCTAAAGTGAAATATTGGCTTTTAATGAAAATGTTTTGTCCTACTGTGTAAATATGAGGTACTTATGTATCTTGGATGATGTGCAGAGCTTTGAAAATCCATTTCTCCCACACTCTTACCTTCCCAAAAAGATTGTGGTAAAACAAGAAAAAACTTCTGAGGGTTAGCAAGTGTGATCAAAGACATGGAATGATTTTCTACAAGGAAGAGGTGGGAAAACTGGGACTCCTTGCTTAGAAAGGAAACAATTGAGCAAACATGGTAACAATCTGTGGAAACATAAACACCTTGGAAAAGATGCAGTTCAATATTTCTTACCATGAAAGAACAAAGGACCAGAGGAAAATGTCAAGAGTTTCATGCAAAAGAAGCTAAAGGAAGCATATCTGTCCGTAATAGATAGTTGAGCTATAGTGCTCTGTGATGTCACATGCTGGGATTGTTAAATTTTGCATGAATTAAAAAAGCCATTAGGCAAATTGGTAGAATCCCCAAGAACTATTAAGTACAAGCATATCACTTTTGGCAAAATAAGTCCTTGAGATGTAAGATATTGGAGGCTAGGAGAGTGTTCTAGGAAAGCATTAGTACCTGACTTCCCCTGTACTCAGCCCTGGTGAGGCCACACCTCGAGTCCTGTGTCCAGTTCTGGGCCCCTCAGGTCAGGAAGGAGATTGAGGTGCTGGAGCAGGTCCAAAGGAGGGCAACCAGGCTGGTGAAGGGACTGGAGCACAGATCCTATGAGGAGAGGCTGAGGGAGCTGGGGCTGTTCAGCCTGGAGAAGAGGAGGCTCAGGGGAGACCTCATCACTCTCTACAACTCCCTGAAAGGAGGTTGGAGCCAGGGGGGGGGTTGGTCTGTTTTCCCAGGCAACTATCAACAAGACAAGAGGGCATGGTCTCAAGTTGTGCTCAATTTCCCTTCAAGGGAAGTTTAGGTTGGATATTAGAAAGAATTTCTTTACGGAGAGTGTGATCAGGCAACGGAATGGGCTGCCCAGGGAAGTGGTGGATTCTCTGCCCCTGGAGNGAGGAGGCTCAGGGGAGACCTCATCACTCTCTACAACTCCCTGAAAGGAGGTTGGAGCCAGGGGGGGGTTGGTCTCTTTTCCCAGGCAACTCTCAGCAAGACAAGAGGACACGGTCTCAAGTTGTGCCAGGGGAGGTTTAGGTTGGATATTAGAAAGAATTTCTTTACGGAGAGGGTGATCAGGCATTGGAATGGGCTGCCCAGGGAAGTGGTGGATTCTCCATCCCTGGAGATATTTAAAAAGAGACTGGATGTGGCACTCAGTGCCATGGGCTGGGAACCGCAGCGGGAGTGGATTAAGGGTTGGACTTGATGATCTCTGAGGTCCCTTCCAACCCAGCCTATTCTATGATTCTATGACTTCTCTTATCTACTATTCTGCCTTCACCATCTGCTCGTGACCACCACTGAGATAAGGCACATTCATCAGAAGGATATTTCTTCTGACCCAGGACAGTCATTCTCCTGTAAAGAGATTAATTCTGTTGCAAGAAGGCTTTCTGGGTTAAGAAAATTGTAAAAAATACTAGGATAACAGAAGTTCTGGGAACACTAACTCAGAATCCCAATAAGGATGTTGAGTTACTGCTATGCTTCATTGCCTACATACAGGGACACTTGCAGTTCTGAAAGGAAGGAGGAAACAGGCCATCAGACTAGAAATATTACTCCAACAGCTCTGAAGTTTCTAATTACAGTTCAGAAGCAATTATTACTAATGTAGTACTTCAGGTAAATTATAGGACTGTGAACAGAGTCAGTGCCATAGAATTTTTTTGGCTTATTGGTAGTGAGGAGTACATCTAAACCAAATGTATAAGACTAAAATTAAAGCACTGCTTTCTGTGATATGTCAACTTAGGAGCATCACTGGAAAAAGAATTGGTGAGGGAAGTTGTTTTTCAGTTATTACTAAAGAAGTAAACCTCAATTTCATGTAGCAATCAGATGCTTTTTCCCACCTCTTCCATATCCAGCCACTGAGAGTTTAAAAGACAAATTTCCTCTTGAGAATGTCCATGCATACTGAATTCTCTTGGTCTCAAAGATGACCTGCTAGATCACATAAGCAGCCTGGATAATATTCTGAAAAAAGTAGTTTTGGCTTTTTTTCTTCCTTTGAAAGCTTCACAACACTCCAGGATACAGAACATGATTCATTCTTCACTTTGCAAATTTCAGTGAGATAGTCCCTTGCTAGTTAATGAACAGTTCCACCCTTCCTGCTACAATTGATCCTTGCTGTTGCTTTCCATTCACAGAAACCCAATTATTCTGGATTATCATCCTTCTATCAGTATGACACCTAGTTATCCCAAAGCCACATGGAAAGAATTCACTTTGGGGTATTTTTCCAATTTTTGAATATCTGAATGCTTATAGAAGTCATGTCATTTCAAATGAGAGCATGCGGCTCTCACCTCACTACAGCAAAAAGAGCTCTTACTGAGAATATGGAGTTGATTTCAGAAATTAAGATTTTGGCAGTAAGATGAAGCTATTCATTTCAGGTTGACTACAATAAATTGCTTCAGAATGGGCATTTATTACTGTTGGGAATAGAAGGCGCTTTATATTTATTTTATGGAAGGCCTGAGAAAATACTTGTCTCTTCCTGAAGACACACAGCAGCAAAAGGGAAAAAAAACCCAACAAATGGTTTAAAACTGACTGAAGGCAGAAAATTCACTGTTTTTTGCCAAGGATTCTTGGCTGATTACAAGTCATACCTTATTTTCTATCCTCTTGCAGCTCAGAATTCCATCCAGAATGAAGCACGTATGTGTAAGAAAGGCAGAGTGCCTGAGGTACCAAGCGTTCTGGATGACACAGCAGCTCTCTGGGAAATTCTCCCATTGCAGTTTCCATTGCAGATGTCTAGAAATGCAGAGGAAAGCTGTCCAAGTGCTGTGCAAATGAGAGCAGTAGGAAGAATTGTGATTCTTGTTCACTGTGAGTTTTATGTGCATCTCTACTCCCAAGTAACTGTTTAATTCTCCTTTAGCATATTAATTAATTAATTTTTCACCCATTAAAACGTTGACATAATATTGAAAGGTTGAAGAATTCAGAATTCCATATAAGTCTTGCTTTCACCCAACAGTCTCTCAACTAATGCCTTCCATCTCTTCTACTTTTCATGACTAAAAAAATATATGTTCATATTTTAAGGTTACTCTCCCAGGAAATAAAAGAGGTAGCAAGAGCAGGAGACATCTAAGCAAATTGCAAAAAGGTTCTAATAATCTAGAAAAAAGTGTAACTGCCAAGCACTGATACATATAATATATACAGAAATAGAAATATCTTGGCTAGCTTTGAGTAACTGCAAGCAGTAATTAGAAATGCTGTCCTGTGAGTCCTGTTACTGTGAAGGCAGCAAATATTGATGTATCTAAATTATGAACTGAAGTAATTTGTGGCAAATAGTACTGAAAATTTTGCCTAGCAAATTCAGTATACATACATGCAAAAAGGTGTCCTTATGTAGCAGCTTCTGGAATGGGTACAAAATACATAGGCTTTACATTCCAAGTGAAAAGATTTACTGGAATTTTCAGTATTACTTGTGCATTAGTTGTAACTAAAATATTTAGATCTGTTATTTTAGAATGTTAATTTTTTTTCATCAGTCACCAAAGATTTTATACTATTTCAGTGGTGACGGGACATTACTCAAGATGATGATCTCTTGTTGTGAGGCAGACATGAAGCAAGTATTTCTGCATGCTTTCCATTTTATATGAACTACTGAAGAGGAGAGAGCACTTTTTTAAAAATAGAAACAACACTGAAGTCTTAACTAACATAACATTAATAATGTTGCTATGGTAATGGTTTAAGAATTGCGTTTGCTTTTATCTTACACATGCTAATTCAGAAGTCTGTAGGGATGTCTCTAGGATTATGATGTTTTCTAAACATCAAGCCTGGAGGTATATATTTGATGGTATTAAACCACCTGCCAGATAGTAACCATGATGATTGGGTCATCTTATTTTTTCCCCTTCTGTCTCCTCCATCCTTTTACAAATGATCAAATTTCACGTAAATTTTTCATAAGGCTAGCACTCAGAACTATCATATAATAAATCTGTGATGTATACATTAGCCTGGGTAACAATTATTATCATTCAAACACATTATGACTGTTCTTCTCAATAATATTTTCTGCATTTATACAAGAGATCTTATATATAATAAATATGAATTGCATTCACTGTTTCCTTAGCCTGGAAAACAATGTTAAAACTGTTCAAAATTAAATGCTGCAATTTGTTGATTTTGCTAACCCATCTGATTGCACATGTATTTTCTTTAAAAAATTGCTAAAAACAAGTAACAATTCCAATAGGATGTATGTATAAGACCCTAGGCAAAGATGCAAAACTCATTGCAGAGAATACTTGACAAGTTCTGATAGAATTTGCCAAACATTCTGTAGACTTCTGAAGAAAAAGTATTTAAGATCAAATCTTCAGCTGTCAGTATTGCTATTGATGCATACCAAGGAATGGCACAAAAAAATCCCAGAAGATAATTTTACTTTATTTTTTCTAGTTGAAGAATATTCTAGAAATCAACATCAGTTGCTTCAATTGTCTTTTAGATGTCTGCTTTCTCTATTCCCAGCAAGTCCTCTTAGCTCATATGCATCAGAACAGGAGCAACATGTATTTAAATCCAGGACTGCTGCTTTCTTAAATTAAGTTGATGAGTAAAAATGTCTCAGAAAATGCAGTAATGTCTGGTGTTACAAATACATGCCATGAACTATCAGGTATCTCTTTGTAATTACTGTCTCTGTAGCCAGCAGTAGAGATCAACCTGTAACCTACAGGGGATTCTTAGAAAGTAAACTGCTCCAAAATCTGATTTTCTGTCTTTGAGTATTTCTAAAGATTTATTTTGAGCAACTGCTTCTTCCTAGATCCTGGTCAAGGTCAAGACTTTGATTGCTATATCTGAGTATGACCAGAAAGTGGTTGTTCTGTGAAGCTAAAAATGTGAGTATAAATTTCAAAGGGACCCGGGTGGCTTACAGTTTGTCTTCACAGACCACTTAATCCACAATAAATGAGGGAAATAATTTATAGCACCCCTTTCTTCCCGGGCAGACACTAAATTACATCACACAAGCACTTGTAGCTTTAATTCACAAAGGTTAGCTTTAGCCCAGTAAGGTTTATCTCCCGAGGCTCCTCTACACTTGCAGAAAGGAGGTAACTTTATCTAGAAGGGGAGTCAGTACAGAATGCCTCAGCAGAGTGAGGTTTTCCATGCATGGAGTGAGTGTGAAGAAATCACACCAGTGTAATTACGCTGCACTAACCACACAGACAAGAACTTACAAGCCCGTGCTTTATTGTAATCCAAAAATGCATGTTCATATTTAAAATGATCTGTTGAAATTCCAATCGACCCAGCTTCCACTGATTATGCCAGAGATTTTGTATGTTACCCTCTTGAGAAACTCTGACAGATAATACTCAACGTTCTTCTTTACTCTTTAGATACCACTGGACTATTTGGAAAAGGAGGTAGGTGCTCCAATTTCTATTCAGTACTGTGTTTCCTATTCTAGGAAGAATTTACTCTTCCTTCTACACCAAGTTCAATCATTATTTTGTCTAAAACAAAACAAATAGGCAGAGAAAAAGAAACAAAGATATCATCCTGTAAGAATGAGACTCAATTAATGATCACATCAGCAAAAATACAGAAATCTTGGCACTTACAAATATACAGATGAATAATTGGCTAGGGATAATTGCTCTGCCAGCAGCTGAATGTTTCCTGAACTTTTTCAGCTAAAATGTCTTTCATGTCTCAAGTGGCATAATAAATTAAATCAACTGTAAAATATGCACTAACTGTTAAAATGCTTAATTTTTGCCATTTTGGGTTAATTACATTGTTAAAAATCAACATTTCAAGTCTATGATGTCCACTATAGAGGCAGGCACCTTCTATCAGTAATTACACCATGAGAATTTATGTTTTCTTCCTTTGAAAGTGTCCATCCATAGAGTTCCATAGTGCACTATCAGTAGCATGATTAGTAAACAAAATATTTTTGAAATGTTTATATATTTCACTCTTTCTGACAGTACAGATGTCTGCAACTACATTTATAGATAATATGAAGAAAAATGGTGGCAAACCCCCTGTTCACATACCTCTTCTTCTCAAATGAAGCTTATCCTAAAGAAAACAGGCCCACAGCATCTTGTATTCCGAGTAAGCCCAAGCTGGATGGCAATTATAACTCTGATAAAATACATATAGAACAAGAGAGACAAAACTTCATTACCTACCTTCTGTATGAAAAAAGCTACAGCTATATGAATAGAAGCTGTAACAAAAATATATCTGCATCCAAATGACACTAAGCCACTCTTCTTAACAAACACCTGACAGCATATTAGAGCGGCTTTTCTAAAATGGGTGAAAGCCAAAGCATTCATAATTAAAGCAGTTGTTTACCTTCATTATTCTATGATTATCCTCTAGCTGAGAGCTGGCTTTCCTGAGGCTTGAGAACATGGAGATGGCTAATGCCTGAAAGGCACAGTACTTAAAATAATACACACTTTCTATCATTCATGCATTGCAAACTGAAGTCCATTCCAGTCTGGGATAACTCTAGAAGACAGACAGGTAGGGGAACCTTTTGCATCTGTTGCAATGCTGTAACACACAGGTCAGTAAGAAATGGGCTTCTCCCCCCACTGTCAAGTTGTGTGGTGACTTCTGCATCTCATGCAGTGGGCACCTACTGAAGTAGAATAACCTGCTTCAGTCATTATTTTCAAAGAGGATCTTACCCTCTTGTCAGGTGTAAAAGTATAACTGCTCACTGCCACCTGAAATACAAACGGGCAGCAGAAGTTCACCAAGAAAGGTTTGTTGCCCATTGGTGGAAAAAATTAAGCCCACCTCCTACTGCTCTCCCCAAAGACCAGTGAAGAAAGAACTGTGGAAAGAGAGCTCTGCTAATCTCTCAAATATGAGATATATTCAGGGGGTGAGAATGTCTAAGGCAAAAGGATCAGTAAAAGGCTACACAGCTGATCTTCAGTTCTCCCTTTCTTGTCCTCCTTGACTTGGTTTGGCTACAGTTTAACTTCTAGAAAGTCATTCTTAATGGTGAGAAATAAAGAGAAAAACAAAATCTTTCACTTTTCCTGATAATTATTTTCCCACTCATTAATCAGGATTAAACTCAGTGTACTTTCATATTGGATTTATCTGGTTTTAGCTTCTAGACATCGGGTTTTGCCTTTCTTTTCTCTTACAGCTCACCAAGAGCCTTAATGATAGAAATTTTCTCTCTGGGACACTGTGAAGCCACTGTCATTATCTTTCTTTTTCATAAAATGTAGTGATTGAGGTCACAATATCCCCCACAGGAAGGCATTTTCTCTAGACTTTGAATACTTTTCTTCACCCTTTGTGATTTGTCAGTAATGTTTTTGTGGAGCACAAACCCCCATTGTTACTCATTATGCTTGTATTGGTCTTATCACACCATAATAAGGAGAAGTGAAAATCACTTCCCTGTTATTACTCAGTAATCCCAGTTGTATTTATTCTGTCAAAAGCATTTAAAATGTTTTAAAAATATACGCTTTTGACATTTTTTATATACATACTCAGCATCCCATATAGTGTCTTTGTAGTTTTGTTTGTGACTGAACACAATCTATTCAGTGTGATTAACTCCTGTTTATTTTGGCAGGAAAAATGCCCTGTCTTTTGCACTGCCCCTACCAATATCTGCAGAGCTGTCACCCTTTGTTTTACTTGACCAGTTTATATGTAATAATTCTTCAGCTAATTCAGTGAAGTGCTGAAGATACTTCAAACACAGCGCTGGTCCCTGTAGAATACCTTTGAGTTGTGCTTTTCTGCAGCAGTTTAAGTGAACAAATCTCAATAGCCACCAGGTACACCTTTCCTAACTATCTGATGTGCTCTCACCGTGCTGTGCAGCACTAATATTTTAGTTGGTTTGCTGAACAATAAGTTTCCTTCCTACCAAACACGAGGCATTCACAGAAGACAACGGAATTTATTTTGAAGAGTTTGTGTCTTCAGGTTTTCTCAGGCTTTCCTCTCCCCTCCCCTGACATCTCTCTCGGAGCCACCCCTTCCTCTCTCTCTTCCACCTCCTGTCTGATCCTGGCAGCAAAAACTCCCACAGGTGCCAGGTTAATGATGCTGCCATTTTGGTAAGAGCCATCCCACCACCATCAAATACAAATGCTCTTCCATTCTGCTAGTCTAATTTATTTTCTGCCCAAAGACCTAAAGAAAAGAGTCCTTGCTTTCCATCAGCAGGCTTGTACTAATCATGCTTGCTTTTTCTGAAAACCAGATTGAAGGACGTGGGCCCTGTGCTTTTCTCCCTCTCTATTCTTAGGCTGTCACACACAGACTTCTTTCCTCTTTGTAGGCTTCAAAGGCTGCTTTGCTTTCTCATTGAGCTACTTTCTCCCAGTTTCTTAATTTTCCCTCTACACAGCTCTCTCATCATCTTCTTTTTTCAAATATCATGAATTGCAGTATTTATGTTTAGCTTCAATATCTCTAGTTTTCAAAAAGTAAACACACGTGAAATATAAAAGAAAATAATCTTCATACAAAGATTTGCTTTAGCAGAATCAATATTTAGAAAGCTGCCTACCACTGCTTAAACAAAGAAAATATTCTGATACTGCATTTGAGGTAGCGTTGCACTTAATATGTTCCAGACATTTTAAGGCATTTAAAACAGCAGTTTTAAAGTCAGTATTGCATCAGTAATGAAAAAAATTTTGAGTATACACCATGATTTCAATAAACTCTCACCTTATAATACTTTAAACCACTCCATAGTCAGCCTTTGGTCTAGATTCAAGATTGAAAATATCTTGAAAAGTTGAATTTTGTCAAAGACTGTGGCTGAATTTGATGAAAGTAACTTTGTTTCCTTAAATCAAGATGGTAAATTGGGTGTCTAAGAGCTGTTATATACCAATGAAATAATTATATTTTGATTCTTTTTCCCCCTTTGTCACAGGCTACATGTTTATTACAAAAAAATGTCTCTTTGCTTCTGAGCTGCAATTTGTTCTTTTATGAATGCATTCTTGTCCTAAATTTCATACTGAACAAGACCAGACTGTCATAATTATATTACCACTTAAGAAAATACTTGCTTTCAGAAACTGAAAGTCTCCATCCTTCATACTCATTCTTCCTTTAAAAAATTACAAAATTCTACATGGACTCCCTTCTTGTTCAAAGTAATTTCTGATAACTGGAAAACATTTTAGTGTTCTGTCTTTACCAAGTAATAGCAAGACAGATTGTCAATTCTGGACTAGTAGAAATGAAATATTTCCTGGAATTTTGAGAGTAATCTGATGAGTGAGAAAAGGTAATTGTGTGACAAACAATTCAGTGTTCAAGAGCAAAATTATAATTTCTTTACAATTAAATTTCCTGTCTTAAATAGATCATTTGTTGAACAGTTAGCTAGAAGCAATATCTTCCTCCTTCAACACTGATTTGTAGATGGAAGAGCCTGTCCACCAATGACTATTTGCCAGATTTTGGCCCATTTATTTTTTTACGGAACCTTTTCTTAATTTCCTAATTAAGAACCATTTTAATATATTGCTGTTTTAAAATAATCAACCAGACAGAGAATTATTATTATTCTTTAATCCGTATTTTAAATAACAACTTTTAGCTATATTTTAATATTTGATGTTTTAAGACAATAGCAATCATAGGAAATTAAGTTCTTAATAAATTTTAAATTGTTTTACCGTTGTTAGGGTAAATGCAGTTTCAAAATACAATACTGGATTTTCAAAATACGACTGGATATTTCCAAATATAAAGGGAAAAAAAGTATTTAATCCTCTGTCCTACACCAAAAGGAACAGAATTGCCATTAACACAAAATCTTTGGCTCTGCAGCCCACAAAGTTATATGAGACAAGGTTTAGATCTTTGGGAAGTCTCACTAAGGTCACCACTTTCCCATTAAAGATGTCAGATTCACTAAACAATTGTAGTGGAATACAAAAGATATAGAGCCCATGGTATTTCTAGGGCTGTTGATTCTTCAGCAGTGTGCAGCCCTCATTAATTTCAACCACACAGAATGATATTTCAGATGATGCTGTACAGTAACTTGCCATGTACAAATACTGCTCAGAGGAAACACTAAAGATGAATAAACCAATTCCATGTTTTATTGTTTAAGGCCTTCCCCTCAGATGAGGGAAGGTCAGGCATAATCTCTGTTCCAAACAACACTTCGTTGTTCATACTGAGAGGAATGGTTTTAACAGGAAGGAAGAACCACACTGAAAAGTGGAAAAAATATGCTTGGAAAGTATGCAGGCAACAAATGATGGAGGTTTGTGTACAGGCTACTGCCTGAAATGGGTGCAAACAGACACTGAAAAGTGGGTGGTTATCATTCAGCAATCATTTGTGCAGGTAGGGAAGCCCAGAGTTTTGGGGATCTCAGCAAGGTTATGAAATTTTTAGGTAACTTTATCCATATAGATGCTTCTCTTTTTTGGTTAAAAGTGTTGGGGTTTTTATGTTCACTAGAGTTTCCTAGTCTTTAACTTAATAGGAAAGACATTTCTGACAGGTTTCTTACTAATAAAACTATTCCAACTAAGCACATTGGTGGTTTATGCTGGAGGATGTCCCCACAGTCACTCTTGTTAAGAAGTGGGAGGAGGGAAGAGACATCTCCACATATCTCTGTTACTATCAATATTTTTGTTGGTTAAAAGGTACGTTGTAGCTTATCAGTTATTAATCCTATTTGACCTTTTGCTTGACACAGAAAGAGGTTTAGTGGTCACCATTCTTTAAATGGATATGTGGGGAATTGTTATGCACAAGACCATTTCTCCAGGTAGTGGTATATTTTTAAACTGATTTTAGTTGTCCAAGGAGGAATCTTCTTCACTAGTTCTTATTTAGTCTCCCAGCATCTGAAATGAAAAGGTTCTGGTACATTTTTATTTCACATAGAATTTTGTTTTACAATCTTGGAAAGTCCCTGAGGGAAGGGGTCTCTGTAATTGTCAATGTATTATTTCAATATACTCAACAACTTTGCAGGCCTTAGATATGTGAGATCTTTAAGCACAACTAGAGCTGGAAGTCATCCTTCCAATCTTGTGAGCTCAGATCATTAAGTACCTGAAAATATTTTTTATTGGCTAGTTGTTTTGTTTCATGTTAATTCTGTGATCTGGATGGAAACTGAAATTTTTAAGGAACAAAATCAGTAAAGAATTCACCCAGTGTTTATGCTTTAATTTAAATGACAGTGTTAGGCTCCTGAAACATGTGCAGCAGCTTTCCTAACTGTCCTAGTGCTGTAGCTAGTTCCAAAGTACTGTTAACTTCCATGAGAATAGAATTACTACAGTGTTGATAACTTTCTGGGAAAATAAAAAAAGAATATTTACACATTGAAGTCAGTTTTGCTGATACTTTTTATCCTTCAATTCCTGCCAGCACTAGATCACATATGACTTGCCTTAAGTGGTGTTCAGTCACTAAAACCTTTTGAGAGACCCAGACCAGGAAGAGTTTAATGGAAAACTGAAGTTCAGGTAGGAAAATAAAGGAAAAAGTTTGCTGTCCCTTCCTCTCCTGTCTATTGGCCCTTACTTTGATTTTCCCTAGAAAGTTTAATCAAAACTTCCAGAAAATCTTAACTTTAAAGTACTGAGTTTTGTGAGTTTCTGCTCTTAATTTCATCTGGGATCATAGGTAAGTACTTTAAGAAAGTGCTCTAACACTACTTGACTGGAAATGTCAGAATGAACTGTGTTCTCGTCTGATTTATGACAGAACATTTCAGACACCTCAATTATCCAAACCTTTCTTAGAATTCAGGTCCAAGCACTGTATGTCCTTGTACAGGCAAACTTTCATTAGGATCAATCTTTCAAAGGAACATATCTGTGAACGTCCCTCTCTATTCTTAGGCTGTCACACACAGACTTCTTTCCTCTTTGTAGGCTTCAAAGGCTGCTTTGCTTTCTCATTGAGCTACTTTCTCCCAGTTTCTTAATTTTCCCTCTACACAGCTCTCTCATCATCTTCTTTTTTCAAATATCATGAATTGCAGTATTTATGTTTAGCTTCAATATCTCTAGTTTTCAAAAAGTAAACACACATGAAATATAAAAGAAAATAATCTTCATATAAAGATTTGCTTTAGCAGAATCAATATTTAGAAAGCTGCCTACCACTGCTTAAACAAAGAAAATATTCTGATACTGCATTTGAGGTAGCGTTGCACTTAATATGTTCCAGACATTTTAAGGCATTTAAAACAGCAGTTTTAAAGTCAGTATTGCATCAGTAATGAAAAAAATTTTGAGTATACACCATGATTTCAATAAACTCTCACCTTATAATACTTTAAACCACTCCATAGTCAGCCTTTGGTCCAGATTCAAGATTGAAAATATCTTGAAAAGTTGAATTTTGTCAAAGACTGTGGCTGAATTTGATGAAAGTAACTTTGTTTCCTTAAATCAAGATGGGTGTCTAAGAGCTGTTATATACCAATGAAATAATTATATTTTGATTCTTTTTCCCCCTTTGTCACAGGATACGTGTTTATTACCAAAAAATGTCTCTTCGCTTCCGAGCTGCAATTTGTTCTTTTATGAATGCATTCTTGTCCTAAATTTCATACTGAACAAGACCAGACTGTCAAAATTATATTACCACTTAAAAAAATACTTGCTTTCAGAAACTGAAAGTCTCCATCCTTCATACTCATTCTTCCTTTAAAAAATTACAAAATTCTGCATGAACTTTCTTCTTGTTCAAAGTAATTTCTGATAACTAGACAACATTTTAGTGTTCTGTCTTTACCAAGTAATAGCAAGACAGATTGTCCATTCTGGACTAGTAGAAATGAAATATTTCCTGGAATTTTGAGAGTAATCTGATGAGTGAGAAAAGGTAATTGTGCGACAAACAATTCAGTTTTCAAGAGCAAAATTATAATTTCTTTGCAGTTTAATTTCCTGTCTTAAATAGATCATTTGTTGAACAATTAGCTAGAAGCAATATCTTCCTCCTTCAACACTGATTTGTAGAGAGAAGAGCCTGACCACCAATGACTATTTGCCAGATTTTGGCTCATTTATTTTTTATGGAACCTTTTCTTAATTCCTAATTAAGAACCCTTTTAATATATTGCTGTTTTAAAATAATCAACCAGACAGAGGATTATTATTATTCTTTAATCTGTATTTTAAATAACAATTTTTAGCAATATTTTAATACTTTATGTCTTAAAACAATAGCAATCATAGGAAATTAAGTTCTTAATAAATTTTAAATTGTTTTACCGTTGTTAGGGTAAATGCAGTTTCAAAATACAATACTGGATTTTCAAAATACGACTGGATATTTCCAAATATAAAGGGAAAAAAAGTATTTAATCCTCTGTCCTACACCAAAAGGAACAGAATTGCCATTAACACAAAATCTTTGGCTCTGCAGCCCACAAAGTTATATGAGAAAAGGTTTAGATCTTTGGGAAGTCTCACTAAGGTCACCACTTTCCCATTAAAGATGTCAGATTCACTAAACAATTGTAGTGGAATACAAAAGATATAGAGCCCATGGTATTTCTAGGGCTGTTGATTCTTCAGCAGTGTGCAGCCCTCATTAATTTCAACCACACAGAATGATATTTCAGATGATGCTGTANGTGAGATCTTTAAGCACAACTAGAGCTGGAAGTCATCCTTCCAATCTTGTGAGCTCAGATCATTAAGTACCTGAAAATATTTTTTATTGGCTAGTTGTTTTGTTTCATGTTAATTCTGTGATCTGGATGGAAACTGAAATTTTTAAGGAACAAAATCAGTAAAGAATTCACCCAGTGTTTATGCTTTAATTTAAATGACAGTGTTAGGCTCCTGAAACATGTGCAGCAGCTTTCCTAACTGTCCTAGTGCTGTAGCTAGTTCCAAAGTACTGTTAACTTCCATGAGAATAGAATTACTACAGTGTTGATAACTTTCTGGGAAAATAAAAAAAGAATATTTACACATTGAAGTCAGTTTTGCTGATACTTTTTATCCTTCAATTCCTGCCAGCACTAGATCACATATGACTTGCCTTAAGTGGTGTTCAGTCACTAAAACCTTTTGAGAGACCCAGACCAGGAAGAGTTTAATGGAAAACTGAAGTTCAGGTAGGAAAATAAAGGAAAAAGTTTGCTGTCCCTTCCTCTCCTGTCTATTGGCCCTTACTTTGATTTTCCCTAGAAAGTTTAATCAAAACTTCCAGAAAATCTTAACTTTAAAGTACTGAGTTTTGTGAGTTTCTGCTCTTAATTTCATCTGGGATCATAGGTAAGTACTTTAAGAAAGTGCTCTAACACTACTTGACTGGAAATGTCAGAATGAACTGTGTTCTCGTCTGATTTATGACAGAACATTTCAGACACCTCAATTATCCAAACCTTTCTTAGAATTCAGGTCCAAGCACTGTATGTCCTTGTACAGGCAAACTTTCATTAGGATCAATCTTTCAAAGGAACATATCTGTGAACGTCCCTCTCTAAGTCCAGGATAGTCAGGAGGGATTTTGCCACTGGGGATTTAAATTAGTCAAGAAATATATTGCTGGGCTGAATCATTCATCTCCATGATACTGTTCAAAGTTGTCAAAAAGAAATAATCAAGTCTAAATGGAGCTTAAGCACTGGGAACTCAAATGTATATTTGTAAGGTCAGGATTTATTAGTGAATGTCTCATGAAATCTGACAAAATCAAGCTCAAAATCTATTTGGAACAACTCCACTGATTAAAATACATAACAACTTCAAAATTGAAGTCCTCTTTCTTCTTAATTGTAGATTTATCAGGAGCTTCTGAAGGGTTTTTCAGATTAAACAAGTTGCAAGAGTTTAAAGTCTCTGCTTAAGTTATTGCTTAGTTATTTCTGCCTTGTTCTTGGTTAGCTTTTATTGTTCTTTTCTACAAAGCAGGTCTGCAGAGCCAAAATTAGGTTAAACCTCATTAATGACTATGCATCTAGAGCAGTTGGAGCCAGCTGGAATGAGTACAGGTTTGGAATGCTCTGTATTTTAGGATCATTAAGAGCTGGCATGCAAGGAATTATTCTCCATGGAACTGAGTTTCCTTTGGCAGCTTGCCTAGCTACTCCAACACCTCACAGAAGAAAGAAACCACCTCAGAATGATACTCTTCATGGATGCTTTTGGTGCACAATGAGGACATGCACACACTGGGGTGGTGTGTGGTAGTATCCTAGCTAGATCTTTAGAATCTTCATAAGAAACCAACAGTAGAGCTGCAGATTTCTCTTGCACACACTGCTTTCTCTACCTCAAGAAACTCTATGGTGTTGCTTAGTATCATGCCAACCCATCAAATGTACCAGAAACATAAATTTAGGGAGCAGATATGAGGCACCTCACGTCAGCACAAAGAAGGAAATGAAATAAATGCAGCAATGTTAAAAACAAACATCTCAGAGTATCAAAGAGAGTGCTATAGGCAACACATTGGTTGTGTTATACTCACAGGAGCTCCAGGCCTGTGTGGCAGCCTGACACCTGGGCTGTTCTAAAGGCAATTTATAAATTTGCATTAATTACAGTTCCAACCTC
Source organism: Florisuga fusca (assembly GCA_038090715.1). Lineage (NCBI taxonomy): Eukaryota > Metazoa > Chordata > Aves > Apodiformes > Trochilidae > Florisuga > Florisuga fusca. Next base: position 16,394,670 of record JAAWXA010000013.1, read on the forward strand.
ATTATTCCCAAATGCAACGGAGGGCAGAGAGCTTGGAAGTAGGGGTGCCAGTATTTCTGCCTTATGAGCTCCAAGTGCCTTTTTTCCCCAGACTGCAGCAGTTTGGAGTGTGTGCAAATTTGTTTGTTTCTTTGTTTATTTATTAGTTTTAGTTTTATCTAGCTCCTACAGTCTCCACCTCCAAACAATGGAGAGAGGAAGAGGAAAAGCTGTCTGAGTGATAATTAGTGAGTTAATCTGCTCATAAAGGTGCTGCAGCTATGCCTTTTGCATTCTCTCTTCAATGTTCCATTAACTAATTATTCAAACATATGACAAGATTTCTTTGCTTTCACATTGAGTTATTTAATTTGATTAGTACAGAAGTAAATTATCCTTCAACACTTCCATTGCTGACAGTGGTCTGAGCAAAAGAGTACTGGGACCAGTCCAGAAACAACTGGAAGTGGGTGGAGTGAGAGGTAATACTTTTCCATTCAGATACTGTAGGGCAAATATTTTTATCTGATGTGTAATGTTAAATAATCTGTTATCTCCCCCTCCCCTATTTTTTTTTTAATTTTTATATATGCCCAAGGCCACCAGCGTACATAATCCATTGACTAGGAAAGCAGAACTATCTCTTGTTACACTTTCATTAATGGATATATAAAAAAATTTGATGTTGATCATACTACAGTTATTTTATGGTTTTGTTTTGCTTTGGGTTTGTTTTTGATGGTTTGGGGTTTTTTTTTGGTGTGTGGTTTTTTGATTGTTTTTTATGTAGGACTAGTTAGACCACTGCTCTGATTTTTGTCCTGCAAACACTTACAAATATATCAGCTACTTTTGTCTGGCACTTTAAATTCCAGATAGGGGAAGATTTTTCCAAATTTTAGTTTAGATGTGTTCTTTCCCTTTGCCTAACTAGCCTTGGTATGTGTGCTACCTTGTTATGCATGTCTGAATTATTTTTCTAATATTCACACACTTGGTATTAAATACTGCATGTTTCCATTCCACTATTTTTCTTTTCCACTGTGAGAAGATATCAGCCTGGAAAAATTTAAGGTTGACTATGACTTGTGCTGGTAAAGCTGCCTAAGAAAGAGGAACTTGAATTCAGTGAAAGATGCTCCTTCTCTTATAGATGGATATACATCTACTGGTGTTATCCTGCTATGATAATGATAATTTGAGTTATCACATTACCTCATGGCCTCCTAGAAAACAGATGAATAAGGCTTTGGCATTTGTTCTCTTTCCAGGGTAGAGAAATTCTTCCCCAGCCCCACTCATGGACAAAGCTGGCCAACTTCCAGCTGTCATGGTCATCCTCACAGACCCACCATGGCAGCATTGTTCTTGGTGAGGTAGAGCCTGGTGAAAGTTATAAGTATATTTTTAAAATTGAAATATCCCTTATAATAGGAAAAAAACATTTATAAAAAATTTATTTATAGCTTTCAGCCTTGGAGGGAAGGGATTTTTCTTGCTCTGATAATACAACTTTACATTATGCCTTGTTTTATTTACTTGCTAGCATAATGATTTCATTCTTCAAAAATATCTATTTGTCTTTTATTTATTTTGGATCATACAGATCTCTGTCTAAATTCACATAATTAATTTTTACTCTGTTAAAAATCATTTAAAAAACAAACTAGAAAAATATCATAACTTAGCTGATACATACATACACTTTCCATTTTGAAGCTCTTCCCTGTCTTGATTTTTTGGTAGAGGATCAATTCAGTATGCAGCCTTGAAATGCGTGGAGCCAGGACTGCTCTTTCCACTTGAAAATAAGAAGTTTTGATACTGTTTCTGGATCTAGGAGTCTGCTTAATTTTTTTCATCACTGCTCTTTATGTCACACGTCATAACCATAAGCTGTTTGTCTAAGGGATAATTAGTTTTTCATTAGCAACTCCAGTGTATCACTTTATCAGCAGCAATGTATTCAGTCAACATGTAGAGCATCTTATGTATAAATTTGTTTTAGCAATATTGTATAATGCTGACTTATGCTATTATAATGTTAAGGCACACATACCTAGATAAACTGAAATTCTGAGGAATGAAAAAGTGCACTTTGTCTAGGCAGTTTTATTCAACTTTCTTTACACTTGAAATCTGAAACTGTTTGCTGGTTTTTGTTTGTATCTCTCTGTGTTTGTGTGTCTACCAGACAGTGAACACACACAAGCAAAGAGATGCAAATCAAGATCACAATTTGTATCATTATTAACTTAAAGTTTTAAAGCACCAAAATCCCAAAGATCAAAACAAAGGAATTTCCTGAACTTGTGTATAGCACATGGAGAACAGTGGAACTGTGACTTGGAGCTATGTAACCCTGTAAGAGGTGACAGGAACTTACAAGAAGGAAGGCACTGTGGCAAGGAGGGGTACAGTCCGAACAAAAGCAGAAAAAAGGAGAGCAAGAGGAGGATTCTGGATTCTAAGTCTTCTGGCAGAATTTGTATTCTCTTGTAAGCAGAGACAGGAAATTACTGCTTGAGAGGTGGTGACGTGGTAAATAAAGTGTTTAGGGATTTGGCAGGAGAAGTATTGAAGGTGTAGGTAGCTTGAGCTGGAAGGAAACCTCATTCTAGATTGAAGACTTCAGCAGAGCTGGCATGAAATGTTACAAGCAGGTTGCTGTACCAAAATTAAAAACCATCTAGGTACTTTGTAGTAAGGGCAGAATTAAAAAAAAAAAACACCAAACCCAACCAAACAAAAAGAAGCTAGAAGGTAAAAAAATATCCTAACAGTACTACAGTGACAATAAACTGAAGGGCAATATGTTGAACAAACAAGTTTTGGTTGGTGGTAGGACTTCTTTTTCTGCCACTGAAGTGTATGTGTGTGAAAATTCACTGTATTCCCCTTGTTATGCCTTCAAGAAACACTTCACAAAGTGAAATTTGTAATCATGTGATCCAGTGAAAGAAAAAGATAAAATGTCCTGCAGCTATGATACATTTGTGCAGTACTCATAAGGTTATCAAAGCATTTTATTTTCATGGAATCCCTACAAGGGAACGAATATTTTCCTGTGAGAAAGAAATTAAGCTGGGCAATGGCCTTCTTGGCAGGCAGTCATATGACAGAGAGCTGGCCTGGGACTGTAGTGAAAGCTCTAAAACATCCTGTTGACAATATTGTCTGAAGGCCTCTGTGTTGTGTACTACTAAGAGAATAAAATATATGTCTTCAAGATTAATGTGGAGCTGTACTATAACATTGCTCAATAACAAAATGAAATATACTGCTAATACACTAACAGCCAAAGTAGATTAAGATAGATCTGCATAAAAAGTTAGGAAGCTGAATGCAAATTTGCTGCATGGCACCACAGATTCAGGTTTAAAGGTCTGATAGTCATGTTTGATGTATTTTGCTTCCAGTAAACCATTCTGCTCACTGCTGTGGCTTTTCCTGCTGCCAGGTGGTAGGTTTCTTAGTGGTGTCTGAAAAGTGAAAACAACTACACAAAGCATTTAGACAATGTTATTAAAGAAAAACAGACTGGAAAAAAAGTCCCTATTACATATAAATAGGTATCAGTAATACAGGAGCAAAAGGAAGAAGGATGAATTATTGAAACTAAATAAAGTTTATTCATTAAGTAGTAAAATTCAAGTACTGACAGTGAATATATTAATCTTAAAAAATGAGTAACATTTTCAAAAATTATAGGATTAAGCCTTTGCCTTGAATTCTGTTCTGCTATAATTCACAGTTTTTTTAAAAAAAAGAAACCAAAAACCAAGGAGAAGTATTAACATGAGTCAAGCTTCTTACACAGATTATTCTGTTTATGGAGAGTTTGCAAATATCAATCTGTTATTCCATAATTGAATAGTTCTGTCTTTTTAATGCTCTATTACTTTTCATTATTATTTAATTTTGTTACCTCTTTTGGACTAAATTATTTTTCCTCCAGTGATCAGTAAAAATATATCTACATTATTCATGGATTTTGTTATTTAAAAAAAAAAACCAACACTTTTCTGTGTTTAACTCTTATTTGCACACAAATTTCCTAAAGCTATAAATCCTAGTTTTGTAATATTATAACCCTACCAACTCTAATTCATTTGTAGGGTTATAAAACCTAATAGTCCTTCCAAGTAATTTGTGAAGTTTTCTTCATCTTTTAGTCTTCTTTCTGTTATTCTCACATCAGAAAAGGTTCAGTTAGCTAAAAGCTGTGTTTACTTATGCGACAAAAAAGTACTGCAGCTTCCTGCTGGTACTTTGTTAACTTGGTAGGAAAGTATCTTTGAAAGACTATTCTGGAAATACATCTTCTTAATTCTTATGAGTGTTGTTTTTATTACCATCCTCATTGCTCCAGTCATGCCATATAAAATACTCCTTCTGGGCTGGATACAAAAAATTCTAAGTTCAGAAGATGGTAAGATCATTTTTATAAATGTGACTAATAACCAATATTATTGCTGGAGGCAATTCACTCTGTGGTGATAGAGTTTGTGCCAAATTGTGTCTTTTTCCTAGATGCAGCAGGAACTACTCCATACCACAGTACCACGTCCACACAGTCTTCATTCAGCTCATCAGGAACATTTCTGTCCTCACCCTACTTCCTCCAGGAGTGGAAGTCTCTCCTTTCTCTCCGTGTGAAGTTGAAAGCATTATACAAACATTGTTACAGTTCTGGTTCCTGACTATTGCATGAAACTACTAGAAAATAATATTCATGTGTCAGTTGCTAGACAAAAAACCCGCAGAGGGATTTGTTTGAACTGTGAAGCAAGAGGAGATGTTTCGCAGAAGTTTCTGGCATCTCTATTCCTTTATATAAACAATTTGATAGCACTAGTACCATATGTAAGTAAATTACCTTGATTGTCCCTTGCTGGAATTTCTGGAATAGACAAAATTTCCAGGAGTCTTGGTTTTTGCTTGTCAAGTTGTCAAGATCTAGTTTCTTCTGAATGCAAGACACAGAAGATGGTAAAAATGCACACGTTTGTTAAAAGTAGTGCAACTACTACAAGGAGTAAGTAACTTTAACTCAGTTCCTTGGTCTGCCAGGAGAAGATCTGTGATGACACATGAAGATCCATTTTTGCAGATTTTTCCCCTGTTCCTTTAGGCTCAAGACTAGGGTTATGTTACATGTAATGTGTTTCAGAACTGTGAGATTAGGGAACTCCTCCTCACATCTGTATTATCCACAGCACCTCAAGTTACACCTTGATGAATCCTCTTGACAACACGCTTTATCTCTCCGGTGATAAAAGTCTTCTCTGAAAGAGTTAGGGTTTTCCTGCTGGGTGACTGCTACACATGCATTATGCTGCTCATGCTCCATATTTATCAGGGTGTTAAATCACCTGTCACCTTTTGGTACTTATTGTTGTTCACAGCTTAATTACATCCTGTGCTGCTATAGGTTAAAAGCTGAGAACAGCAGAGATTAGGTTATCTCGTAGGTATTTTGGCCAGCTGAAAAATGTGTGTCTGAATTAACTTACTCCAAATAAAATTAACAAATAAATAACCAAATAAAATAAGCCAATAAAACCAAATAAATTAACAAATAGTCTAACAAAACTCATCAACAGTAATCATGATCTTACAATGGGAACTGTAGGCAGCTTAATTAGCTTCTGTATTAGACTATTAGCTGTATTGGATTATTAGCTTCCAGATTGGACCACATCCATTACTCATTCATAAATCTCTCAAGTATAGAAAGGTAAATACTACCTCCTTAAATTACTCTGATTAAAAGGAAGGATCCAGACCAGAAACACCTCAAAACACAAGTACTATGTACTACATATCTGGTACTATATACTATACACCCAGGCTGAGCCTTTCTTTTAATATATGCCAATGATAACATGAATCATGAAGAAAAGGAAATCTATTTGTACAGCTTTCATCCAAGCAAACATAGTCCTCCAAAGACTGAGAGAATGAAAATCTTCATCTAAAACACAAGGGATAAATTCAGATGGCTGTGTTCTGAAGCATACATGATTATGTCAGAGATCTTTGGAAATATTCGTAAAGGCCAAAACAAGATTCTTTGCCCTTTAGTAAATAACATGGGAATTCCTCTTCTATGGGAAATTCAGAAAAGTTAGTTTTCTTTCAATCTTCAAACATTTATTTTCACCACGATGCTTAAAAGAAAAGAGCTTCAGTTTTCACAGAGGTCCTGAACTTTATCTAAAATACTGGCACAGAACTTAATGGAAGAAAAACATTATTGTCCTGTAACATCTCCTTGAAAATAAGATTTTGTATACCCATGCTGCCTATTAACTTCCAACATAGCACTGTACCAGAAGCTATAGTAATACACAGTCCCTGTTAAAAAAATGTTTACAGTCTATAACAAAATAACCTTATTGCCTATTTTACTGTTGCACTTGGAGCATGTCCTGTCAGAGATGTGGTAAAATTCCTCTGGTTACAAGGCAGATTGTTGGGCTGTATTCCCCACTCCAGTCCCTATGGGAAGTGCACTAGATATTTTCTCTAAACTAAATGCATCTTTTAAAAGTTTGAATTGGGAGACTATTGTGTGCACTAACAGCCTGACTTCCAATGGGGTGATGAACAAAAGCTAAAGTTATGTGTTCATTACAAAAAGGACTTGTTCAGACCAGCACAGTTAGCATGAAGAACCTCCATTAATTACAATAATTTAGGGGATGAGAATAGAAAAGTGGCAGGAGCTGAATCCTTTGAAGGATTTTTATTCCTTTCCTCCATAGGATTCTGCCTTGATTACAAAGCACATCCCTGCCTTCTTCCATGAAAGGTCCCTATGTCTCTCCATAAAGTCTCTTGGCCTAAGTCCTGTTGAATTTTTTTGACACCTCTCTATCTTATGACTCTGTCCAAAGCCTTTCACATACCTCATATTTCTTCCATTTCCATCATGAAATAAAGGGATTCATTTTTTTCCCCCATCTCTAATGAACCTCTTATCACAGTGTTTGTTTGTTACTGTTTGAGTATTAAATTCCACTCGTCTCCTTTGTGGATATGCTCTGATAGATTTTTAGATGCTTTATCAGAAAAAAAGAAAAATTACATGTAGACATGTGATAAAATCAGATGTAACAAATTCACAGTGTTTATAAGAATTCATAAGGTTTATTTGTGTCCCTCAGGTCTTGCCTCAGCTCAGAAGACTTGTGTATGGATGTTTGCCACTTTAATGCTAAGCTCACACTTAGACATATTTCCAGTTCAGGGTCTTAGTTAAGATACAGCAAAAGAGTGTAATAAATAAATGGAGAATCATTTATTGATTGTATGAAACTTGAACAGTTTTTCATTGCAATTCTGTGTGCACAAAGCTTGTGTTTAGCAGAGAAAGATACTCCTGACAGAGAAATCATTCATTGTTAGAGGAGCAGTGTTTGCAAACTCTTTAAAATTTACTGGTTGGGGAATACTTTTCCATTAAATATTTCTTAATACTGGTGCTTTTTCGACAGTCATTATTCTGGGCTATGTTTTTCTTTAAAAAGGATCATATTTATTTAATTACATAAAATGAAATTTAATTTCATAACCATGAAAGCATCTCCTACTTTCCCTTCCAACAAAAATATTATCTAAATATAATTAGGAATTATTGATTTTCCAAAGTGACTGTTTGTATGATATTCTTGAAGGCTGAAGATCTTTTAAACTCAGCAGTATATTTTGTACAATGTCATTATCCACATTACGTTTTGATATTTAACATGAAAATAAAATCTCAGTTGCTCTCCATGGGCACCTCTGAAATGAAGAGTTTGCTTCATGTTTCCAAGGAAACAGATCTTTGCAAAGATGTAAGGCCACTTTGATGTCATTGTAAACCACTAAAGTGGAAATCTTTAACGTTTGTCAACCTCTTGAGAGTAAGCAGTTTGCTCTAATCAAAATGAAGATAAAATTATTCTGAGCATGTAGAAATGCAGTATTCTTGAAGCAAGCATGCTCACTAGTAACTGCACATCTTTTTCTCACAACGATTCAGGACCAAAAATAAATCTGATTACATTTTTTGGAAAGATACACGGATACCTAACCGTACATATTCCTGAGCGTTTTTGCTCCTGAAAATTTGAAATGACACATGGATAACAAATTAAAAACAGTTGAATATTCAGGTCAGCTGAATATTGTGAATTGCTCAGGGGATAAAATACATTTAATTTTGAAACTCACTGTGAATAAAATGGTTAGAACGTGGAGGTCAAAGAAAAACTCACCTAATTTTTCTACAATAACAATAACTACTGCTGTTCAGGAAGACTTTGTGAATCTAAAGAGTGAGCTAATTTCCTTTGTCAGAAATGGCCTCCCAGACATTTGTGCTTTAGGTGTTTTGGTTTAACCCCAGTCAGAAACTAAGCACCCCTCAGTTGCTCACACCCCTCAGTGGGATGAAGGAGAGAACTGGAAGAATAAAAGTGAGAAAACTCATGGGTTCAGATAAAGACATTTTAATAGGACAGACAACAAAGAGGAAAAAAAAAAAAAATTATACAAAGCCAGTGAAGCACAATGCAATTGTTTAGCACCACTGATGCCCAGCCCACCCCTGAGCAGCTCTTGCTTCCCCTTGGCCAATTTCCCCCCCATTATACACCCGAGCAGGACATCACATAGTATGGGATATCCCTTTGGCCAGTTTGGGTTCACTTCCAGACTTCTTGATGGCAAGGCATGAGAAGCTGAAAAGTTCTTGACAAGTTCTTGACTTGGTGCTTAACAACAACTAAAGCATCAGTGTGTTATCACCCTTATTCTCATACTATATCCAAGATACAGTGCTGTACCAGCTACTAGGAACACAATTCACTCTATTTCAGCCAAACCCAGGATATTAGGGAAAGAAATGATTGAGTAAATCACAAAAATAGCAGAAAAAAATCTACAGGGAAAAAGAAATCTCATTTGAAATATAAAGCAATGTTACTGTAAATAGGTAAGGTCAATTTCTGATTATTTTTCTTATGGGAGTTCAATACAATAATAATAAAATCCTAGATTAAGACAGCAAGCTGTTTTATACTTCCAAAAATAATTCTCTGGCTACAGTAACTACAAGGGCTTACCAATATACATATATTAAGGTAGCATTTTGTCACTGGAAATGTGGACTGTAGAAATGAAGAAAAATGTTTGAAAAATTAATATCACACTGACACCTCATCAAGCACCAGAATCTTTCTGGTGCTCCCAATGGAAAGAGATGGGTTCCTCATGAGGGGGAAGGGAATAACAAAACTGTAAAATAATTTAAGTGGAAGCAGTGAAAGTGAAGCTACAGAAGACATAACCAGAAATCATCAGCTATAGAAAGCTGAGAGAGAGGATGTGCGTCCACAGAGGTGACATAAGTAAGAACCAAGCAGTATTAGAGACAAAGTACACAATAGATACCAAAAACTGATGGGAATGGAGTGTTCTTGCTTTCCAAGACAATATAGCTGATCACATATGACTGGTTTTGTCTGTTGCCACCTGCTCCCTTCACTGTCAAACCTCCTTGTTCCTTTTGTTGAATGTAACATAAAGACAGGACAGTTAAACACTTACCTCTTTGTTAAGTGGGACATTATAAATCAAAACCTGAATACCTGGATATGACTGTGTAGATCATAATGTAATTAGGGGACTGTATGCTTTTGGTTAAGGAATACATCACTTTGGTACCATCAGCAGTGCTGGGGTCACCATGTGTATTATTCTCACAGACTGACCTTACAGGTATATTAATGTTGGCATCAATAATACTTAACTTTCTTAACTTTTTATGAAAGCTCTTACTATTTAAAATTATCTCATTTATCTGTATACCCAAACATTGGAATGTTAATTATATGCTTTCTTATGTTAAAGATAGATCATTATAAATAAATCTCCTATATAGTCTTACGTGTGATATAGCTTCCTGACAAGTCCAAGCTAATGACTTGTTACTTTCTGATTGATTTCTTTTTGACAGCTGGGGAGTAGTCTTTATTTTCTAGAGCTATAATATAAGCAATTAAGTCGTGACTCTACACAATAAGACTATATATTTCATGTTTGCCACATGCAATTAATTACACATACTACGTGTATTTCTATGAGATGGTGAAAATACTACTGCCACTCCACTTGGCACTGACAAAATAACACTTTACCATGTGTATGGTCACTTCAGCTCAAGAGGTATAGAAAGCATATGTCAAAATCTATTGGAAAACCTGAATTGGGTTACACCGTAAAAACCAGTATTCCAGTATTTATCTTTTACAGAAAAATTAGGAATGAGAGACGAACAACAAATTGGGTAAAAAAATATATATTCTCTGGAGCAACGGTGACATAAAAAGAGGGAGATGGATGCAGATTAAAAAAAAAATCTTAGGCTGCACTTTAAAAGAATATTCTAAATATCAAAGAAAAAAAGTTTTAAGATAGCTTTCCTGCAGGCATAGTAGGAGAAAACAGATGATGATTTTACAGTGTATCTTGATGAATTTCTTAACCAGATTGTCTACAATAGCAAGACCTGCTCTTTGATCCATAAAATCGCTTTCAGCCTTTATTCCTATTTAAAATAAGGATCTTATTGGAAAGTGTGCCAGAAAATCGATGGTAATCAATAACAATCTTGAATTCAGGCTTTACAAATGTGTGCACACATACACAAAAAGTGTGCTGTATCTGCTGCCAGTGCATCAGATATACATACACCAAGCTTTATGCATAAAAATGTAAATTCCATCTTGAAAATGCACATAAACATCATGAGATTAGTATGTACTGAATTTTAAATACACGGTGCTTTAAATACTGAGGCTTAACCCAGTTTTAGCTGTTTAAAAATTCAGTGTCCTGCCTATGTCTTGGCTCCCTCTGGGTTCAGTGCAGCCCGTTCTGGCAGGTTATTCATCCCACCTGCCCCTCTACACCTATTTTAGGGTGCAGTGAATTTTCTCCTCTTTATCCTAACCACAGCCTTAGCTGGCTGGCTTAAATTAAACATGTAATTGTAATTACTGTAATAAATCAGTAATTTCCCTCTGGAAATCATAAAAAGAACCTTTGAAAATCCTCCACAAAATTTAGTGGCAGTAGTTTATTTTTAGTAAAGGTTACTCTACTAGATGTTAAGTTAATATCCATAGTGAGACCAGCAAAGGGCAGTGAAGAAAGCTGTGCAGTGAATTAAAGATTTCAGCTGTGTGAGACTTACTACTCCATTCTATTTGGTGCAGGCAGCATGTTGGCAGCATCCACAGATCAACTGAAAACTTTCTGCTAGTAAAGATGCAGCTCAGCATAAATCCCTCAATAGGTTCTCCCAAGCCAGCAGGCTGTTGACCACCAACTCTAATGAGCAGAGTCTCTTGTACCATGAAGCGTGTCTTGGGCATCTGTGACAAATGAGGATTGGCAGGAAGAACTTGCTGCTATAGGGATGGCAACTAGGTGGATCTAGTTGTATCCAAAGTTCACTTTTCCCTGTAATTCTGGGGATAGGAGGGCACAGTGCTAGGATCAATTCTTTCAGCTCTGCCTCTCTTCTGACAATAAAAATTATGCCAGCCAGAGGTGATACGTGCACACCAGACTCTGACACAAGGTAGTTCCTAATGATGCATAAAGAGACTTCTCCCCTTGGCTAACTAACACAAACACCCGGTGTATTCTATACGAGGAGCACTGGTGAAAAAAAGGGAAGACAACACATGGCACAGCTTGTTTACAGAGGAATTCCAGCCATACCATTTGTCACTCACCAACCAGTACTTTTTTCTACACATATATTTGCAGTGTTTGGCTTGCAGCATCCACAGACTACAGGTAAAGATGGGGAAACATTTATCAGCTAAAACCATCCGAAGTTGTGCTCTGAAACCAAATTAAAAGAAACAAGATTTTCTATGTGTATATATGCATAGCCATTCCATGAATGTGGATAGGTAAACTACCCCTCAAAATGAGCCCCATCCTGTTCTCTTCAGTGTTTTCTGCATTTTTATCTTGTTTTGCATGGCAATGTTGTTTGTTTTGTGCAGGGCACCTATGACACGTTCTGTCCCTTTTAGCTGCTTGGCACAAATTTGCAAATAAATTACAAAACTTCTGCTAGCTATGGGTAGATTCTTCATTAGCACAAGACTGCTACTATTGTTTGCTTTTCCTCCTCTTGGCTAATTCCCCTCCTAAAAAGCATTTGGATGGGAAAAATTCAAGCACATAGGAGTTTCTAAGATCCTTTTTTTGTTTTTGTCAGGACTCCTTGCAACTACCACTGCCAATAGCCACCTCACTCACTGTTTATAATACCCTCTGATTTCTTCCAGAACAGTGATCTCCTTTGATCTGCAGCAATTTCACAGAATCATGGAATATTCATGGTTGGAAGGGACCTCTGAGATCATCAGGTCCAACCATACACACCCACCCCCCCCCTATTTGAATACCTGACAGTCATGGTCACCTCCTTTTCCACCTTTTCCATTTACCTCCTTAAACTCCACCCTCCCTGCACTCTCTGAGAAGCTCTGGGAGGTGGGAAGCAGCTGCTGAGAGGCATTGCCAGCAGGCAACCAGAACCACTTCCAGCTGGTTCTGAAGCCCAGATGAGCAAGCACTGAGATAAAAACTCCATACTTGAAGGCAAGAAGCACTTAGTGCAGTGAGGGAGCATGCAGGGGCTGGGCAGGGACAGTCTGGGGACACTGAGCACCTGAGCTTTCCATTCCCATGTGGAACACGGACAGCCAGAAGGGAAAATGGCTCAGAACATTCAGTTCCCATTCTGGGCAGGTAGAGCTTGGGGAGACTCTAGCCATGAGCTTTCAATTCCCATACCTTTCAATTCCCATACCAGGCAGGGACAGTCCAGAGCTGGTGAGACTTGACAGGGATAAAAATTCTGTGTAATGCTGGAGGTGTTTAAGAAATCTTATATTTGCATGTCATGAACTGCTTCTTTCTGGATTATGGGGGTGTTGTTCTGCTCTCCATCCTTATTTTCCAGATTAGGACGCTGAGCACCCTGGGGGTAGCTGGTCTGATTATTAAAGATGGAGGAAAAGAAGCCATTAAGTATCTCATCTTTTTCCTCATCCTTAGAAGCTCTCTGAAGCTCATACTGGTGGTTTTCAACCTGGAGATTTGGACACTACACAGGACAGTTGTCTTGGACAGCCCATTTTATGGCTTCTTGCATGCAGTTTACTGATCCTCTTTTCCTTTTTCTTGAAGAGAAAATACAGAAACCCCATTTCTAGGGAGAAACTGCAGAACTGCAGGCTGATGTGACTCCTGAGGGGCAACTCATAAGCAGTAAGTAGCAGTAGTACTAGTAAATTTGAGTAAAATAGTAATAATAAATTAGAGCTTTTTTTGCATGAAGGATTTTTTTTCTCAGCACATTACAGTCTTGGTTCTTGGTGTGTTGGTAAGGGTTCACTTTTTAGAGATAGTTATATAACTACAAAGCAGTAAAGTCTATGGCTAGCCACAATCATCTTTCATAATTTTGATGCTTTGGGAAGTGGTACTCTTGGTTGGTTGTGGGCTGACTGCTCTCAGCTGATCCATCCTACTGGTAATGTCACTGTGTTCAATCTCTGCTGATATGAAAGTAACGTGATTAAAAATTAAAAATTAATTACACTGAAGACTCTTGTCTTCAGTTCATCTTCTGGGCACTTGTCCTTGTAGACATTGTGGTGGCAGTTTGTTTCCTCTTACCTTATTGCTCATCATCAATTCTCCTGTTTCTAGCAGGAAGGCAAACGTGTTTCGACTGACTTATAGATCTTTAGAGAGGCACATTACAAGTTTTAATTCCTTTCCAGGTTCAGACTTTGTCTCACTGCTTTGAAATTGTTACTGCTGTTGCCTAGTAGATTTTAAACAAATTTACTGACTTCCTGTCTTAAGTCCCTTGCTGCTGCTGCAGCACAAGTCAGATCCCATAAAAAAAGAGATTACTGAACTGGAGGAAGGAGATGAAAACAGCAATTTAAATGCCATCAACAACGACAAGCTCGGTAACCTGCACAATCCATGACAAAGAAGAACAAGTGGGATGGGGATAGCAGTGGAGATGGAAGAACATAAAGCTATGAACCAAAAATACAGAAGGAAAGACTTTGCATCTGCAAGCTGTACAGGAGCTCTTCTGCACTCTGTCTATAGGTCCTACTGCTATGCTCATGATGCTCCTTTGGATGAAGCATTGCAGACAGCAGTGTTTAGTGGTAGTCTGGCTTCCTTGGGAATGTCTTGCCCTTTTTTAAGTTCTGGGTTGAAATATCTGTAGTCAAAAAAAAAAAAAAATTCAAGGTAGCTCATTTAAAAATAACTTCAGGTTATGACTACTGAACTGTTGTCACAGGAAATAATTTCAGTATTAACAGCATTCTCAAGGGAGTTTCCTTATAAGCTTTAAGAGTGTCAGACAAAGATTAAATGTTGCTTATAACAAAGTAGGGAGGAGGAAGCAGAATGCCTTCCTCTATCTCACTATCAGAGGAAAGTTAGAAATGTACCATTTTTACCATTTATCTTTTCAGAGATGTATACTTGAACTGAAGAAACGTTTTCAAAGTGTCTGTGAACTGGAAGGCTGAAATGATAACATTTAATATAAAGGGCAAGGATTTAAGCAAGGTAAAATACACCTATATGATGGCTCAGTAGGAATGTGCTAAGGAAGTTTGTTGGATTTGGTTGTCTATTACAAAGAAAGTAAAAATCCCCAGAGCTAATTCTGTCCCAAACACAATTGCCTCAGTAAGAGCCTTTCTCTTAGTTTCAGTGGGAATTGGATGAATCCTTCTTCTCTTTAGGCTGAGCAATGACACCAGTCAATCTTTAAAAGTCTGATTTAATCTAAATGCAGCCTGCAGAGCATCACCAATGGAGCATTCCTTTGTTCTCAAAATAGTATACCTTTTCAGACAGAAAATACAGAATCTGCAGTCAGTAGCAGCACTGGACTCATGCTTGCATTATTGCTATTCACTTCTAAATATGTCAGTTTTTAACTGGCCTGAATATGCTACTGAAATGGGCAGCCAGACTCCCTAGTTGTAAGTAAGGATAACATCTGTCTTTTCAACTCACTTTGGCAAAGGAAGCATGCACAATTTTTTTGTTATTCCAGAACCCCTTGAAGCATGAAGAACATGAAGTTCCAATGAACTGGAACTTCCTCATTCCACTGATGGTGTGAAAAGTTGATTTATTTTCTTATCTTTTTTTTTTTTTTCTTCCCATCACACTCAGCCTTGCTATTTTTTTTTTATTTTTTTTTTTTTTCTGTCTTTGGCAATCTTATAGAAGCTTTTATAGTTACGGGTGGGTTAGCCAGACCTCGTGAGGACATTTTCTATACACTGCTTTTCACTAAAACACCAAAGGTGGGAACACCATGAACTTCCAGTTGAGGCTTAACATAAGTATTTTGGGTGCTGCAATACCTTTAAAATTTAGACCTCCAGAAGTATCTAAGGCCAATCTTGTTTATGGTAAAATGTTATTACATGTGACATTGCTGTGACAGAGGTCTTTTATGCACTTCTAGCCTATGGCACTATGTTATGGAGAGAAGAATTCTCTGACATATCCAGGAAAAGAAAACCAATGCATAGAAAATTGAAACGACAAGGTTGACAAGGTTATTTCATAGCTTTTTTTTTTTGCATTATGAGAGTAACTAACAAACTGTTACACTGCCTGCAAAACTTCTTAGGATAATCAATGCCTTTTTCTCTCAAGTTCATTTCAGTACTCTTTAATATTACTTTCTGAATCTCACTCCTCTTCTCCCAGTAGAATAAAATGAAACATTGTGCAGGTTGAACGCTGAATACCCTTCTCTTCAGTTGCTATATTTTCAGTCCTGTGTTAGTGTTGACATGTTTTTTTGTTTGTTTTTTTAGTCTTTGTTTGCTTATGTTACCTATTTGCCGAATCCAGAAGGTGAGATACACCAGTATCTCACACCAGTATTTCTCCAGGCTATTTCTGTAGCAGTATTGGCTCTTTCTTTTCATGTGTATGTGAACACTTTTCCCTTCTAGACCACCACAATCACCACTGTGCTTCTTTATCATCAGTGACCTCTGTCAGCTGGTCCTAGGCAAATATTTGAATGCAAATTGTAGCACACATGATCAGATCCTTCTATAACTAGATCTGATAAATGAAGAGTGTTCATGGCCCTTGAAGGTGCAGACTAGTGTTCTAACTAGATTTCTGGGTTTTTTAGTTTTCAATAGGAATATCTTTGTTTGTTTGTCTGTTTGTTTTTGTAATAAACTCTATCAAACCTTAAAATGGATCAGTGTAGGTAGAAGTGGTGCACTCTCAACAGAGGAATCAAATTCACTTATGGCAGATTTTGCACTTGAGGAGCATGATCAGTGATTTCTCAAAGCATAGGGAAGCTGCACAACACAACTGCACAAAAAAAAAAAAAAAGAACAAAGTAGAAAGCAGAAGGATTATTTTAAATAAAAGTGTAAAAAAAGTCTTGTCCATTATCAAGAAAATCTATATCTGTTTCTGTACAGCCTCTTTTCCACTACTCTTTTTCTGCCAGATATACAGACACCACAGTGCCTCTCTATTTAAAAAATCTGACAGCTTAAAATATTCCATACTCACTTTTCTCACTTTTCATTTTTGTCTTTAAAGCAGCTGCTATAACTATAAAAGTGAACAGTGCTAGAGACACCTGGAAACTTATCTTTCTGACATGTCCTTATATTCTGAAGGTAGAAGGAAGTGTGCTGGCTGTTTAGCCTGAACATGGAAATTATGCAGCCCGTGTGACCTCCTTCAGAAAGGTTGTGCTGCAGGTCAGCTTTGCCAGTCCCTACTGAAGTGCCATTGGGAGGCAGTTAGGAGGCACCCAAAGCCATTGGGACACCAGATTTCCTGCCTTGGAACACCAGGGATTCCAGAGCACAAACCATAACCCCGAGCTCATGAGGTGTTTGTCTCATTTCTGTCTAAGCAGGGACTGTTCACACTGCATATCCGTGTAGCACAGCCTTCAGGAGTGGAAACCAGAGGGAGTTCAGATGCTAGATACAATGAGAGAAAGGTAAAGATAGTTAAATAAGTCTCAGTTTGAAAGCTGGAGCTTAAGTGTTGAATTTTATTTCTTAATATAGTTCTTCCAGCAGTCAATAGCATATTTCAGAGAATCACAGGACTCTCAGAGTTGGAAGGGACCTCTAGAGATCATCTGGTCCAACTCTCCCACTAAAGCAGGATCACCCAGAGCACATTACACAGGACTGCATCCAGGTGGGTTTTGAATATCTCCAGAGAAGGGGACCCCACACCCCCCCTGGGCAGCCTGCTCCACTGCCTTGTCACCCTCATAGCAAAAAAGCCTTTTCTTATATTTAAACTCCCTATGTTCCAGCTTGTGCCCATTGTCTCTTGTCCTGTCACAGGGAACAACTGGCAAGAGTCTGGCTCCATCCTCCTTGCACCTACCCTTTAGATACTTGTAGACATTAACAAGTTCTCCCATCAGCCTTCTTTTCTCCAGGCTAAAGGGTCCCAGCTCCCTCAGCCTTTCCTCATAAGAGAGATGCTCCAGTCCCCCAGTCATCTTTGTCACCCTCCTCTGGACTCTCTCCAGTAGTCTCCTGTCTCTCTTGGACTGGGGAGCCCAGAACTAAATGGAGTATTCCAGCTGTGGCCTCACCAGGGCAGAGTATAGAGTGGGAGGATGACCTCCCTTGATCTCCTGGCCACACTCTTCTTTATTCAAACCAGGATTCTGCTGGTCTTCTTGGCACTAAGGGCACACTGACAGCACATGGATAATTTATAATCCACAGTTTCCAGTATTATCAGATCAGGGAGCCTGATCCAAATTCTTTTTTCAATCTATTTCTTAGGGTGCATCTGAGTTGTTCCTTTAAAATTAATTGATTGTTTCTAACTGGAGAACTATCCTTCTCTGTCTCATTAAGATCGGACTTGAAGCACCTTACCTGCTTTTATATCACAATTGTCCAGTCTTGAGCAATGTTTTGCTAATGCCAAAAATCTTATCAAAAAAACCCCACACCAAAACAAAAATGATGTATTTGAGTTCTATAGACTGAATGCTCCAGATTCTTTGTCTAGTTTGAACTGCTTCTACAATATCGGAGTGGAAGAACTGGTGATTTAATTTAAAATAATAATAATACTAAAAAAAGAGTTCCATATGGCTTTTCTATGTAGTGAAGAACAGTTTTAAGTAAACAATAGAGACATGAGGGCTCTAGGGCAGCTGTCATGCCTGAGACAGAAGGTTGTGAGAAATTTAGAAAATAATAAACAGAACTATTTAGAAATTACAGTCCAGTGTCTACAAAGCTCTTTTTAAGTAGTACCATACCTCAGCAATTTTCAGGGAACTCTAGAGGATGCTTATTTTTCATCAATACACGTCCTTAAAAAATGAGAAACAACTCAAGTTTTGACTGGAATTGAAGAAAAATATGCCAGATTTTTTCTGGTTCTTTTATCTGCATTTTAAGCATTCGTCTTCAGTTACGGAATGAAAATTGATACCTTCATGGATAGCAATGGTGAATGGGATCTTGATTAAGCCACTGGAGCAAATACACTTATTCTTAAAGGAGTGGGGTGAAAGATCACTATAGTAAAAATCTCCATTTCCAGGCAATTCAAACAGGATGAGCACCACAAATCCCCTCCTAGTGTCTAGAGAGCATTAGGATCCCCAGACTTGGAGAAAAAAAGAGTACTCTCTCAGTCCTGTCTGAGTACAGAGCTAGCACTTTCTGATGTAGCCACTTTGAGTAACAAGACCTTCTAAATGTTGCTTCTGGGTTGGATTTTGTCAGAGTGAGGTACCTGAATGAAGGAGAAGCCTCACATCGAACAGATATGTATCACCAAATGTGATGATAACTTATACAAATTTAGACAGAGGATAAGATGAGGCTACTTTACTTGAGAATAATAATTTACTGTTTTCTTTAACATAAGAAAAGACTGTCTGCAGGATGTGGTAAAAAAAATGAATGATGGGAGGCAAGAGAGTTTACAGTGGGGAAATCAATCATGTAGTGCTGTGAATCTGTCAGTCGCACACACTGAAATGCAGGCGGGGTGGGTGGGGAATCATTGTAATGAGCAGATTTCTCCTGGGAATAATCTGCACATCATACTAACCAACATATTTATGCTATTCCTTAACTGTCGGCTCCATCATAATTCTCAGTGTAAAAAGACTTTGAAATAAAAATAAAGATGAGTGTAGATGGTCTGTTTTCTGCATAGCTTGGCTAAAGCTGCTTTTCCTCTGTTGCAGAAGACAAATTGTCATCCTATAACAGCTCCATTAAGCACACTTGTTTATATCAGTCAGCCAAAGGGCCTTCATCTGCTTTTCTGGTGTCTACTGTAGTGCTGGGAGTACATATGTATATATACATCACAGGACAGTGTCCTGATTCCTCACCCTAAACTCAAGAAACAGGAAAATCTATAGCTCAGGAAGTGCTGTGGTGGGCTGTGAGGTAGATTGATTCAAAATGTTAGATGTCCTTTTGCTGAACATAACTGGTTAAATTAGTGAATAATAAATATTCCCTAGAAAATATCACTGATTTTGCTTCCAATAATTACTTAAAGAAAGGAAATAACACTATTTACAAGAGAGGAAAAAAGATTATATGGGCAGTTTTTAAAAAAATGTGCAGCTGGGAGAAAGTAGAAACTCTGCAGGTTTTTTTAGGGCAATCTTTATTATGGGATTTTACTATCCAGTAAGGCTACAAGGAATGAATAGTACGGGAATTATGATTAGACTAGATCTTAATTCATCAGGATATTCCTTTCTCTTAATGCTATTTTGAGGTAATGAAGTGTTTGCTGGTGTGGGAGTCAAGCAAATAATCCATTTCAGATTTACTGAAGCAGCACTAAGTAGTGTAGGATTCAAGGTGCTATTCAAAAGTGTGATAGCAGAACTTTTAAAAGTCACTGCTCCTTTTTTCCTTCACCACTGAGTCCTTACAAATTTCTTTTTAAAGTCTTTAAATTTCTTTTAAAAAGTCTTTAAAGTTTTGAGCAGACTGGCAGATTCTGTGACAAGCTTTGGTGCAGATAAGAGCCCTAATGCATTTTCATGAAATCAACGCATCCTTTCCCTAGCTAGAATTCTTTTAGTTCCTTTCCTGGTAACTCTGGTAAATGGTTTAGGTCACTCAATCCCTTCATGATACACTTTATTCTGTGCTTCTATCACAGCTTTCCAGAAATGCTATGCTAGTTATAAATCCAACAAAAAAAATCTGTAGTTACATACAGCAAGAGGAGTTGGGCTGGTAACAAATCAGCACTTGTATCACCCTCAGGAAAAAAGCCACTGGCCAAAGTCTGATTAAAATGAAGGCTGAGACAACAGTCACTAAAACCTGGGAATGATTTTTAGCAAGATACAGAGGACATGAGGTAATTAACCAAGACACTTGCCCCAAGGGCAGTGGGGGTGCAGGGGTGTTGCCAGCTGGTCTCTGGGAGGTCTCACCATCCTTCATGTGCATTCATGCTCTCCGAAGGATGCCATCACCTTGGGCTTCTATCCAGCAGTGCATGTGGGAGAATAACTTTGTGCTCTACTGAAGCAAGGAACACTACAGAAACAGGAGAGATATTTGGCAGAGCTCTGTTGGAACATCCAAAGGGTGAAAGCTGTGAAAATTCAACATGTTTGCTAAATAGGTCTCAGTCAGTTAGAAAACCTGCCAACTGCCACAGCATATATGGCAGACAGCTTCAAAGACATCAATACTGGTAACCTCTCACTAAGCGTGGAGACACCTGTAATTTGCTCAAAGAAAAATGATGGCAGGAAAATGTTTAGCCTTCATCTGTGGTACAAGAGCAGTTCTGGGGATCTGCTTTGATTTAGCGGTGATCTAACTCATTGCTTCCAAAGTTCGTGGTGTCTAAACCTTACACACACACATCTGATTTTCCTGAGGTAGTTTTTTTCCTGTACACTAGCATTGTAAACAAGAGGAGGTTTAGGAATGGACAAGTGTCTAGAGAAGCTTGGCTAACTCTCATAGTATCTATGACAGATTAAATGCATTTAGAATAGCAAGCAAAATTTAAACTTAGGTGAATTATGATTTATCTTTGGTTTAAGAAAGGATATATAGATTTTATATTAATATAATACTTTTTCAATGTATTTGTTAATATAGCAAATATTAATATTTGTTAATACACATACAGAGTGTGCCTTCTAACCCAGAGGTGCCTTCTAACCTCAGTCATTCTGTGATTCTGTGACAATACTGTGTCAAAACCATTTCTAAGTGTGTGAGTTTACTGTGAGTACAATACCTACAGACAATAAAATGTGATCGTTCAAATAGATTATAATGAACTAGTGATAGAGATTTTTATAAATAGCACGTTGGGGTGTTAGTATGGCTTTCCATGAATGAGATCTCTGAGGAATTTTGTTGTTGCCAAGACAGATTTGTTGTATGCATCATAAATACTTAGTATGCATCATAAATACTTAAGTTCTAGTTTACAAGAAGCTAATAGATTTTTGTAATAAAAACTGTTTAACGCATGGCTTGTTGTTTATATCATGAAGGATACAGTATTTTTTTTTCTGCCAATTTTACTAATTTTTTTACTGTTTGGAGTGACAAAACCAAAAAACCAGATTCAAATGTTCTGCCTTTATTTAGCAGCCACTAGAAGAAAAATATAGTACCCATCCTTCAGACTGTGTGTTGCTAAGCCCCTGTTTATCTTAAGATCTTACTCAAATACTACAGATACTTGTTTTATAAATGCTTTGATATGCAAAGAAATATTTAACTGCTGGAATCTCAGCTACTATCTACTGAAATGCTCAAACTCTGTAGGGTTTTGCATTTATGCTGAGACCACTTTATACCACTCAGGGAGCAAAAAGTGGACACAGCACATTTATATTCATTTTTGGGCTTCTCACTGCCAACCCGCTGTAAGTTTCCTTAGTTTTTATCTGCACTTATAAGTTCTGACAGGCATTTAAAATACTATATGGGAATTAGTTATAGTGCAGGTAACACCCTTTAAAACTGGGCTGAAAATTTGAGAAAATAATATTGCCAGTCTAGGTGGGTTTCCTTATCAACCACCTTACTTGAAAGAAGAATTCATATTGTAGTAGCAAGTTTGGGTAGGTGTTGGATGATGTACTCTTGAGATTCTTGTTTTACTTTTGCTGTTTTGTTTCCTGTGTACCTAAAACTCCCTAAAAAATATTCTGGAAAAAAATTGGTAAACATTGAACTACACAGACAGAGTATATTTCTAATGCTGCATATGCTGTATAGAAAGATATGGCTATATTAGGTTTTAAGAACATTTTATTAAATACTTGCTATTACAATAAAATAACCCTGGGCAGTTTATCTTCATTTAAAAATGAGTTTCAATACATTGCATAGAGCAGTAAGGCTCAGGCACTGTGACTAAACATGCATAGCTCTAATGGCATAAACAGGAATATTTTGTCTGAATAATTGAAGACAGATAGGTATGATGTAAAACATGCTTTCCATTTCTTAAGTTGAAAGAGAATCTATATTACAAGTCAGGAACAGCAAGCTTGCTAAGAAAATACAAAAATATCATATAAGCTGCCTTTTTTTTTTTTTTTTTGGCTTTAATTTTTTTTATGTCGAATGCATAAATTTTCCTGCCATCTCTTTTCTGTTTAAGACCTTGCAGAACACTGAACTTACACAATAATTAAAATTAAATAATTAAATAATTATTTATATAAATAATAATTAAAATAATTAAATTCAGCAGATGTGGTTACAAGGAATCTAATCCCCACAACAGTTAAATCCAGCAAAACTAAAATAGGTGGTAGGGAGTAGAAAAGTGAGAATGTTATGTCATCCCATTAAGTATTTAAACAAACTTGGACACTCATCTCAGTCACAAAAAGAAAATGTTCTGAACAGAAAGAAAAAAGACTCACCAAAAACCATAAGTTTTTCCTGCAGTCCTTCAGAGCATTCCCACAATTCACAACATTCAAGCACAACATACTAATTTCAATGGTATAAGTGCCTGTACTCCCATTCCTAATGAGATTTTAGCTTGTGCAAACATTCTGGTATTTCTAGAGTTTTTTCAGCTGCTTTTTATTATCTATTCAGCTATATCAAATTTCTACTTCAAAGCAAATATAGTATGTGATCTCTAAATAACTTTCTGCAGCATGTAGAAGTAGTGCATGTGAATGATTGATTATTTCAGGATCCCACTGCATGAATTCTGACCAGTTCTTAAGAGACTGAGTGCTTTTTGATGTTCATGTTACTTAGAGCTCTGGGCAACACCCGTCACTGTCAGAAGAAGATGGATGGTTGTTGCTGCTATTATATCTACTTGGTGCAGTTTCAGAGAGTCACTAATATAAATGTTGTATGGTTTATTGCTTCATGGAAAAATGAGCCTCTTAATGCAGCATGGCTCTGGTTATTCTTCATTACCTGGAACTCTGTGGAAGACCTTGCATGTCTAATGAGAATTATAGATTCAGTGCAGAGTGTAGAAAATATAATTATCACTATTTCCAGACTATAAAAGGGTCTTATTTGTCATGTGCAAAAATATTCAAGCAACATTAAGAAACTTCATTTTTACTTATTATGCTGAAACTGGCTGCATAGAGAGGTATGCAATATTAAGGAAACAACCATAAATCTTCCTGCTTCAGCAGGTCTTCTGTGAAACATTTGTTTGATCATGAATGAAGGTGATGGTCTGTATGTCAGAGCCTTGAGTCCAAACACAAACATCGTCTATTTTTCAGCCTCTGCTTCTGTATACAGACATATATTCTTGATGATAACAAATACGACCATGTCTTCCACTTCCCTGTAATGCAGTAAAAGAAGACTGCAGATCAAAACCTAAAAATCTAATTACATACATGCTGCAGAACAGTAAAAAAAAAACCCAATTAAATAAAAA
Organism: Florisuga fusca; assembly: GCA_038090715.1. NCBI lineage: Eukaryota > Metazoa > Chordata > Aves > Apodiformes > Trochilidae > Florisuga > Florisuga fusca. The sequence continues at coordinate 16,418,715 of JAAWXA010000013.1, forward strand.
TATTTGGTCCCCTATTTAAGTGGAGAGTTTGCTGCTCAGCCCTGGCTTTTCCTCCACAATAATGTATTTGTTCTGAAATATGACAACTTATTCTCAGCTGACAGTAACAGATAATCACCTCATTCTAGACTTATAGGTTTGGGCTATGGCCCTATATTAGTCTTCTAGGAAAAATCTAGATGATCTAAATATCTTTATATATTTTCGTAGTAAAGCAGTACAGGAAAATATAAAAAAAGTCTTCTAAAAGTCACAAGAATATTTTGGTAAATGTATTTTTATTTGAAACATGTGCTCCTCTTGCACTGAATGTGGCACAGATATCCACACATTCAAGCACAGGCAGAAGCTTTTTTGAAGAACTCAAAAAGATCATGTTCAGTTTAGTTTGGTTTTGTGGATTCCTGAATTCAGATTTACGTTATTGTGTCTTTTTAAACTAGATTAGTCTTAGTCTTAAAGAGGTATTCTTTCTAACTGCTGGAGCTAATCTTTGTAATGAAAAGCTGTGTAACCACCACATAAGACCTGTGTGACTCCAACTTTAGCATCCACAGTTTACTGAGATGTAGCTTCCAGCTTTGCTCTGTTGCTACAACAAAAGTGAAGGGTGAAAAAACTTTACCACATGATACTGTCTCAAGTCTCTCATAGGTTTAAAGATAATTTTCCTTTCAGCTGTATAAAGGAGCTAAGCAAAGAGAATAAAAATGCCTGAAGGACTTGGGGGCCTTTAATAAGCCAGAATTGGAGAAGGTTTTGTGCCTAGTAACTAGGGGAACTTGGGAAAGGAAAACACCAGATTACAGTTTAACAGTTAATAAAAAAAGAATAATAAAATGAAAATTAATATAACGATAATAACAACAACAAAACAACAAACAACAATAGTAGTAATAATAACAACAACAACAACAACAATAATAATTAATAATAATAACAACAACAATAACAATAATAATAATAATAATAATAATAATAATAATAATAATAATATCTTAGATCCTAATCCATACTGGAATACTTATACTGCATTAAAAATAGGACTCAGATGTATGCCATATTTTGCTAAGATGAGTGAAATAACCACTGGTTATATTGCCATATTTCTCTTTCTGCCTTTTGCCATATGGTCAGTGAATTATTCCATGCAATAATGAATGGCTTATTGGAAAGGGTCTCATAAGACTTTAATTTGGTAATTGATTTGCTGTCCATGCAGGGAGGCACTAAATGCCTCCAAGATCATGCATCAAGTGAACCACTACATCCCAAGTGACAGAAGTTGGGATGTCACATAGGTTCTGCACTAATTTTTAAATTGTGTATTCAAATAGCTAAAGAACACAATGTGACTTTTAAGGAGTTGAAATCAATTAAATATGACTTTGCTGAATTCGGGTATTTGTGTGGGAATATGCTTTGGAGTTTTCATTCCCAAGATATGCAGTTCACATACTACAGCTTTATGAAAAACCTTGTGACCTGTTACAGTCTGTCAGTAACAACAATAATATGTTTATAGACCTTTTGTCCTTCATAGAATTAAGATTACAACTTCATGGATAATATTAAAAGGTAACTTTTCCGCTATTTATTATTTTATTTAATGACCTCTTTAGCTAAAACTAAGCTATTTGGAATATTGGAAAGATGCTCTGTGGCCAGATTAGTATTGACTGTGGTAGAGCTAAGAATGCTCTGCATTAACCTCATTGAAGCCAGTGAAATGACTGCTACTCCTGACAGGAAACAGAACTACTGCACCAGGAAAAATAATCATGGATGACTGCAATATTTGTTAAATGGATGGAGAGCTTATGCCCAAAATAACAGAAGAGTACTAAATCACTGAAACAAGGTAGCATTTTTTGAGGGTCTCTCTCTCCTTTAATCTGAGTAATAGATCATACAAGCCTGTACCTGTACAGGTTTTCAAAATTGACAGTGAGAGAGTTACCAAGGGTATTACTGAGGGAGGAGGAGTGACAAAGAAAACCAAAAAACATAGTGGTTTTTTGACCATCACTCAGGTCTATTCATTTTATCTGTAATTACCCTGGAACCCTCTTCACTGGTATTGCTGATACTTGCATCACAAAGCACTGTAGAAGAGAGTTATATAACAGCCTAATAAATGAGAAATTCCAAGTGAAACTGGCTCTTTTTTCCATCCTGTAAGCAGAAAAAAATGCAAATTCAGATAATAAATCTATAGAATGAAGTCACTTCACAGATGTGTTAAATCAAATTAAGAGCTCTTCTATAATATTGAGCAAATGGCAGCTGTACAGAATTACTCATTTGTAAGGCTCATCTATTATAGTTAATTTTGCTGACTTCAAGTACTTAATTTACATTTGTGAAACTAGCTAAATAATATAGGAGGTGGCATGAATGGTGTGTTTGTTCCTACTGGAATTGCATAGGATGCAAATGTTTTGCCCACTTTGACATTTCCTTGTATTCTTCATAGTTTCAATCAGTGAAATGGAATTGCTAAAAAGATATATTTAGGTTTTATTTCAAGAGTGGAATCTACTTTTTAAAGGGCAATCAGACTGTGGCTAAAAGATCCCACCAAGAGAATACAGGAGCTACCAGAAAATACCAGGCTGTCTTAACTGGTTTCACTTGTGTGATCTCAGAACTGGTCACAGCTTCTTGGCCTTTCTTGCAAAACTAAATAGATAAGTAAATAAACCAAACCTGTTTCTTTAGAGTATGCCAAATAGAAGTTAAAAATTATACAACACTATTAGGTTTTGTATGGCTGACATTGCAGGTAGATGGGGGACACATAATCTTTCAGGTACTTTTTTATAATTGTATAAGGCCGCGTTCATATTTTAGAAAGATTTTGGACACTTAGTTTTGGACTTTGCAGAAAGTGAGTGATACAGAGAGCAGGTAAGTTTGCTACTGCCTGTGATTAAAATTCATTCTGGTGCCAGAGTTCCATGGGAATAATCAGGTGCCAGCTTTTTATTGAAAATTTTAAAAGAAAGTTCTTCACTGAAAGGGCTGTCTGGTGTTGGAACAGGCTGTCCAGGGGGGTGCTTAGAAGAATTGCAGATGTGGTGCTAAGGTGTTTGGTTTGGCACTGAAATTGGCAGTGTTACATTAATGGTTGGACTCAGTGATGTTAAAGGTCATTCCCAACCAGAACAATTCTGCAATTCTCTCTTAATGTACTCTATGCTAACTTATTTGCTAGCATCAGGTTTAGAGGTCTGTAGTTTCTTGGATTCCTCAGAGTTCTTTTAAAAGATTCTTGCCATGTTTGTCACAGTTTTCAGACTGTAGACAACCTTTAAACATTACACTCTATCATTTACAACTTATTTATTTCAAGAAAACATATAATCTTAAGCTGTTATAACAGCTGCAAAATAACAATACTGCTTATGTTGACAAACCTTTACCAGAGAGTTTGAAGTGTCCCAGTTAGTGTTTTTCTTGATTCCAGAATGTTTTCTATTATTGGCATCAGTTCTGTGTGCTTTCACCAACGTATCAAACAGTGAGAGAATACAAATTGTGACAAACCTATTATTTTCAAGACCATCAGCACTATATGGTGGTTGTTTCCAAAGCTTAGCCAACTGTTTGTCTTAGCTTTGATCCCACAAAGAATATCCCACTGTGCACAACCCTGATGCTGCCATAAATAGTTTGATGTCTGCAACAGTGAGGGAAAAGGTAAGTGAGGGTTTCACAATACATTTTCATCTGTCAGTTTGAAGAGAAACCAACTCCACTTAAAACTAACTCGAAGTAGCATTAAGGATTCTGAGTATTCTTGCAGGCTAAGGAAGAACAAGAATGAAGTGGCAGAGGGTGTCTGAGGATGAAACCCTTCAGTTTTATAAACTGAAGCACAAGCCCAAGGAAATTGAAGCACAAGCCAGAGGGAGCCACCACGGAATAGATGGAGGTGCAGGACAGAAGACAGCAGCTTTGGTGAGAAAAAAAAAAAAAAATAGATTACAGGCTATTTGAGATATGATGCCAGAAAGAAAAATGGAAGAAAAATCGTTTGTCAGTATACGTGTCAGTAGAATGTTTATGTGTCATAAAAGATTCCTAAATCCTCTGGATTCATAAATTTTACTAGTTACTTGACAATAGAGGAGGAAATAGTATATTCCGTAATTCTGCTGAGATGAGCTGTACAGGAAAAATTACACATAGCTACACTAGGTCCATGTTCACAAAAAGTAAATTAGGTTTCTGGGATACAATCCAACCAGTACAGTCTACAAGGTAACAAGTGCTTGATTTGAAGTGCTTTGCTTTTGCTTGACATATGCTACACCTCAGCTCTCTTGTTATGTTATTACTGTGAAAGCTCTCTAGCCACAGAATTCAATAACTTATTATCTGCATTAAATTCTTTAATTGAACAATTTCAGTTTGTGTTTTGGTAGATCTGTAGTGTAAGGAAATGTTGCTTATAATTCTCAGTGTAGTCAGTCGCTATTAATTTTCTTAAATTTATAATAGTGTACTGAAGCATTAAGATTGCAACATTAGTTAGCAGTGCAGTAGTCTGGTATCTACACTTCTGAATATCTGCTGACCCTGCTGATGTCTTTCTCCATCCAAAGTCACCTCGAGTTCTGCTTAAATCTGTCAGTAGTGAGTGTCTAAATATGTACTCATAGTCTTGTCTGATAGCTCTCTCCTTTGAGGATTGTCTTGGGTCCCTGACTCCTCACAATTAGTTGAATGAGAGTATTTACTGTTTCAGTTTTTAGGAGGGAACTTGTGTATCTGCTTTACACATTTACACGTGGTCTGAGGAGCTGGTAAACGAAAACTGTCCCTGTGTAATACTACAGACACCAAAGATCTGCTGGATGCTTTGTTGAACCAATTCTCAGTTAAACCTTCATGTTCTAAAAACCCTCCTCTACTGGCACCTCATATGAATATTCAGTTTCATTTCAGATGCCTCTTACATCTCTACAAGTTGAGAGATAGTTCACCTTCTCTCTTGAGGCTGAGCTCATACGACAGACAACAAAGTGCAGAGGGAATGCAAACATTTGGCTCTGTGGACATTTCTACCACTTGTGAAAGTGATGAGAGGGAAATGCTGAGGCTGACTTTAAAAAGCATATTCTTAAAACAAAGAGTGGGCTAAGTAATTGCTTAGATTGGCATGAGTGAATTCCTGACTGAATTAATGAATGGAGAAGGAGAAGACCTAAGAGGATATTAATTAAAGGAAATTTTTATAAATTTGGTATTTGAGTCACTGAGTCACTGTAAAAAACAAACTTCAGAATATTGGTTCTAGAGTTATCTCTACATATAGAGAGAGATCCAATGTTGATCAAGTTATCAAAAAAGAAGAAAATAATTTTATAAACCAAAATCTTGCATTGTTTTATTGGGATTCAATAAGTTGTTTCATTTTTCTTCTTTACTCCACTCTGCACACTTAGTTCCAAGCTACATTTCACATTACTGTGGCAGACAATTTTAGACTTAAATGTGTATTTGATTCTGCTAGGCATAACAGAGCTCCCCTGAATACTAAAAGAAAGCACAGCTTTAAAATTTGGTTTTCATCTCTTCTTTTGATCTCTATAATGTTTATAAGGACAGACAATTTCATTTTTTGAAAACTGTTATGCTGTATCTCAGTCATTCCCAGAAAACCTGTGCTATAATCAGTTTAGACCTTTTCTTCACTATAGCCAATACATCTTTACTTCAAAGTCATAAAGTAGAGAAGAATTATTCAGTTAAGTGTTTAAGTGTCTTACATTTGTTTGCAATCTGTTTCTACTTATAAATATTACTGAAGTTTGCACTGGTGCTTCTAGACATGAAAATTATGGCACCAAGGTCAGCATCTTCATTTGAGTAGCAGTACACTGCAGTGATTGCAAGATTGTTAATAATACATGATTCTGAACTATAAAAATTTAACAGCATAGAATCAGCACTGATCATATAAACCTAATGCCATTCAAACAAAATTAAATAGGCCAATTTTTATTTTTATTTATTTATTTTTTTACAAGAGAACACAATTCACTTTACTTAATTGAGTCACATAAATGAACTCAAGTTCTGGACAAGGAGAAAATCTTGGGATGGAACATGGGCTTTCTTCACAGCTCTTAAAAATTTCAGGTAGGTAAATAAGCTTCTGCTCCCAGACTGACAATAGAAGTTGAACCCACTACCTTTAAATCCACAGGAAGAGAGAGAGAAGTCCATCCTTCTTTCTCTGCTGAGCAAGTTAAAGGGAACAAAGACTGAGAAGCATGCATTGAGATCGTGGTGGCTGCCTACAGAAAGTGGACTACATTTTGAAACTCGGGAGAGGTAGCTGACTTTGCAGGCACACAGTCACATCCCAAATCAGTGGAGTGAATGTTGGAAATATGCTCCATCTCCTGCCAAACTTCCCTTCCATATAGGAGGAATAAAGATTTTTGTAATTATAAGGTTCTTGTTGCTTGACTACGTTGACTCCAGCCTTTAAGATTTTCTTTCAAAACACTTATTAGTCTACCAGCCAATTTCACCAGGACATTGCAGATATCCTGTTGACAGTGAAGTCACTCAATTAAGTAGAATCTTCTCACAACAGTCAGGATTGAGGAGAAACAGATTTTTCAGGTCTAGAAACATCTGCAGGACAAAACTCCAGGCACACTCCTCAATTTGTGTAAGGCAACAACAGAATGGGCCTGATAAGATCTGTTGTTTTAACAGCATACTGAGCTAGCAGCAAATATTTCAGAGGTCTCATTTCTTCAAGTAATGTGAAATTTTTACAGGTAAAGGAAAATGATGGTTAGGAGTGCTTTAAAGGTTTTTCATCCTTGAAAACACTCAAAAGCGACTTAGTTTTTGTGAGATCAAACTTGTTTTGGTAACTGGTGGCTGTTTTCTCAGAGCCTATCACAGAATCACAGAATGTTAGATGTTGAAAGGGACCTCGAGAGATCACAGAATCCAACCCCCCTCCCAGGGCAGGGTCGTATCAGATGCTAATCTAATTGTATGATTATTGCACAGTTTCTATTATAGATCTCAGTAACTGTAGATGCTGCAGCATTCAGAAACATTTTACAGGGAAGAAAGATGAATTGGCATTCACCATTATCCATGAGCAGCTTTTAGATAGATTACAAAACTCAAACTGTGGCAAGACAAATTTAAATTATTTTCCTTAACACACACACAAAATTTGCAGAATATCAATGAAAATAACATTCCAATGGTATTTTGTGTGGGGAAAAGAAAAATGCTCAATTTACATTGCTCAGAATGGAAACAATTTGAAGATAAAGTATAAGAGATATTAGACAGTATGCATGAATTATTTAATTAGTTGGTAGCATATTGTTTCTATCATAAAGGGGGGGGTGTCATGAAAGCATATTCTGGTATTATCAAATTTGTTTCATTTGTTTAATTTAATTCACATGTAAAAAGAACAGAAAAAATTTCTTACTTGTATTATCATAGCCAGAACTGGCTGGCAAATTTTTGAGGAAGTTTCTTTTGTTTTATTTAAAAATGATGGTGTGTTTTGTTTTGCTTTGAAAGTTATAAGTTCTTGGTTCCAAATTTCTTTCTCCAAGTCACCATAGTTTTCTGCTTTGTATGATTTAAAGTGGTATAGTACTTTTTGATACTCTGATATTCTATGAAGATAAAACCTGATCTGCTCATGCTGACTCATCTTTTATCAGTTTCAGATGTTAATTTTTTTACATGCTAAAGCTTGTACTTTTCACACAGAGCTGTTTCAGGTAGCAATCATCACAGAAATATAGGTCTTCACATATCCAATTCATCCCAGCAGATTAACTTTGTACATGTAATTCTAACTTTAATTAAAATAATATTTTTTAATACTGAAATAGAATTAATATAAGGGTCTTTTTTACTTCTTGTATTTTTTCAACACCTTTGTCTTTACTGTTAGAAAGGATTATCTTATTATCTTTTTTTATTTGTTTTTTTTTTCTTTGAGGAAAATTGGATTTAAATTTAAATTTCATTTCACTTAAGTGTATGACGTGGGATATCATGGGACATTTCAGATGAGGTTGTAACAGCTTATTGAAGAACCTTCAGTTCATTTTAGGAAAATTTTAAGCTGTGAGGTGAAAAGGTTCATCACCTGCAGTGTGTTTTGTTAACATTACTCTTTTTGAAACATGGTTATTTATGCTCTTCCTTACACTCAAGAAACTGTCAGGAATTAATTTTCCTGACATTAGCTTAACAATACTTAAATTAGCTTTGCTCTAGCTCAAATATGACATATCTCCATTCTGCCCGTCTCTGCATACTGTGACAATTTCACAAATGGTTCACATTAGTTTTGGGAACTTACCATAGTCTCTTCTCGAGTGTTTATTTCTTTTTGAAAGTTGGAGCCTTTTTGGCATGACTTGATGCTACCAGAGCTCATTGTTCTAAATCAGATGTAGAAAGTGAAAGAGGGACTTTCTGCTTATATTGTGTATCAGTGTGATCAGTTGTTACATTTTTCTTCTGTTATTTAAAGATAGTGATTATAGCAATTTAACATTATTTTGATGTGGCTCAATGTTCTAATACAGCTAAACTAATCATTAATTTCTGCTCTGTGCCTGTCTGTTTAATATAGGTTGAGGACCATTAAATCCTGTGCAACTGATGAGGTGTTGCTATGGTTTCCGCTCCGGGACCACAGTCTTGGCTTTTCACACATTTAGAGAAAAAGCCATCAGTTCATCTCCTGACTTGGGCTGTGCTTGTCCAACAAAATTAGAAAGATGCCCTCATGCTGTATAGTACAGTTCATGCTCCCGGGATGTCAGGTATGGTGAAGTGTTAATTCAAAGAAATGGCTCACTTTTCGGATCTTTTATGATTAGGATGCCTGGTATAATGCTAACTTACATTCAATTTGTTCTTATCTTCCTTTGAGAAAATCTGTGGGGACAAAAAATTAATGAATGCTTATTGTATCTACAGGTGTTTGGATGCTACAAAAAAGAGTGCAGTGTTAGGACTTTAGAGCAGATTTTTTTTTTTTTTTCCTGGAAAAATCTAATAAAAACATTCCAGGAAATTGGCTTGTGAGAATAAGAAAAATATGGAATTCAACATCTGAACACCTTTTTCCTTTATTTCTCAAATGAAGGAATTCCTCCCTGAAGGCAAAAAAGAATATCTCCCAAACTCTCCTAAATGACACTGTGACTTTTTAAAATTTATTAAGTGACCACCTAAAGAATGGAATTCACCCATGATAAGTGCTAATAAGTTGATCCAGTAGTGCTATTACTTTATGAACTATTATTTCCCCAAAGGCCTCTGCAAGGGTTCTCATAAAGGAATAACCTGTAATAGTTAATACTGTTTAACAATAGAAGGTCCATTAATGCTATTAGATACTGCTGGTGTAAATATTCCTTTAAAATATCCTCATCTGTATACTGAAAGTAGACAGATGTTTAAAATGAGAAAATTAGCTTTTAATTTTAATAGCTGATACTCCTCTAAAGTATGACCTAAAAGTATTTAAGGTGTAAAACTAATTGAAACTATTCAGGGACTATGATGAGCTCTGTATCAGCCGTTATTTACAGGGAAGTGATTCATGGATCACCATGTATAGTTTTCTAAATGTTCATTCAGTGTTATGTGGCTGTTTAAAAAACAAAACAAAAAAACCCCCCACACACCACAACCAGATAAATGGCAATGATTAATCTAGTTATTGGAAGACTGAAATTATCAAAAAAATTGTTCAGAAACACTGAAAGATTTTACCTGATGGACAAGTTAGAAAGGTGAGATAGGCTCAGGTGGTTGAATCTGGAAAAGAAAAAAAAAAGCAATTGAGTGCATAGAGAATATGTGAGTCATGAGCAGCAAGGAGAATGTAGAGAGAGAGTGATTAATAACTCTGACAGCTCAAGAACCATTAAGTTCAAAATCAAATTATTATATATCAGACTTATACCAGTTAGAAGATGAAGTATTTTGGACCTGATGTGTCATTTAAATAGTGGAACCTTTTACCAAAGAATGTTGTGTAGCTCAAAAATGTGACCTTAAAAAGGAATGAATTCCATGGGCAGGTCTATCAGGCATTAAACAGCTATAAGATGTGATGTTTTGATACTCCATCTTATGTTAGAAACTGGGGAAGAACATAGGCAAATAAAACTCTATACTTACTGTTTCATGCTCATTCCTTACCAAGTGCTTAAGGATTGATGGTAGATAATGGGAAAATTTTTGTTAATCTTTACATATAGGCAGTTGCTGAGTTAACGAAACCTGTGGAGAAAAAGATGGCTGAAGATTTAGGAGTGGCACGGTGTGGAATAGAAGTGACAAGATTTTTTCCCATTTGATCCCAATGTACAGGAGGTGGAATACAGACAAGCCACAACTTTTATTCTGGGGCTTGATGTTTTTTCTGGAATATACGTACATGCACACTTACTTTTAAAAGTTTTCTTTTTGTTTGATTTTTTTGTTTGTTTGTTTGTTTGTGGTTTTTTAATCCTTACTGCATTTATAATTCTAAATAAGGGTGGAATTTACTGTGTGTTTTCCAGAATCTGAACACTGGTGATGAAAGTGCAAATGATGACTTCAGGGAGATTTTTCCCTGTATGTGCAGTGTAGGACTCAGCAAAGAATTCCCATTTATGAGCCTCATTCTCATTCTATGGTGTTTTACATTTTGAGGAAATGCTTACCTTAACCTAGGAAATAAAACAAACCCAGAAATTCTAGGATGCAATTCAAGGAGTCTAATTAAATTTGGGAGTTGTTCATTAAGCGAGCAGTCAGTATAAAAAACAGTATCTAGAATTTCACCAGCTGAGGGAAAAGCTAATTAAGAATTATTGCAACTCCCATTACTTAGAGGATACCTGTTGCTTTGCCACATTATGTTATGCATTGTACCTTGTTAAAATTAAATGAATTCTGATATTCTTAGTGATTTTTAAAAAATCACACTGAAATGCCCATGTAGAAGATGATAACATTAAAGAGATTAGAGCAGAAAATAGAAGAGAAATGCAAATAGTTCTATTTTTCCCTGCTGAACGCTGAAAAAAATTCCAACAAGTATTATCTTTAATTGACAGTGCTTAATTATGACAACAGGTGCCTGAAAATGTGTAAGACTATCATACAAAGAGACTGGAAGCTTCTTCACCTGCTGTAAGTTTTGCTTATGTGACACGAAATACATTTAGTTAGTGCTACCTTAAGCAAAATCTGCCTTACTAAAATATACACAACATGATGTTGAGAAGCAAATTTTCAAAAGTTGACACATAAATTATATCAGCAAAATATGTGCCTGTGGATAATTATGCACAGAAGTATATATTTGCATATGTAATTGCATCTGTCAGTAACCAGAATGGGTTTGGGTTGATGCTAATACTTGCATGGAGTTTGCCTCTGACTCACATTTCAATGTCCAATATTCCTCTAGCTTTGAACAGCTGCTCTTTTTTCCTTAGAATAGCTGTTTAATATATAGAGAGCAAGTGACAAGCTGAAAAGAACATTCCTATAATTTTACTGTTTCATATATCAAAGTCTAAAGAAAGCAGAATGGGTTCCCTGCCAGGAAAGTTTTTGAAATTTGAGAATTTTCTCCATTAAATAGGAAAATGTGTAACAGGACTACTTTGCCTTGTATTTGGTAAATGAAAAGCATGGGCTGGTAATCTAGACTTACAAGTAGCTGATCCTAGTTAACTTTATTCTGGTCTCAGTCTTCCATTCTTTGATCTCACCCCTGAGAAGGGATGAACCCAGTACATTTAGGCCCTACTGCACAAAGAAGTGTATAAAAACATATTTGTGAACTTGTGTATGGTGCATAGACTGTAAGCACGTTAGCCCAACTTCCCAAAGTATTTTTAATTAACAAATGGCCTAAATATTTGTTCATAAGCAACATATAACTTATATAACACATAAGTACACATAACTCAGTAGAAATAAAAATACATGTGCCCCCATGAAATGCATATTTATATTCTGCATAAGTTGCTCATATATATTAAATATGTATTGGCTGTTGAGCAAGCACAGGAGGAAGTACAAACCAGGACTTTGTGGGAATTAGTTTGTGCTATATAAGTGACAAAATCATAACTCCAGTTCTTCTGTCCTCTGTATGCTCCTGTATGCCTCTGTCCTCCACTGGACGCTGCAGACAGAAGCAAAATTTTAATAAAGATTCTTACACAAACCACACAGTAGTATCTCACAGTCTGAGACTCATTTGTCCATCCAATATCACTGTGAAGCAGGGAAGTCAATTTATCTTCTTTTCACAGACAGGGACCTGAAGCACTGAGTAGCTAAAACCCACATTCAGACAATCTGAATGCCAGTGAAACCTCAAAGTCTTGTGTTTCCAACTGGCTAGGTGCCTCTGGCACTGTGTCCAAGGTCATATAGAATGTCTGTAGCAGAACTGAAAACTAAATCTAGTTTTTAATCATCCTAAAGTGAGGCGCTAAATCACAGGATGATTCCTTTTGAGGGGTGTCTTTGTACCACCTAAAATTGAGGGGTAGCTTCCACCTCTTTGGTCCACCTCAGAAATATTTTCAGATCTTGAAACATCCTGAGTATGCCAGGGTAGTTGAGTTAGGGAATTGGTAAGTCACAAAACTCCACTAAGATAAACTCAGTGCATGTGCAGTGAATCAACATCAATCAGAATACAGTGATTTTGCCTTCCAATTACATGGTAAACTATGTTGTTCACACTAAATTTACATCCTCCAAATGTTCAAAATCCTCTATAGCAAGCAGTTGATCAGTCTGAAGGAACCATAGATAAAAACTGCAAAATATGACAAAATTTAATATGAATTAAACAAGTCATAATCATAGTTTTCTCCAAACTAAAAAAAAAATAATTGTCTGAATAAAACTTGAATAGCTTGTATTTCCACAATCCTGTGTTTCTGGGGAACAAAGAAACAGGTAAAGCAAAGCGGTAGAACACAGCATAGCTAATAATATGAGAAAAATACAGTGGGTTTTTTGGTTTTAATTAGAACCAATTTGCTTGATTAGTCCTTGTGGAATCCATGTTGCACATTCATGAAAGTAAGACAAGTAAGAGCAAGTAGCATCATTGGTATTCAGACATAGAAAAGAGCAAAGGAAACAGCAGATGAGGAGGGAATATGAAGTTTCTAATGCAAACATGCTGTAATTGTATAAAGTCTACTTCAAAATGGTTTTATTTCATGTAGGTTCATATTCCTAGGGTTTCATCTGTGCATGAAGGAACTTCTTTTCAAGTAGTCTTGCTTTGCCTAAATGTGTGAACAGATGTATGCAAGAGTGAGCAGCAAGTGACTATTGATGGAAGTGAGAGGATAGGGAATCTCCATTATCACAGTTCAGAAATAGATCTGAATTTTTCGTTCAGACAGTGGGATACATGTCTGATCCCAAGACAGAATTGGAATACAGCCAAGGCCTGTTCCTGGAAGCTGGAGCTGGGAAATACTATTTCTTAGAGGAATTCTGAAATTAACAGTGTTTAGGATCCACTTCTCCCTGTAACAGTTCTCCACTTGCTTGGCAGTGCTCTGTATTATGCCCTTTGAGAAACCTGACTTATGCTCAGAATCTAAATATTTGATGCCAGGGAATAAGTACTTAAGCAAGGTGTCAGAGGACTCAGTGTGTAGTTTTCTGAGCCCCTCTCCAAATGAATTCTTGGTTCTTGAAGCTGCTCCCGTCAGTGATGTTGACACAGACAGAAAACTGCTACTTCTGTCCTTAGATCCCACCTATGGATATGCTACTGCCAGGTTTCACTGATGGCTTTTCAGCAGTAGTTCTTACTACTTCCACTTGTGGCATGCAGAGGAGCTAGGAACTTACTACAGACTTACTTTCTTACTTTTCATGTGTAACACAGTTGTGGTTTTAAGTTTTTAAAAACATCACCAGCAAAATTATTCCCGCCTTGGAGTCTCTAGGAATCTCATTCTGTATGGTAACAGCTGCTTGTGGTTTAAGTCATGCAAGCAAACATATGTCTTTTGAAAATGTTAGGCACTGGTAATAAATACAGCAAATATTTTCTAAGAAGAAGCAGAAACATTTTTTTAAGCCATTCACTAACCCAGTTTTGTTCATCATTAGCAGCTACAGCTCAGGCAATGTCTGTGGTGCCTCTTGATATTGTAAGGAGCCACAGCTTAGCAGGCAGGCAAGGCAGATGACTGCTGCCTAACCAGGACTGATTTCACTTACAGTTCTTCACACAAGACTGAAGCAGAAAGTGTAATAAAGCTTTTCTTAACTCTGTCTCCTAGCTTAACCCTAATCCTCCAGGGTAAGTAACACCCCACAGTCTTGGCATAGCTCAGATAAATTCCTTTCACTTAGCTGCACACAGGTCCCTCACCTCTGAGATTGGCTTATATAAAGGAGTAGATAACTAGGTTAGATCCTTTTTTGATGAATGCAGACCTTAGAGCCAATTTGCAGTCTCTATGGAAACATCATATCTGGTCATATATTCCTATTTAGAGCAATATCCCTGGGGTTTGTAAGGATTAAGTTATAGCATACATAATTTTCTTCAGTTTGAATCTTATGTTGATTCATATTCAGAAACATATTAGAAAAAACTTCCCGGGATATAAGCATGTGCAGGTTGTTTGGATTTTTTTTTCTTCTGTTTGCTTTGAAGTAGAAACTTCTTTAATGGGTTGGTTAATTCCTAGGACAGGAAACACAACCATCTGATCTATTCCCCTTTTCTGTGCACCTAAACTTGGAATCTGGTCTTACCTTGGGCTGTGGATGACTGTTTTATTTAAACTTGCTTTTTCTTGTATATCCAGGTCACCAACAGAAAAAAATCCCTGCTTGTAAATAGTAGTAGAGAATGCCATTATGAGTATCAGGTTAAATTTGAAGGTAAAACATGGAGATAAAGAGAAGAGCTGGATGACATTTTAACACTGTGTCTTTCATCCAAAAAGAAGATATTTGCTTCTGCAAATAAACACTTCTCAAGTAGGGCATGACCTAGTGCTTCGTAAAGTTTGGGGGTTTTTTTTAGCTAATCTTGGCCAGCAGCTTTTATTCTTGTGAAGCAGAAAATTAAGCAGTACAGTATCAGACAATAGGTCATTCTTCCCTAGTGCACGATAACTTTTGATCAAGAGCATTTCTATTAAATATATAATAGGCGTTTATAATTTTGCTTCCTTGGCTAATGGAAGAAGAGGCTTCTTCATGCAGTTTTATCCTCTTGATTTCACATAAATTTCCTATTGTCAACAATTTAAATTAGCTGAGTAGCTGATAAAGAGGAAAAAAAAAAACAAACCCGGGTAAATCCTGCTCATTATAATTGGGGATATGAATATTAAAACTATGGTGCTGTTCTTTAATAATGGTAGTTTTTAACATACTCACACATTACAAAATTTAATATACCACACACCAATGCAACTAGAAGCTAGTGTGACAAACAGTCTAACTGTATGAGTAATTGATTTAATGAAACACAGGGTTTATCCAGAGGAAACTCCTACTAGTTATAATCCATCAATATTTCCATCCATAAAAATATAAACCTTAATTTTTTTAAAGTTAGGTGATTCACCTCTAATCTTTATTCCACTTAAATCAAGACCCTGAAATATGACTGTTAGTATTAAACAATTTCTGAGTAATTGTTTCCTAGAGTGCTACAGCAGAGCATTTGTGCTCCTCAGAACTCGACATTGCATCATCCAAAAGCCCAAGTTAGTCCAAATGCTAGAAATGGTCTAGTTATGGTAATGCAAGGTAATTTATTGCCTAATTTGTCTCTTCAGAGAGACAAAATTAGCTTGCATGCAGCTGTGGGTTACTGCAGAACTGCAGAACTACCTTATTTAAAGTTACTGTGCAGGTCCCTCTGATGTACTTCAGAGGGATGCAGCCATACCTACTGACAAGGCTATTCCACTTCAGCATGAGGAAAAATATCTTTGTTCTAGCAGAATAACCACTTATGCCTTACAGCTCTTGTCATTTGAGTTGCTTGTTTATAGAGGACGGCAAAGCATGGAGGATGCTAGTTGCTGGAATGATTGTCAGATGTATTCAGCATTATCCCTTTGTGTTTCTGAGTTCTTTTCCCCTCTGTCTCACCCTTCTTTTTTCCTCTTCAACAGATGAAATATGACATGAGTTACAAGAGGTACCACAGATAAGAAAATACCATGTTTATATAATTTGACCCCCAGTTGTTGCTTTTTTTTTCTAATTCAAATACATAGTCTAGGGACATCTCTATACACTTTTGGCAACCTGAAAGTTAAATGGTGGAGACATAAATAAAACAAAATAGACTTAACTTCACAGAATTGTAAAGCTGAGTACTCAGTGGACCTCAAGTACATTTACCAGGTTTTTAGAAAGATGGGCAGGTTACAATGGAAAATTTACATCTTGAGAGCTTTGATAATGGAGTCACACACATCAATGACAGCATATTAATGAACTGTGCTTTAAACATTAAGTTAATGGGTGACAACTCAATTCAAAGGGAAAGAAATCCTGAAGTAATTCTTTCTATTTTTATTACTGTGTGCAATGACTTCTTATAATGTTGAAAAAATGAACACTCAACTCCATTTTTAGCTGTTAACCACATTTATTAAGAACCATTAAGTTAGACTCATGTAATTTTATTTCAAGAACATGACAGTGCAGATAACTTGGTCTGTCTTGGGCTTATTTTAGCAGACTTTTAATAGATTTCCCTTTTTCTTTTCACGCTCATACCTACTGCATCCTCTTGGAAACTCATAATGACTGTGGTTTAAACTGATGTGAAAAGGCCTTCAGAAGAATTTCTTTGACCAAATCTAGAAAGCAAATTCAAGCATTTTTAGTGACTTTCGGAGCTGTTTTTTATACATAAGCAACAAGAAATATTGTCTTTAATGCTGTGGTGCCTTGACCTTGGCTAAGGGCCAAATGGGAACCCAGCTGCTAACTCACTCCTGCTCTGCTGGATGGGGTAGAAGATATAATGGAAAAGTTACTGGGCTGAGAAAAAGAAAGGGAAACTGATTAACATTTACTGACATGTGCAAAAGATACTCGACTTGGTGAAAAGTAATATAATTTATTGCCAGTTAGAATAGATTTGGGTAGTGAGAAACAAAGGAAAAAAAATATTAAACAACAGCTTTTTCTCTGCCTTTTTTCAAACTCACCTTCAGTCCTTCACTCTCGTTACCTTCTCTCTCCCTTCTGCTCCCACTGAGCAGTGCAAGATGGATGGGGAATGGAGTTTACAGTCATCAGTACATACACCTTCCTCCCTGCAGCTTCTTTCTCTTTCTCACACTTTCCCCCTACTCCTGCCCCAGCTCTCCAAAGTCCACAGTCCCTTCAGAAACACCTAACTGCTCCCTCCATGGGCTGCAGAGGAATCTCTGCTCCAGAGCCTGGAGAAACTCTTTCCCCTCCTTTTCTCTGAACCTCTGCTGTTTCTCACTCTTTCCTGAACCAAAGACTGGGGTTAGCTGCCTCCGTTGAATCTGTGGTCAAATATAAATAAACACTTTCAGCTTGGAGCATTATAAATAAAATTTTAACTTTCTGGAACATCTACCTGAATTTACCTCTATTTCCTAATGTTGTCCTGTGTACTGATAGACCCAGAAAAATCTTTTCTTTATGACACACATTTATGCAGAGCCACTATTTATTGCACACTAGTTCTCAGTTGTATCATCTTTATTGAATAACATGTCATATTTATTTATTTTTACTACTTGTAATGTTCTTAGCCATTATATAATTTTTATGTTCTTAGATTTCTTTTTATCTGCATTTACAGTCCAACTTGTGATGATTGCAATTTCCTTTTTTTCTTTTTTTTTTTCAGTAAAATATTACTTTTATATTTATAACAGATGTTTTACTTAACCAGTGACTGAGCATTTAACCAAATTCTTTTTCCTTTACTACCTTTTCAATCAACCATCTAATTTGTTCTTCCTATAGGGGCCAAATTTTTCCTGAGTTTGCTGTCTTAATTCATAACTGAAATTCATTTCACTTATTAAATTTCTATCAGGTATAATTAGCTCTTTAAATTACAAGTTAAATATAAATTATTTCTGTTTTACAGGTTCCTATTTTCATCGTCTTCTAAACATATATTACTCATATTTAGATCAAAATGCATCTTCCAATGGATCCATGATTTAGTAAAGTCATGTTCTTATACAAAATAAGTTATAAAATATCTTCCTAATTTGGATAGCTCTCTGTAAGTTACTACTGAAAATTCAGTCTTATAAAGTACAAAAATTCATTTTACCCAATCCACAAGCTGAACAATAGATTCATGATGAATTATTTTTCTGTTGCTGCACTTCTTGTCTGATTTTCTGACTGATATATTGCAAATGCTCTGTGTCAATTTGCTCCTCCATCACATCATGTTAAGAGTCAGGTAGCATAACCCAAAATGACTGATTCAATTGAAAACTTCAAAAGATAATGTTAATGGAAAGTGCAGTCAAAGCAACAGTGGCTTGGTTTAGAAACCGATTCAGTCCCAGTAGCTTCATGTTTTCTCAGTCCCCATAACTCTGGTGTTGAAGGGTGATAATAATTTTGCATTAATCTATCACGTTGTAGGCTCATGATTTGACCAAGGTAGATGGAGAAACCCTGGAAAATTGCATTTCTTTGCTAAAACCTGTATCATTTTTTCTATTAACAGTCCGCATTCCATTTATTTTCTGATATATACAATCTTATGTATAGACACACACAGGAAATGTTTTAGTCACACATAAATATTACTGTTAGGAAATATTTAGGTTTATTATGTGGTTCAGTAATTTATATACATTCTGTAGATAGTAGTTTGAATTAGGAAAAGAATCCTATTAACAGAAATATTTTCCCAATAATTTCATATAGATTGATTATAATGTAAACCCATTATATTAATTTTTTTTTTTTTTTATCTGGGGGGTGAAAATATTTAAAAGCTGTAAACCAGAACATAGACATTTGTGCCATTGCAGCTATTGCAAAGTCAGTGACAAAGTTAACTTGTGGTGTATAGAATAATACAAGACTAGATCTCCCTCGTTCAATCACTTGTCAGAAATACAACTCGTCCTAGGAAGCAGAGGCAAAAGTGATAATATTTAAAGTCTCATTAGCTATCTAAGTCTAATATTCAATGCCACTGATGTTTACAGTTCCCATTCCACCTTCTGTTAAAACTTGTAGCGGCCTAGACTCCAACTGCTTAATGACAATTTTATTTAAGAGTATATTTGAGCCTACTGCTAAAATAAAATTTACCTGATGCCCACATTTTGGGATACACAGAGCAAGCCCATGCTTAAAATTGTCTCTTCCCTCTCTTTTGAACCCAATAGCTAAATCTTAGAGAACTATTTGGGAGGCAGAAGCTTCCAGATCTCTATGACTTATGAAACAGACACAAACTTGTATGTCTTATCTTTTTGGTGAAGGAGTTAAGCACTGGATATTTGCTGCAGGACATTCTCTGGACAACACCATTATATGTCTTGTTATGTGTTTCAGTGTAGACTTGATCACAGGCAGAGAGAAAATTGTTCTGTATCTAGGTAGGCATGTGCATCACCTCAAAACCACAGAATATAGTGATTTTTTTTTTTTAATGTAGTGTTATCATGGTTTCCATGATTTTTTCTCGCAAGCAACAAGACTTCTTCATGTCTAATGTACTGACTAACCTAAGCATTTCAGTAACTCAGGATTCCAAATCCTCCCTGAGAATTCTAGGACCACATTTCCAAAATACTTAGGCTTGATCATTTTGAGTGTTGCAGCACTGGCTCCAGGAAGAGAACAAATATTAATTACTTATATTTCTTAAGAAACCCGGGGAAATTCATCATCTCTAAAGCCTCATTTCCTAGAAGTGTTTGTGTGTGGAAATGCCCAGGACAGCCAAGAGGGCCTGACAGACTGTCTTTGCCTCTTCCCATCGTGCTCACCCCCAAGTCAGATGTCTGTTAAATTTCTTCCTCAACAAAACGGAGTTCAAAGCCATGTTTCTCTGCCTTCCAGGACAGCATGCTGAGCAGTGCTTGGGGCTCTTCCTCAAAGCTATTGAAAAATCGATGGTTATGGAAAATTTCTGAGATGCAAAAAGCAGTGAATTCTCATTGTGAGGAAGATGTACCCACGTCTTCTATATTCTTGTCAGGATTTCACATCAACATGAAGATAACGTAAAAATCAAACTATTATATCAGACAGGTACTGAAGCTTGGACCTTAGGCACTTTGGGTTGTTCAGCATCCAACCATTAAAGTAATTTTTTTCACACAATGTATTTATTTAAATTGTATCAAACTGAAATTCTTTAAGACTTTCCAGTTACAAACAGCTCAACAATATTACTACTACTGTTTGCCACACTAAGGACAGCTGGCAGTATTAAAATCTTTTCCCCTTCAAAGCAAGAGAACTGCCTGAAAACACCATGTAATGTAGAATGGATCTCCTAACTCCCTGGCCCATGTCAACCTTCAAGCCACATCAAGAAATTGTCTGGAAAAATATCTGACACAGATCAACACCAAGCCTGGGACTGGGGTGGAAATTTAATAGGATAGACCAACCAAGGCTGAACTCTCATATATTCTCCCAGGTGTTACTTTATTCACTGCTTGCCATGGGGATCACACTTGTAAGTCTAAGAGAGGTTTTAGAGCCAGAGGCAAGGAGAATAGAGGAACAGAAAATGGCACTGGAGCAGCACTAGAGGATAGAATAAAATCAGCACTTCTGAGTTACTGACAGTGTCCTAAAACTAGTGGAAAATTTTTGTAAGTGCCTGAGTGAAATTCCTACAATTACACAGCAACTTGAGGTAAATCATTGGGATTTTGGGGCACACAATAATTTTCATGTTAATGATGCACAACACCACTGTAAACTTAAATCCTTTTAAAATGTCAAACCTTAGTTTGTGATGGAACAAGTTATATGTGCTGGTTATAAATCATCCTTGATTTTCTGAGTGGTAAATCTATGTGGTGAGAGACTAAAATAATAAGGTTAATTTTTCAGTGCCTTTAAATATGGGGCTGTCTAATACTAGTACTTTAAAGAGTATGAGCACAATAAAATTTTCTTTCTCTTTAGACAAATAGGATTAGAGTATTAAAGCAGGAGTATATAATTATATATTAATCTGTATTAATATAGTGATCATTGCAACACTAATGCTTGATGTGATCTAAGGTACAAATTATTTCCAGTTGTTTAAAAGGATTGTATTAATAGCTTTCTATATTACTTGCAGTATGTGCAATTGTGGAAAACAAACTAATATCCTGCAGTGAAGCTTTGCCTATGCAGCAAGGTTGTTCTTTAATTTCTCCATGAAAAGATTTACTTGGCATTTCAGTAGATCTGGAAATGTGTTGTAACAGTGAAAAAAAGATGTTGGTAAATACATTTTGAAATATGATGTTTCTTCTTCAAAGGGGTGTACTAGCTGGAGCAGAAAAGAAATAAAAAGTAAATGGATGTTAAGAAGTAGTTAGGAATGAACAAAACCAGAATTTGTTTTAAAGTTCCTTGGCTACAGTGAAAAATTGAGGAGATCAGTTACTGTAAACTATAATGATCATTGTAAAGCCTATGAAATCCAATGTTGATATTTAACCTTACACCCTTAAATCAATTTACTGTTCTAAATGCTAACATGGGGTCTGACCTTGCCACTCACTTCAGTGAGTTTCAGAGACTATAAAATTAATTTACAAGTTTCTATTCTATTAATTCTGTGACATCTTTATGTTCGTCAAAGTATATTGGTGCCACTTTTCTAGTAATAGTGCAGCAAAAGGAGAGGATACAGAGAAGATATAAAAGCTTTTGGTTCTGAAAAGATGACTTACTTCTGATCAGGCCATGCTAGACCTGTTATTTTCTCTGATGCAGATGGTCTGATGCAGAGTAAGAATAGATGGGGATTAATTCAGTAAAATTATTTCTGGATTTACTTCAATAGCAAATGGGTAGAAAGTGTTCTATATTAATAAAATCCAGGAACCATACTTACAAACTAAAAATCTTCCTAACAATATGTTTTCTTCATGTTGCTTTGGAGAATATGGTTTATAGGTATTACAGATATTCTCTTGAGAGGCACTCCAAAAGCACTCCTCTCTGCTGATTTTTATATTCCAAACCCTAAACAAATAAATTTAAATCTTAAATAAGTAAGCTAATCAACTGAATGGTGTTCCATTGTTAATACATCAATTAATAAACTGTCACATTTATTCAGGTCACAATACATAAACCACTGAAATATTAAAATTATTAAAAGCCATTTCAGAACATTGTCATCAGAGAGCTAAAAGAACTTCAGTCCAACAAATTGAAATCCTGACAGGACTTTACTGTTGCTTGAACCCTGTTGCCCAGAGAGGTAATAAAATTTCCATCCCAAGACACATTTAGATCTTTACTAGAAAAAAAATAACCTTGAGCACTCTGATCCAGTCAAACATATTTTTGAGGAAGGGGTAGGATTAGATGATATCTGAAGGTTTCTTCCTAACTAAACTATCAGGTTTTTTATGGTTCTAGCATAACCTTAAAGATCTAGAAGTAGGTCTGCAGACTGTTAAGTACATGAAGAAGTTTTGTGGGACCATGGAGGCATATTGAAAGGAAACACGTGCCCTGAAGGCAAAAGAAACTTTTAGAAATGCTGCATGTCATGTTAAGCTACTTAAGGCAGTCCAGAAGGCCAAATAAAAAAGCCTGGTGGGCTGTGACTGAGTTAAGATTAGTTTACCTTAATCTGTTTATGCAGGTATTATTCTGTAACACTGATCATTAAAAGAGACTTTTTTTTCTGGTTTAGTGTAGTGGTTGTTGTGGAAGACCATAACTGAGATACTTACTAGTTCATCATGGTTTGAATATGGTACTAATATTAGACTCATTGGTATGCAGTCTTTAATTTCTTCATCTCCTTATTTATTCAGTTTTATTTTACATTTGATTTACACATAACAGAGAGAAAAGACCTTTTCTGTGATACTTAGTATTTCTTAAAATTAAAATCTAACTTCCATTATAATGGCTCTCTGCAAGTTATGACTTGGGCAATATGAAGAATTATCCAAGAAGGTAATCTTGGATTTCACCATTTATCCTCAATGCTGCATTCAAATTTGCATCTACTATTCCTGCTATAAGTTTCCATTTGGGAAAATGGAAGGTTTTCTATGCTATTGAATTCTCTTTATTTCCCCCCCTATTTCTCCCTAATGGCATTGTTGTGTATTGGTTCCCCAAGTAAGTAGTTAATTAAAGACTCCCAAATTTATCCATTTATCTGCCTTATAGATTTTTTAAATGTAATTGGTTTGGCAGATGGATGTCATGCACCATGCAGTTACTTTGATACACTCCTAGTAGTTTTTATCAATGGAAGAATGCTAAGTAAAATAACACAGCTTAATGAACAGTGTTAAAAATGTAAAAAAATTATTCTTTAAACTAAGACAGGTTTCTTTGAGTTAGTTTATCCAGTGCAGTGACCCGTTGTGAATAGTTCAGTGTGATATTTTTGCTATTGGCACCACAGAGCAATACCAGAGAACCCAACCTGCTGAACCAGGGAAGGAACTCAAGTGGGATTTCTATACAAAATGCTCTTCCCAGATTGTTCCTTCATTTGACTCATAAAAATCAATTTGACTATTCTGAGACTATGTCATTAAGCCATTCCTGATGAATTGGAAAATGCTGACTTTCTGAAGCTTTAAAAAAAAAAAAATCCAAGCAAACAGGATTACTTTTACTTCTTAAAATCAGTCTTTTCTTAAGTCTTCCAGTTAATTAAAAAGACTGATTAATCATAACTGAAGAATTAATATTCTTCTAACTTTAAACCTCTGTCTGAGCTTCTAATAATTAAAGTATTGAAGTAGATAACATTTTTCTGAGAATTTCTCTCTTCTCTTTGGATTCAGCTGCGATTTGTTTGGGTTTTTTCACAGACATAGAAGGAAGCTGTCCATTACAGAGGAATAAAATGTACATTAGAAAAATAGTAAAATTTCTTAGCACCTTAAATGTAAGCCTTTTTCCAAGTACCATACAGTGCAAAAGGAACAAGAGAATTTTGATTGAAATTTGATTGAAATTCCTACAGGAATTATAAGGACAACTGAGACTACAGACTTTAAAGAAAAAAATAACTTCCTTCCGGGAGCAAGATCAACCCTTCTTCACACTGCTAAAGGCTTCCATGCAGTTTGTGGGCAGACAGCAATTTCACAGAAAATTTTGAGTGGGAGATTCCTGGATCTGAGTTACGGTCCCGTGGAATTACTGAACATTTCATTACAGTTCAGACAGCATATGTTTAGGAACTTTCCTGGCAAGACAATATTTAACCTTAACAAGTATAGGCTTTCTCTATTTCTATTTTTCTTACTATCACAAGCCTTCCATCTCTAATGAAGCTGAATGCTTTCAAGACTGGCAAAACTGATCTGTGAGACACGGAATTATACAGTGGTTGAAGGATTATAGAACATTTATTTTTGTAAAAAGGAGGAGGACATTGAGGTAATTATCTCCTCAGCTCTATTAAGCTTCTATTTTTCATGCACCTTAGGTTGCCAAAGACTTTTTTGCTAAAAATATAGCTAATGCCAATCACAGTGGTTTCATAGAAATTAGGTCTTTTAAAGTAAGTCTGGTACCTTTTAAACAAAATGATAGGTCAGCTTAGTAAAGGTTGCTAGGCTGATAGTGCATGCTTCAATTCTTTATCACATGATATCTTGATTTGAGAGCTTTCCCTGCATAAAGTAAACATCAAACAGAAAAAGTACTCTGACAGAAATCATAAAATAATAGTACATGGCTAGACATTCTTTAGTGGGACTCATTTCTAGCAGATCTTCCTTGGTTTGAATCTGTTTAAAATCCTTATCAATAGTCTTGTAGGGCCACAAAAACATAACAAAGACTAGAAGACAAGGTTCATAATTTAGGGAGTTCAATCTACTCCATTTATTAAAAAGCAAACTGAGATCTGCATGGAAATGTCCACCAAACCCCCATAAACATCCATGAGTTAAATTTTAAAACATTTTTCAAGAAAAACTGTTTCCTACAGATCTGTAAACCCCTTTTAATACAAACTAGGGCAGAATATCATTGAGAATATCATAGAGAAATACTTCATTAATTTGGAAGCATTGCAGTAAAGTTCTCTCAAGGACATTGTATTGCAGTTCAGCTCCATGTTTAGTAGTCTCAGAGGGTATGATTACACAAAAGGATAGATATCTTTTCATCCTAATATTTTTCATAGGAATCAAGAGTACTTAGAACTTTCCAGGACTAAGTAATTTAGAAACACTTAAGATCTCCTAATGTTTTGTCTTACTGTATATGGCATTCATTTTTAAAGCCATAGAATTGATTATTCTAAAATACATCGATACTCTTCCCATTCTTGACTAGCTGCATCAGGAAAATAAGCACTATGGAGAGAGGAAATTTTTCTATAAAACCAGTAATTACACAGAAAAAAATAGATATAAATTCCCTTAATAGATGTCGGTGGAAAATGAAAATAAAGTTATCAACAGATAGAGGGTATGGTGCAACTAAGTATCATCTGGTGTAATAAAAGAAGTAATCTATTTTTTTATGAATTCTTAATCTTTATAAAGCTTATTAAAATCTATAGGTACTTAAAATAAGCAGAACTGGAGTCAGTGAGTCAGGAACTTCTTTGTCTGGGCCCTTTTCAATCTCACAGGTATTTCAAAAACATACTCAAGAGAAACATAACCTTATTGCCCTGCAAGTGATTCTCTATGTCAATGGAAAAAATGTAAATCAATTTTCTTTAAACATGAATCTTTTTCTTGTTACACTCGTGAGCTGATCCATCCACCAAGCTGCAACAAAAATGTTGCCAAAGAGAGATTTCTTACAATTATTGCTTTACTTATTATATTGAACATTATCAGATCTTTATTACAGGGTTTATCCGAAGTGAAATAAAATGGTAGGATTTTCACTGATTTTGGTGAGCTCTTCTTTCCTGACAAAGAAACTTGACTGCCTGTAAGTATGTGCCACCTGTACCCTTCACAAGACTTGCACATCAGAGAGTACTGAACTGTAAAGGAGTTTATTTTTTGCTCCAAACTTTAGGAGGCTGCTGTAACCTTAGAGAGCCTCTAAGGACTGCCTTGCAAATGAAATCCTGACTCTGAAATGACTATCAGGTGCAAACTGAATTCTATTAACTTTGATTTGTAAGGAATCCTACATGACTAATCCTACTTTGACAGCTTGTGTTATCAAAATCAGGCCACAGGCTGGCTGACTGGACTCAGAAATTCTGGGAGAAATTTGAGCCAGCATTAGCTCACTGGTGCCAGTTTTCCTGATGCTGCTTTTATTGTTCTTTACCAATGTTGTCCAAGATGCTAGACTGGATGTGGAAGGGATTTTCCTCTCCATCTGTGTAACTGGAGTTTAATCTTACAGCTTTTCCTGGAGTCTCTAAACTGTGGTATGTTCAGGAAGGATGTACTAGAAGCCAAAAAAAAAAAAAGAAAAAAAAAAAAAGAAGACAGGAAAGAGTGTCAGAACACTCTCAGTACCCCTAATGCCGTGTGAAAAAAAAAAAAAAAAGAAAATAATTTGGAACAGAGGACATCCCAAACATGCTGGTCACTACCCAGCATCTAGAAGGCTGATAACCACCCCACAGAAGATGTTGTGTGGAAATTCAAGATTTTTCAGAATGCTGTTTCACATACAATTGAGTTAAAGCTGAAGCTCAATATAGATAACTCTACAGAATAACTGAAACATAGAAGAAAAATTATTTACTCAGAAACAGTAAAACAAGCAAACAAACAAAAAATAGTTTTCATGGTAAACAAAATGCTTACCAAGACCAATCAGATATAAATTTTAACAGTCTTACTTTCAAGACAATTGCAAATGACATCACCTTCATTCAAATCTGCATTCTCTTTCTGACCTCCCTTCACTTTTGCAGTGATTTTATATATTTAAATTAGCTATGAAGGTATATACTTCCATAAAATAAAATAAAAGGAATTAATTTTATGTAGCCTGGCTACTAAAGGAAGTAATTTTTAATGAATTTCTATTACTAAATATTGTGAATCTGATTAATTGCGACTTTAGCTACATAAGTTTCTTATGCAAAAATTTGGCTTGAGATGTACAAAAGCAACATCTTTTTTGGTTTGACTTTTCTACTTCTCTTACATCTTTTCACGTGTTGTTTGAAAAAGAACATGACATTTAAAAAATGCAGACCATCAAAAAAAAACTATAACAAAAGAATATTTTCTTACTTCCTTTACTAGTAGAAATAATTTTTTTAAAATAGGTTATCAGTTTCCTGGAATAATAATTCTTTCCTGTATATTTGCTGTGATGAAATTTTCTCTGGTCATCTCTCCCATGTATACGATGGAGCCATAGGGCAAAATCAAAAATAGATGCTGTCATTGTGAAGAAAAGGAGTATTATGTATCAACCAGTAGCATTCTGGTTGAAATCCTCACGTAGGCTGGGTGAGAAACGTGAACTTTGTCTTTCAGTGTACAGATGCATAATCTCTGTTAGCAGCTGATCTCATTGGATCTGGTCTACTCTATCAAAACATTCAAACAGCTATGGATGTGGAAAATAAATATAACCAGAAATGCCAGGCACTGTGAGAAGACATGTAAAATTTTCTGTTGAAATGGACATGTCAGGGATTGAATGTTATGTCTGTTACAGGAATATTTTTCAACTACTGGCTGTTTTGGGATGGAGTTGTTGTTGGTGGTGGTTTTTTTCCTGTCTTAAAAATTGAAACAAAAAATCTTTTTTCAGTATTAGCATGGAATGAATATCAGGCTCTGGACATCTTGAAATATATTAGGAAAACTGTTTTTCGGTCCGTTGTAGAAGATCAAGTATTACTGAAAGCAACCTCAGAGAACTGAGCTGCAAAATGTCAGAAAAAAGTTTTCAGAACTTTAGGTAATGTAGGGTTAATATAAAATAGAGACATTAAATGTCTAAATCTACATTTTTTGTGTGTCTGTTACCATGATGGAAGAGTTCTCTTCAGAAAACTGGCTGCAAAAGATCAGAGGTAAATAAGAATAATGATCCATACTAGGGGACTTAACAATATTTTATGTACAAAGAGTTCCTTAGGTCATCTTCTTGATTTTTTAAATAAAAATCTACACTGACTAATAGAGGTCTTTCTGACTTCTCCCTGTAGCATATAGGCAGAAAAATTTGCTACTGAGCAAAAAGCCCTCTGTTCACTGTAAATTCTTATATTTCAAAAAAAGTGTTGTCAGTATTGTTAAGAATTAAAATAAATCAGTTTAAGGTTCCTAGCAAACTGAGAAACTGTTAAAAAGGATATAAATATTTTAGAACCATAAAGAATGTGAAACAAAAATTTGTAATATTTCTTGAAGAAATTATAAAATGAGAGGAAAAGTTGTAAGAAAAATGCAATCATCTCAAAACATTAAAAAAATAAATATGGCTAATATATTTTTTAACAACTGTTAAGTCTACCTTTTTAGTGAAAGTAAGGTTTGCTGGAAAAGTTGTTAGAGTGAAATTCTTATCATTAGGCATAGTGAAACTTGAGGTTTCCTAGCAGAGGTGGATTCTGTTATAGAGCAACCCTACAAATGCTTCTGCAAACAGAGAAATGACAATGTGAAATTTTTTACTCTCTTTTGGAACAGGGATCTAGGTTGTCTTTCATTTTTTGATATCCTGATAATACTTAAAAGAGAAAATTTGTGAGAAATAATGCTGTATCTTCAATACTAAAGGAAAATAATTTGTAATAAAAAAAATGAATTTGCTGGAACAAGCAATCAGCCTGTCATAATGAAGAGCACTCAAGCTGCTATAAAACTGAATTTACATAGGAAGAAGGAAAATTTGGTGCAGGGAGACATACACATGACTTACAGTATGGAAGCTTTGTTGAGGAAAGAATTTTTTCAGCATTATCAGCTCAGGATAATACCTTTGCCTAAGACAGAAAAAAATAATTTTCTAATGCACTGTTTCTCCAGATAAAGGAGCTTATTTGTTTTGCCCAGGGCTTATAGACACACAGTGTAAGTTACAGGACTTCATGATTTTACAAGACATGGATAAAAGAGTCAGCTCTTGCTTCTGTAATTTATTGCAGTGTAGGAAAGTGGCCTAAAGCTCTCTTTGGGAAACTAACATTCATTAATACTTTCAGCGTGATGATAACACAACTACTGACAGCCTAAAAGACTGAAATCAGAGGTTATTTAGACATAAAGTTGAAATATTGCAAAAACTTATCTTTCCTAGCAACTTGGTTTCTGATTCCTGACAGGGAACTACAGAAACACGACAGTCTCTTTGAGTGAATGAATTTGTTGAGTTTAATGCATAGAATATGACATGTCCAGGGTGATAAAGGGATTATTCTTTGTCTTGTCTGTGATAATGACAGCTGCTTATTTGCTTTCAAGTCAAGACAGCAAAGAGAAAGCTCTAAATTTCTTTCTTTCATTTCTTTTGGGAAAGATAGTAGTTTTAAACACACCGTTCCTCTTCTTATGATTCAGTGAAAAGAATGCCAAAATTGGAGCATGTGATTTTTAAAATGCTTTGTAAAAGAATAAAGGAGAAATAAAATATTCAGATTTCTACAGTGCCCTGTTTTGGGGTTTTCTTTTCATTTTTGTTTGTTTGTTTTGTTTCTTTTTGTTTATTTTTTGTTGGTGGTGGTTTTTGTTTGTTTGTTTTTCAAATGGTGTTCTTTGATCTCTAGAATGCTTACTTGCAACTTATAAATGAAAAAGACTATATTCTGCTTGTGCAAAACAATAAACTCATGACGGAAGATGGAGCATAATGTTTACTCCTGCTACAGCTTTTTAATTACAACTTTATTAACACTGGATTCTAAACTGCTCTGTAACACTTTAGATTTATCCCATGTCACAGTGAATAACTGATAAACCCAAATGTGGCTGTACATGTATGATTTTCATCCTTTTTTCTTACATTTCACTTCTTCCATGTTTTTAGGGAATCAGCTGGTTTTCCATTTGACTTCTACCTTTCTTAATCATATATATTGTTGAGCAGATTTAGCTTAGAATGAATTCCTAGAACTTCTACTTCATTTTCCAACTCACAATCATTTGCAATTATCTTCTGTAAACTATAACTAGTTAGGTTTATGGGTTTTTTTAAATTTTTATTGTGTAACTACTTGGTGATTTGGTCACAGATCTATGTTAGTTCCCACTGGCAACTTGAGTGCTCTGAATTGCATTTAGACCTTTTCTCCACTAGGCTGCAAAGCAGTTGTGGGAAACAGGAGCATGACACTTCTGTCTTTTGGCAAATGTGTTTCTTGCTAGCTAGCACATGGAAGAATGTATTTAAGAGATTCAACACATCCAGAAGAACTTATCTAATTTAATTTCTCTGTGGCATTATTTATCATTATTGCCACCTTCCTCTTGTGATTCACAGAGAGAAATTCTTGCCCTCATTCCTTTGACTACTTTGAGTCTGTCTCCCACTCTGTATCTTTCACGCATTGGAGAAATAAGCTACTGTGAGTAAAACTTCCTGGAAGCAGAAGCAAAGTTTTCTCTGACCTAGTCCATAAGTCAAATATGGGACTGATGATCTTCCTTCTGTCTGGCTCAGAGATATACTGAGTACATCCCAATCTGCAACCTTCACTCTTCCTCATGGACTCTCCATGTTCATGCTACAGGCAGATGTGACACAGGCCAGTACCTGGGGCTTCTGAGATTTCTATCTGATCCCCTGTAAACAATTTAGATAGCTGGCATACACAGTTTGTGTCTGGTTTAGCACATGGGACAACTTTTTGTCACCAGTGCTATGAGACCTGACAAATACTGGAGTAATAACTGCTCTTTCTAGTTGCTCTCATAGAACTGGTCAGTGCATTGCTGGATTTACCAGTGCCTTTTGTCAAAACTGTGCATGATGACAGATTGTCTTCTGTTTCACAGATTTATCTCTGCTGTAGTAAAGTGATACTGTGATACTAAACCTGAATAAGATTCCTAATTAATTTTACTTTGACCCCAGACTACCTCATTCTCACTAGAATGTGTTGTCATTGCTTCACAGACTCAGCAGTGTAAAGACTTGCTTTTACCCTGCTTGTGCTCAGGAGTGTCATCCCAGGGCTTCTTCTCTGTATTGACCTATCCTCCTCCTGCTTTTGTCAATGTTCTACAGGCAAATACAAGGATCCTCGGATTTTGTGTTAGTACCATTTCTCAAGCTCTTACTGATAGCCAGTGTAATTATGCATTCTCTGCAGTCTTGTCATACTTAAGGACCTGTATGTCCTTAATTACTGGCTCCTGGCCTGTAATTATTTCATTTTGAAAAAAAATTAGTGCTTTGATCTGAATTTTCCTCTCTGCATAATTCTTTCTCAACTATTACAAAAGTTCTCTCCTTACGATGGAGAGATATTGCATCTTGGGCTGATGATTATGAAAAATTGCATCTCCTAAGTTAAAAATGCCAAAGAGAAAAAAAAAAAACAAAACTAAAACCCAACAAACATGTCTGTTTATGGTGCAGCACTTCAAGGGTGTGGTAGTCTCCATGGGAATTCAAATGGAATGATGGCTACTAAAAGATCTGGCAGAGGCTAGCAAGGGGCAAGGGGCAGGATGGTCATTTATGCAGATGTATAAAAACACAACCAGAGAGTTGTTCTCTCTTGGAAAAATCAAGTAAAACATTTTAAAAATTGATAACTTTTGCAATGCTTTGTTGTTTCTAAATTGGTGTAGATTTTTCTTTTTTTTCCTTTTTTTTTTTTTTTTTCTTCATGGGTTTTATCACCACTGCTAAAGTCCTGATCTCCTGTGATAAGTGCAACAATTGCCTCTTCTTTGCTGATTTATCAATGGTCTTCTCCACTTACTTGGGCCAGACAGCTATAACTGCATCAGCAACAACTTTGAAGCTGGGATAAGGGAAGTTCATTCTTAACCTCAGTTCTACATGTCAATTTCTTTGAGTAATATTTTATGCTTTGTATTTCTAATTGTTTCCCGTTTCCAAAGAACCCAAGCATTTCTCTTAAATGAACACACAAGTCCCTTCAGAGTACTTCTTTCTTAAAATGGGATGAGTTTCCTAAAAGACTGTTGAATATTTTGTGCATATCTATAATAGACTGAAGTAAAGACTTCATGAGTTCATTAAGCTGTGAATCAGTTTTCATCACGCAAGAGACACAGGCAGGTTGGATTTACATCAGGGAAGTTTGAAAATGGAGTCTTCACAAAGTTATAGACTGTGTACAAGTGTCTCAATTCCATTATCTTGTGTCATCCTTGTAATATGGTGATTAGGCACCTCTACAAGGCAGGGGAGCATAAGCCCTGCTTTGTTCTCCAGTACCAAATTTTATGCTACTTTTTAATAATCTGGTTTTAATATTTACTTTTAGGCTTTTTATTCTGATTTTATTAGTTGTCTACTTATTTTCTGAGACTAAGCCTCTAGCTCTTTCTCTTGACATGTATATAGTGCAGATCATGTATTTTTCTGCAGTGTTGCAGGCTTGGGGACATTTATTCAACACATCAGATCTTTTTCCTTTTCCAGCAAGTTGCACCAGGAACAGCATGTACCCTTTGGGTTTTCAGTTTTCCAAAACAGAACAGCACCACATATATTACTGCTCCTAAATAGCAATTTGCACACACAAACCCACCACTTCTTATTCCCAGAGGGTGCCCTATTAAAGCATGTCTTCTCACAACGATAAACAGAATTGTCTTTTCCCCCTCCTTTTTGGATTCCATCTAGCTCAAGTGCTGTGCATCAGGGAGTGGAACAGACTCAAACCAGAGGCTGGGCCAGGATAAGCTGATTATGGGTTGACAGTTGTCTGTTTTACCAGTACCTGCTCATATGGGAATTGGTGCCTCTCTACCCTTCCCCAAGACTTCAGACAGACAGGCGTGGGCCTTGCTATTCACAAGACAAAAGATATATATAGGTAGTCCAAAAGCATGAGAGATTTCACACAGGAAAAGGGCAGTTGCTGTCCCAACATTTCTTTGTGCCCTCAGAACCACCTTCTTCAGTTGTTCAGTCTCCTGTCTGCCAGACTGTCACTCTTTCAAGAGGATTTTAATTCATTTTTATAGCAGAATGACACCAAATACAGAAAGCGATTCTGTTTTCCTTGAGAAACAGTCGGATATATTTAGCACAGTATCTTTGTCTATCCCCATCTTCATTTTAAACGACAAGAATAACCCTCCCTCCCCTCCTCAAATGGAAGGATGAAACCAGATCTTCCAAACAATCTGCTGTTTTTCCTTGCAACTGCCTGGGAAAATAGTACTGGTTGATATCAGAATGAATTGTCACTGTTCCTTTGAGCAGCTTTTTTGTAATTGGAGATAGAGGGAGTCTCTGGTGCATATACATAGGAAGCAGATACTTATTAAGACTACTGTAGTGTTTTAAATACCTCACCTCCTTTTCAGGGCTCCAGGACTGGTTGCCATAGAAACAGAGCTGAGAACCAGAAACTGGCAGCTGAAAATGCCTCATCTGCTTGTGGCTGTGTCCATGTCTAGTCCTGCTTCCATGGAAACACATGTCAGAGCAGCAAATGCAAGGTAATGTTTTCCAAAAGCTGCCTCAAAAATAACCCTGAGCTTACTGTTACTTTGGTTTTGATCCTTTCCCCACCAGGCCTGTTTATATTGAGCTCTACAAGTCTACAGTATTTACAAGTTTTAAATGTCTAAAGGGGTAACAAAAAAAAACCAACCAAAAAAACCCACAAATATAAGAAAAAAAAGGCACTGTTCTCTTTCATTTCTTCTGCTGGCACAATATGTTTTGGGGAGACAAACTGGTTAACAAACCTTGGGCTGCAGAGTTAGACTAGCAACTGACTGTCAGAATTATCCTTGATGAATTAGGTGTTCCTTCCTATAGTTCTTGCTTATGTCGAGCATTTTAGAAGCTGAGGAATGATTAGCATGGTTTAGATGCCTAACTAAGCCTCATTAATACTCTTAGATTAATACTGCTGCATCACCTGAACCAGAATCCCTCATGAAAAAATTAGATGCATGTAATATTTTTAGTTTAAAAAAACAAAAAACTGCAAAATTGCCCATATATTTTGCAATGTATTTTTTCCTTTTGTTTCTCAGAATTTTTATTATTTTATTATTATTATTTAATAATATTATATCATTAATAATTATATTATTATAAAATAAATTATGATAAATTATATAATAAATTATATTATATAAATTATAATATGAATTATATAATAATTATATTATTATAAATTATATTATTATATAATTATAATAACTATATTAGTGTATATATATTATAATTATATTATTATTTTATTATTATTATTTTTTTATTTTTATTCTCAGAATTTTTTTATTTTTATTCTCAGAATTTTTATTTATTCTCAGAATTTTTTATTCTGCCATCTTCACATATTTATAGACTTTTCAGCTGGCTCTAGCTCTACTGCTTTGACTTGAAATGTTTAGAAATCAGGAGGCTGATTTCTGAAAAAGAGCTGCTCTGTTTTGAAAAGGTTGAATAGGTTACAGCATGTTTAGTTCAAGTACCTGTTGCCACGTTGTCCTCCTTTCCCAGGTGTAATTTTCTGTTCCAGACAGATGAGGGACCATTTTTATCCCTCACTGTCCCAGCAAATCTTCTGTTTGTTGTGATTCTAGACGGCTGGAGAAAGACTAGCAGAATGTTAAATTTCACTTGAATGGAGTAAATTTGTCAATGTTGCTTTGCTGACATCAGTTTCTAGTAAGACATAACGTGCTCCAAAATTCAGGTGCTGCTTCTAACTTGCCATTAATCCTGGTGAAATATTTGTGTCTCAGTAGCCCTTGCAGAAAAAAGAACATCAATAGATGGTCTTTGTTTAAAAAAAAAAAAAAAAAAATGAGTAGAGAGAGTGGAATAAGTATCTCTGTATCAAAGCTTGAGGTTTTTGAATATAATTAAGGCTTTGTAAGGTATAAAAGACACCACATCCTGAAGGCTGCATGTCAATTGATAAAAACAAAACCCAGCTCGAAATGTCCAGTCTTTTTTCTTCAAAAGTTTTCTGTGGAAAGTCCCTATCTAAAACTTCTTCAAGGAATGCAGCTTTATTCACTGATTCATGCTTTGAATTAATACCTCTCCTCCTATACATCTGGCATGTTTCAGACAAATCACTGAACGTTTGGAATCAGAAAATATAGAAAAGAAAGTTCTTTGCCTACAGGTTCCTCTGGGGCTTCCTGACCCACCAGAGTAGAGCACAGGATAATTATGTTTTGGGTTTAGAGATGGACAAAACGACCTCAAGTGTGTGGGCAATCTGACAGCTGTTAACTGTATGTGCTCTCTGTTCTGTGCCTTCCACCACTGACTAATTTTAGCCTTCTTTTTTTCTTTTTTAGCTGAAACAGATGTCACTATTATTCTGCAATTCTAAAAACATAGCTCTGGCCCCATGGGCTGTCAACAAATTGCATTTCATAAAAAAGAGAAAAATTCAGAAATTCGGAACCATAATTAATGGAATTTCTTTTTTTTTTTTTTTTTTTTTCTGTCATTTCTAACTCCATGCTTCCATTTTCTCAGAAGGCTTTTATTGTATTTTTATTTTATTTATCTATTTATTTATTAAATTATTGAAGTAAATATAAAGGAGTCTGTGCCTTAAATAGATAAATAATATGGAGAAAATTAAAAGTTTATGCTGTTTAAAAAACTTACAATATTAACAATATCATCTTTATAATATACTTGACCTAGAGCTGAGATATCACTTCTAATAAACTAACAGCCATTGACATTTTTCACAAACTTTATCCAATGTTTAGAACTTCCCTTATTTTTAAGTCTATTAATGTAAATTATGGTTTTTTATAAATCATACCTTTTATTTTAGTATTTTTTAAGCCATGTCTGCTTATAACTTTATGGTTTTAACCTTTTTTTACAATAAAATTTAATGGAATATATGTACACTGTGATTAATAACTTTTTAACCTACGAGGAGAGAGAACAGCACATTTTTACAAAGACAGCATAAAACCATATTAACTAGGATATTTGAAAAGAAATTGTATATATCCCTCCTTCTCTGTTTTTTTTCCTTTCCCTCTTGTAATTTCCTAAAATTCAGTTAGACTCTTTCCCTATCATGCTTATAACTTGTTGTGATCCTTTTCAGGTATCTGAGGAGTTCTTTTCATACTTCTATAAAAATCAGATTCCATGAATACAGCCCCTGATTTTTCCACTGTTTCACATGCAACACTTAGGCAAATTCTTCAATGAGTTGATTTGTGAGTGTGCATCTAAAATCAAAATTCAAAAAAAATTCAATCAAAATTCAAAATCTAAAATCAATACAATGTATGTATTGAGAAGAGAGGAAAACCACTTGAAAAATGGGAAGCAGAACAACAAATTTACATGATCCTAGGCACTTGGTCAAACCAAGGAGGAGTTTTCTCAGGGATGTCATATGAATGCTGTCAGTGTTAAAAACTAAAGGGTTTGGTGTGTATTGGTACCAGTAGGAAAAGGGACTTTGCTAAGCATGAGGTGCTGGAGCTCCTGGGAAGTTGTTGACTATGTAAGGGCATCAGATCATGAGCAGGACAGCTCTTAACATAACGTACTACTTAAGCCAGAAATGAGATCATAAATTGTATTTGTCTTACTTTTTTTCTGTTCTTCCTTCACTGCCTCTTTTTCATCAAGCAGTAATTAGATCCCCCTCCCAAATGCATCGTTTTATGAGATGCCTAGTTGCAGAAGTCTTGTCTTCACAAGTCCTCTTCTGTGCTCAGGCAACAAAAGATGCTGGTCTATTGAAATTACCCAACGAGAAAGCTTTAAAATACAATATTTTATTTTATTTTATTTTATTTTATTTTATTTTATTTTATTTTTTCAGACTTGGAGGTTTCTGCCTTTGACAAGGACAAAATAAGAGGTCATCGTACAGATGACTCATTTCTTCAAGCAGCTGGGAAATGGATAGAAGAATTGTAACACAATGTCTCTTTCAGCTTTTTCAAGAACAAGTTAATCAGTGCAGTTTTCCATTCACAGGGAAAGCTTCTGTCTGACAGAAAAACTTCAGATAATGTGAATACAAACACAATGGTACAAGTGGGAGGATTAGAGAAAGAGGCTGGTATAATACAGCTCTGTTAACAAAACATGTACCTGTTTAAATCTACTTTATCTTGGTTCCTTTAGTCAAGGTATCTGGGTGCATGTCAAAGACTGAGACCAGGTCAGTCTGCCCTGAGGCTCAGATTCTCAATAGATTCCCAGTCATACAGAAGTTCTCCAAATACTGTCGTAGTTAAACCAACATATTTTCAGATGTGAAGAAAAAAATATGGAATATCCTCCTGGTGTGAGACTGCTCAGATATTTGATTCTATTTTCATTAAAATAGTACTGGCTTTTTTCTAATGGAAATATGTTGTGTCTCAACTGCATGATCCACTGCTTTTCATTTCCTTGTAGATGCATCTTTCTTTAGGTGAGTGTTGAGAAGTGCTTGTCACTAGTGAGCCTGAATCTGGCTCAACATGTCAATACAGTCGTCACTGGGCAAGTTAGCTGGAAAGATTCTTTTTCCAAACAAAAATATTATCATACCAGTTTTAAAATTTCAATGTGAATACATAATCAAGCCATCTGCATGATTTGGAAGTTCATTCCAAAATCTTCCTGTAAAAATTTAATTCTCTATTGAAACACTGATATTGCTGATTTTTCTGACTGCATCTCTTTGCATCTGGAGATACTTCTTCCAAGAACAAAACTTTACCAAAGGATTTTCTCACCTTTTTTTACTTAATGATGTTGAAATTAATATAGAGAAACTGGATATTGCATGAATGATAACAGTAACCAGAGTAGAATGCTATTAGGGAAGTTTCTCAGTGCTATTTATCCTGCTTTAAGCCATCTGGAGGCTTCTGAATGTGCACTGGAATAATTAAGAAATATCAAGAACAAAATGGTTGTAAATGAATTTTAATGACAAAACTAATTAGGGGACCATTCCCACAACACACAAAAATCACTGACTATTACTAATGCATCACAAGTAAGATCACTTTTGACGGATAAACGTCATATTTTGCAAATTCATCTCTCAGCAGTATCTTTCTGGATTTTATTGTAATTTTTTATTCTAGAATTAATTTTTTGGGGTGGTTAGTGTATCTGAAAAGCATACCATTTTTGTTTCAGCAGTAGCTTTTTCATCTTTTTAAAATAAAAAAAAATTAAACCTAGTTCCTTTCCACTGGGGAAGTGGTGGTCTATTTATTTCCTTTACTTAATTTTGGCATTTATTAAATCTAAGATGCAAAGTAATATACCTTTTAGGGGGAAATGTTTGATCATTTCTAGACTGTGTTCCTTTATATGCAGCCAATGACAATGACGTGTCTATTCTGGATTCTCCTGTACCATTCCTGGTGCCAGGTAGTTGAAGTTAATGTTTTTTTAAAAATGCAGTATGCTTTCATTAATGAGCCAAAACTGTGTGATAAAAAATACTGATGTTTTCTTGAGAAAGAAATTAAAATGACTGATGAAAGCTGAATAAACTTAATTAGCTGCAAACACACATTCTGCATGTGAAAGTTTCAATTCTTAAGCATGAAGGGGGCCTGTTTTGTTAAAAAGAATAGCAATAAATTCTGCATGTCTCTTTTTCTTTATGCTTATTCTTTGCACATAAAAAAACCTCATTGCCAAGGTAGAACAGAGTTCTACCAAGCACTTCAAAATGTCATAGAAGTACTAGAAATCATTTTATCTTTCTTGGACAAGAGATCAAATAATATTTTGTGTTGAAAATCCTATCTGTACAACTCTTAGTGCAAAGCATTACGCCAACCATCAGCCTTGATTCTTTGCTGGCAACAAAACCATAGCCAGCCCAGAGGACAGCTCTCTCCCTAGGGCTACATGTGATCATAATTTCTTAGGGGCTTTTAAAGACCTCTACTCTTGATGAGAAATTTGTGAGATTGTGCAAGTAGAAAAGCTGGCATAGCCAGGGTCTCACCAGAGCCATGGTTGTACCAAATGATTTTGCCTCAGCTTAAGCCATGTCACTGGAAATGGAACAAAAACCTTATCAGAAGGCACAGGTATCATGCTTATTCCAGGCTGTCATGCACATTTGCTTTTATTGTGTTTATGCTTCTTGGTATCTGCATGTTGAGAGAAAAAAAAACAGGAGGGGGAGGGCTTGCATCATTTGCCATCTTGTATATTTGTTTTGACATGGAAAACAAGTAACAATGCAACATCACTGTAAAGCAAAGGAGAGCTAAAGAGATCTGATCAATTTAAGCAAGAAATTCAAGCTCCTATGGGTTAGGCAGTCACCTCAAAGCATGTTTGTCTTTCAGTCATCAAATATGTGCCCTGTTCCTGTAAAATATATGTAACCCAAGAAAACTGGACTGCACCACATTTAGATGATTCAAACAACTAAGTTGAAAATAGAATAACCATAGAATAAAAGTTTGGACCTTGTTGGCCTGTTATTCTAAGGGACCTTCAAAATTATCCAGTTTCAATCCCCCTTCCATGGGCAGGGACACATTCCACTAGACCAGGTTGCTCAAATCCCCATCCAACCTGACCATAAACACTTACAGGGTGGGGGCATCCACAACTGCTCTGGCAACCTGTATCAGCACCTTACCATCCGCAGACTAAAGAATTTCTTCCTCACATCCAACTTAAATCCATCCTCTTTCAGGTTAATATAATTCTCCAATGTCTTATTGCTGCATGTCCTTGTAAAAAGTCCCTCTCTACAGATTTTCAATAGTCTCCCTACAGGTACTGGAAGGTTGCAGTAAAGTCTTCCAGGAGCCTTCTCATCTGCAGTCTGAGACCCCAACTCTCTCAGAATCACCTCCCTCAACCTGCTGCTCACACTTTTTTGATGCAGTCCAGGCTAATGTTGCCTTCTGGGCTGCACATTCACATTGCTGGCTCACGTTGGAAGATATCTGATACATTTTTTCAGGATTTTTTTGTTGCTTTTTATACCTGATGATTCAAGAATTTTACAGAGAAAATAAATATTTTCTAATCTTATTGTGGCTGGAAATCCGACTGTGGCTTAGGAGATCTTTAACATCTGCCGACTTGTCTTTTTCACTCTAATAATGAACGACTTCATTAAACAGCTTTTGACCTTATTTTACACATTAATAAACTATTTAGAAATGTATCACTGATGTAAAATTTTCTAATCTTACAATTATTCAGTTGCCATCAAAGTTCAGCTTGCGTTAGAGTTCAGCGATAATTTGCGTTTTGGGAAAGTATGATTGTGTTCATTAATAATTTCATGTCCATTTCATAAGAAATTAACTATAAAAAAGTAGTGTTTTGAATTATAATCTTTTGTTCTTGCATCTTGGATCTATGTACCAAGCATTATTACTTTTTTTAAGTCACTATATGAGCATAGTGCGTAGCTATGGAAAAACCACGATATCACTGAGGACAACTGCAACATAAAAAAAGGTCCATCAAAAAAAAAATGTCCACTTCATACCCCTGAAAGAAGAAATTAAGCCATTTTTTCCAACAGAAACTGAAACTTCTTTTTTTCATACATCAGACTGATATGGCACAATAATTTGTAATACAATTCTGTAATCTCTTTACATTTAATATTTAAAGTCTGTCAGATTTCCTATGTGTTCATTAGAAAATGACAAAATAAAAATATAAAACCCCTCACTTACCACCCACCATAATTTTTTCTTCAAATGTCACTGCAATATATGTACTTTTATGAAACATGGTTAATCTACCATAGTTATCTAGTAAATTAAACTTTCAAAGTGAAGCTATTTCATACAGCTTCCTCCTCTTCTCAGAAATACAATATTAGAGAGGACAGAACACTCCTTACTTAAACTTACTTAAACAAGTCCTTAAAGGGCATACCTTGTTCTAGGCCATCACTGGAATTCAGGAAAGGTGAATCCAAATTTGATAAGATGCTGAGAATGACCTGACAATGATATAAGAAATGGATAAAATACTCCTCAAGAAAAATTTTAAGATGTCTACAAGGAGAAATTTAACGTACTGTTGAATTTTTTTGAGCTTGAAGAGATTCCACAGATAAGATACAGAAGGGTTTAAAATTAATCAGCATATGCTCAGAAACAGGTATAAGTTTAATGTACCACAGTGCAGGAAAATTATCTCTGATAAAGCACTGTGAAACCAGAGACACAAATCCTCCAGAACTCACCTGGTTGGTGTCCACGTGTCTCTCTGGAGACCTTTCTGCCCACATTTAAAATTTCAGGTTTTATTATATCCACAGCAGCCACAGGTACACATATGACCTAAAATCCATCTTTGATTTATATTGTGTAATACAGTTGAAGTTGGCATTTTCTCTAAAAAGATCAGGAAGTGAAATGTTACAGTAACACCACTTAAAATGAGAGAAAACTATTCTAAGAGACAAAAAATAGTTATTAAGCTGTGTGTAGATTTATCTATACCAGCAATTAGAAGAAAACAGGCAAAGATCA
This sequence comes from Florisuga fusca, assembly GCA_038090715.1. NCBI lineage: Eukaryota > Metazoa > Chordata > Aves > Apodiformes > Trochilidae > Florisuga > Florisuga fusca. The sequence continues at coordinate 16,460,561 of JAAWXA010000013.1, forward strand.
AAGCAGTAAGATTTTGAATGGCCCTCTGATCAAAGGAGTGAATAACAAGCAAAGTTAATATAGAGTTAATATTGAATAACAAGTTCTTGAAGCAAAAACTGATCTATTTACTGTTGGGACAACATGGCAAGGTTGTTCATAATCAACAGAGTCCCTGTGCTTGTATTCCTGTGTTGTCACCATTGTAAGTCACCATAGAAGTGAAAGGACATTGATAAAAATGCTGGTGGTAAATTAGATAGAAACTTTACTTTGCTTCTTGGTAAATGACCAAGAGAACGCCAACTATGTATTGAAAAGAGTAGAAGCAAAGATCAACAAATCTCAAAAAATGATTCAAATAATTTTTTTTTGCATATGAAAATACAGTATGTCCCATTCTCCACAGGAGATCAGATACAAGGGAGAAATCCAGTTCTACTTGGGAAAGCTAGGAAAGTTTTATTAGGAAACTGCAATGCCATATGATACTTTTTTACAAAAAGTAAAGATACTTTTACAAAAAAAAAGTATGAATAATTTATTCTTAATACTGAGAACATTCATGCCTTAACCTCCATTTTTTCCATAAAAAAGAAAAAAATTAAAAGTAAACAGGGAAAGGAGAGAAAAAAGAGGAGGAGAAGGAGAAAAAGGAGGAGAAACCACCTGAAGAAGCCTCATACCCAATATTCTACTCAGCTGTAGTGGGCCTGGCTACTTCTTAGCTTTCTACTACTTAGATTTTCTATTACTAATAATAAATTTTCTTCATAGAATCTCATATGATACTGTGGTTTAGATTTTTGACAAAAGCAGTGCTGCTAACACACTAATGTTCTAGCCTTTGTTGAACAGTATTTGCACAAAATAAAGACCCTCACTCAACAGCTCAGGGAGTCAACAAAAGGCTTTGAGGGAACCCAACGAGGCAGACAACCTCAACTAACCAAAGAAATATTCCACATCATACAATGTCATGAAAAAGAGATGATTTTAGGGTTAAATTTTTACTTAGCAAAGTAACTGGCTACTCATGGGAGGTTGTTGATGGTTCCATTTGCATCATGTGTTATGTTTTATTTTCTGGTCTTTTCTTCCACTTATTTTTCACTTCTTAAGCAATTCTTACTGGGGTTTTTTTGTCTGTTAGTTTTATATTGATTCCCAATTTTGTTTCTTTTTATCTTTTCTATCCTGTCGAACAGGGATAAGTCTCAACATCAACATTTTCTTCAGACATAACATTTTCTTGTTCTGGATAATAACTTAAATTTAATTTCCATTTAAATTATTGTCTAGAATGAGTGTTCCCAGATATATTGGGCAGTTAGGAAAACACAGGATGTTGCTGATCAGGACTTCAGGGACAAATCAGATTTACTGCACATGAACTACATAGTAGATGTAATGTGTCTGGGGATGTACCTCTTCCTGAAGCTTCCAACAGGAACTGGTTTGTCAACAACAGGCTGGCATCCAAGCAAAATTTTGATATAAAAAATAATTTTTAAAAGGACATATTCTCATCTGGCAGAGCACATTCCTCCTTGTGCCTAAGCAGCAATGACTGTTTTCTTTTCATTGAATTTTAATTTTTCTTATCAGTGCTTGTTCATATATTTTCCTCTGGGAAAAACATGGTCACACTGGAGCTGTGACACAAAATATTCTCAGGGGATTTCCTAAATCAGATTGTAACAGAAGTATGACTAACTAAGTGTCACCACCATCAGAGACTTCTGCAGGACATGTTTTCCGGCAAAGGAAAAAAGCCCTAGAAAACAGTCTCTTCCAATCATAAATAGAAAAGAGGAGAAAGCATGGGAAGAGGGCAGTCTTATCCTACCCAAACTAGATAAACTGCCTAGATAAACCTATTAAAAAAAAAAAAGGAAAAGCCAGAAGAATCTGTGAAATCCTTAAGGAACTCATTCCCACCCAATTTTTTGGGAAATATTTGAGGAGTGTTTGGGAAGAAACTGCAGAAATTTTCTAATTTAGCTCAAACAGAAAAGTATTCTATAATTTACCATTACATAACAATAGTTTGTTTCTGACAAAGACTTTGTATTCTTTAGGATATATTCCCAGAGATTCAGAGTTGCCTGGGAAACTAGTTGCCATGTGTGGTTCTTCTGTTTTCTGAGCAAATGTTGAGTCACATGGATTTTCCATGTGTCAGATTTAGTTGCTGACTTTTTACAATCAGAGTGTATCTGCTCAGCAGAGCTGGATTCTACAGGCCTTTAAAATCAGCCTTGTATCTCTGGCATTTTCTCTCTTTCAATCTAAATTTGACACTGCTTGTATAAATATTCAGAATTGAGTCTTACATAAACAGAACGATAAAATTTTTAATTAGAGTCTTGATGATTGCTTTCTGTTCTCAATTGATTTGTTCTGTTATCTGTGATATCTTTGCTAACATCTCATAAATATCCGTCTAAGTATTGATTGTTAAGAGCCTAGAAATCTGCAAATTCAAGAGAAGCTGTTTGAGATTGAAATGCAAAAAATATATTTTTAGACCGAGCAATTTTCTCAGCCTATTGACCCTTTCAATACTGAGCACTGAATTTCATTTTGTGTCCAAACTAAATTAGAAAGAAGTTTTAGCTTTTCCATAGGGAAAAAAAGTTTCTACAGACTTTTCTTGATTGACTTGTATACGAGTCAGGCAGCTACTGTGGAAGTTGTGTTTTTATGGCTGTTGCTTTTGCTTCTGTTCTTTGGCTTACTTGAAACACAGAGATCAGTAACTCTTCAAGCAATTGCCATTCATTGGCTCAACAAAGGGTTTCATATGTGTTCCTCATGCAACTACACTGTGTCCCACTGAACACTGAGAAATAGCTCTCATGGTTACCTGGACACAGTGCAGTGTGAGATCTTTTAGACTGCAGCAGACATCCCCATAATGACAGCACATCTGGTGGGATATCTGTATCCTAAGTTTGTACCTAGAGTCTAAGTGGGATACTGTGAGGAATATAACATCTTACTATAATCTATATTTAGATACCTGAATCACCCTCTACATATTTAAGCTTATAGTCAACTTCTAACAGCATAGTACCAGCTACCTACTACTAGGATTTTGCCTATAACAACAGGAACTAAGCTTAAGACAGAAATCTTCTTCCCATTTGAAAATAGATTCTGAAAAAAAAAATCACAGAAAACCCAAGACATTGATAAAAAGGCACTTGAAACTGTATCAGTTGCATAGTTTCCATTTCTTTCTTTCAAGAGACATTAGTCAACTCACAGTCCCCATCCAAAGCAAAAACATCATTTCTCCTGCATGTGGTTGAAGATGATTCAGTTTGAAAAGTCACAGAATCATAGAATTGTCAGGGCTGGAAGGGACCTTAAAGACCTAGTTCCAACCCCCTTCCACCAGATCAGGTTAGTCAGAGCCTCATCCAGCCTGGCCTTAAAATTTTCCAGGGATGAGTCTTTGACTACCTCCCTGGGCAACCTCTTCCAGTGTCTCACCAGTCATAACTAACAAAATGAATGTGTTTAAAAAGGAAATTAACACAGAGCAATCTAATTGCAGAGGTAAATAGTAATGGTGTCTTTATTACAGTTATCAAGAGCCACTGCTGTGGCTATTATTGCTATAGCAGTCTAGCCCTTATCTGAATAACCTTACAAGCCTTATCAGTGAGGGATGCAATGATACTGCAGAGCTTTGATGTCAGCTGTACTGGAACTTTTACAACTGATGGCAAAACATTTAGTCAGTTTGGTGAAAGACTCATAATCACAAACTGTAAGTGCAGATCAGTTTCATCAGAAAGATTTTAAACATACCTGAGCCAGTTTGTTCTCTTCACTGTAAGCATCTGTTCATTTTCCCTGCTAAGGTGATATACCCAAGGAAATCGTTTACTTCTAAATTGATAGTACAATTAAGGCTTACAAAGAAATGAAAAGATAAGCAGCATTTGCAAGCAGTTGTCTTCTCTGATAACTAATTGGATGTTAGGCTTTAAACTGGGATGAAACTTCAGAAGTGGATTATAACCCCTCAAAATTATTCATTATCTAAAAGAAGATGTAATAATTATTTAGTTACAGTGGCATCAATATTCTAGTATAAATGCAGTGCACTATAAATGTGATTACACTCTATTTGTGAGCAATCAAAAGGCTGGGAATGCTGAGTTTATATTCTTACCTGGTGTTATCTCCCTGGGGTCTTAAGCCACAAGCTCACTTTGCTTGCTTATTCAGTCCCACTTTACCGAGTCTTAAGTATGTGCAGAAATAATTTGTTCATTTACTTAAATCTCACTTTCAAAGACATTGAAGGTCAAGTTTAGATTTTAAGATCTTTATAATGATTTTTAACATTTATAGGAAACAATGTGATAGGATTTCACTATTCACTCCGTTTGCTAGCTTTGTGCATCAAGAACAGCTTTCCATTGGCTGTTATTTGGGTGGTTGATATGCATACAGAGACAGAGAGCACTTTTCAAGCCAGATGGCCACATTCTTAGCAGCCAGAAACTCTTTTGGTTTCATTTTTTCCTTCAGATGATCTAATTTGAGTACCTGATTTTATGCAGTATACCTGATTTCAAATTCTCTATTACAACTACCATTAGCTAGAGGACTACAGAGATGTAGTTTGTTTAGTGTCTCTGTTGTTTTGTTTTGCTGTTGGTGTTTTTTGCTCTTCTGTTTTTGGTTGGTTTGGGTTTTTTGGGTTTCTTTTTTTTGGTTGGTTGGCGGGTGGGTTTTTTTATTTTGTCTTCAATTTTTTTTAAGCTAGCAAGACTTTCCCATTCTTACAAGTTCTTCAACATGTATTTTAAGATAAAATGACTCACACTCTGGAATTCCCATTTCTCACCCTGAAAATTTGGTAGACAGTTCAGAATAAACACTTGCAGATTGCTGCAGATAAGTGAGGTGAGTTCAGTCAGTCACAATTAAATGCATTCAGCAAAGTGGAGCCATGAAATGAAATAACAATGAGGGCTTCCAAAACCATCTAATGCTTCAAACCAAATCTTATTATAGCCAGGTACATAAGCCTACATATACAAAGCATGTCTAAATTTTCTTTTGACTCAAGAGACAATAATTTGATGTACTGTTGATAGCTGCAAGATGTGTTCAATCTTGCCTCCATCTAAATTATCTCCTCTGGCTCCATATTAGCTGCATGTGTGAGTATGTTTGGTAATACAGTTCAGAGCAAGCATCAGGATTCTGTAAGAGACAATACTATTTCCTACAGTGCCTATAAGCAGATGGAAGTCTAAGAATATATAAAATACTTCCCCCCTAACACTTTCCTAGCTAGTCCAGTGTGAGTATGTAGTGTTATTTCCTGGATCTCCTGTCAAAATGCTTGTCCAGTCTACTCTGAAGGTGTGCAAGTGTTCTGCCTCCAAAATTCCCCTGGCAAACCATCCCACATCTCTACCAACTACAGGGAGAAAAAACCCACATCTCACTCATTCTGAGCCTGGCTTCTGTCAGTTTCATCTGATGATGTCTAGTGCTTGCATTAGAAGAAACAGAGAGCAGTCGTTCCCTACCCCCACAGTCTCTGAATCAGGCCTGATTTTTTGTATAATTTCCTCCAAAGTAATTCCATAGTCCTTCAGAGGGAGTTATGGCGTATAATAATTTTTGGCCTCCTCTGAACCCTTGGCAGCTTTTCTGTGTTATTTTTAAGGACCCCCAAACTGCACATGGGAACTGAGGTGTGCGTGAACTCTGATTTTGTGGAATGGCACAATGGTGCTCTTTTTATTTCTCTATTCTGTCCTTCACAATGCCAAATGTATGATTCATTTTTTTACTGTTAGCAACCACCGAACTGATATTTTCCTCTGTCACTATCACAAAGACTTACTCCAATGGCAACAGACAGTACAGACCCTGCCATTTGACATGTGAAACTACATTCATTTTTCCTGTATACATTAGTTTGTACTTATCCCAAGAGCACAAATGGTTTTTTGTGTTGCTTTGTTTTGTTCTTTGTTTGGTTTAATTCCATCTGCTGTTTTATTCCTCAGTCATTTTCTAGGATCAGGCTGCAATTCTTCACAGTAGCCCCACACTTACTGTCTTGATCTTTGAATTCCTTTATTGTCAACTCACTGCTCACTACCTTTTCCAGGTCACATATGGGTATGTTGAACATTACAAGTCACAACCTCTGTGGAATACCACTGGCAGCTTTCCCACAGATGAGATTCAGTGGTGTATTTCTACCTTCCTGTCTATATTTTAACCATTTATTTACCCACATCGGAACCTGCTTTTTCTGTTCCTTAGTTTCCCCACAAGTGTTTTGCCTGAAGCTTTATGAAAAGTCTTTTGAAAACCCAGGTTGAGTATAGTGAGTATATTACACTTATCCACTACTGTTTTGAATGCTTAAAAAGAACCCCAAGAGGGCCGTGACATAGGACTTCCTGTTTTGCAAATCAGATTGATCTTTCTCAAGTAGCTACCATTTATTCAGTTCTTAGCTAATTACTGTCAATACACTCTGTTAATTTGCCTGCAATTTTACAGGTCCATACTTCCTTAGGTCTCTCTGATATGTTTTTGGGGTTTTTTTTGGAGTCCTGAGGAAGCAAAATGNCCGGTGAGGTGGTAGATTCTCCATCCCTGGAGACATTTAAAAAGAGACTGGATGTGGCACTCAGTGCCATGGGCTAGCAACTGCACCGGTGGGTCAAGGGTTGGACTTGCTGATCTCTGAGGTCCCTTCCAACCCGGCTAATTCTGTGATTCTATGATTCTATGCAGAGTGGCAGACGTGGATCTGCAGCCGTGGAGGGAGGACCCCCATACCTGAGTGGGTGACTTACTGAAGCAGAACATAGCTCTGTGGGTAGCCCACTCTGGAGCAGTCTTTTCCTGAGGGACTGCACCTGATGAGAGGGATTCATGTTGGAGGGGTTTATGAAGGAGCCTCTCCTGTGAGAGGGACTCCATGCTGGAGCAGGGGAAGGCTATGAGGAGTCCTCCCCCAGAGGAGGAAAGAGCCATAGTCATTGTCATAGTGCAAAGCACAATCCTTTCTGTAAGAAAAAAAAATCCTCCTTCTAAATATCTAGAAAAAAAATAAATACATGCTCCAGAAAGTGGAATAAAAACTATCTTGTGAATTAACAACTACTGTAAGAAGTATTGTTTTAATCACATTATACAATTGCTTCATCTAACAGTGAAAATTTTTTATTAAATACCTTTCAATACTCTGATTAATTTAAAAACATTCTGTTGTCTTTGAAAAGAGAGAGGAAAAGAAGGATGTGTACCCTCAAAAAAAAAAAAAAGGAGAAAACTAAAGAAAAAAAGTTAATTTTACTACTAAGAGAACCAAAGTTTATTTCTGAGCTTGTCACAAAATGTTTTTCAGTAACACCTCTGTACAGCTGTGCATTGCGTTTGGCAAGATATTACTGTCAATGCACATTCAGGACACACATCTTGTGTGTGCAAGATAGTCCTGTGATGAATTATGAATTCATCTCTTTCCTTCAGGGTTTGTTTTTTGAAATTTGTTTTCTTGCTTTTAAATATTTATTATAAGTGGACTTGGAGAAAACTGCAGAAATGTCAGCTATAATTTGCTTTTTGGATGCTGGGGAAGCCCTAGAATGCAAGTCATCTTTCATATCCCTCTTGCATCCTTCTTATTGGCCTTTAGAGTGCCTTGGAGCTGACTGAGGAATTTTCTCACCCTTCCAATCATTTTGAATCAACAAATTTGCTCTCTTACATCCCTGTCATTTCATACGGTTGCTAAGTAATGTAGTGGCACAAGCTGGCAGCCTCGGGAATAGGATTGCTAGGACCAGTGCCAGAACTACCACTGCTAGATAACAGAATAATGTGCTATCAGCTACTCTACTTGGGAAGTTATGGCTGTCACCTTAAAGTATTTTATATTAGAACTTGCCCACTGTCTAAGTAAAAGCTCATCTTTTGCCTCAATGAGAAAAAACAATGAAACTGGATGTTCTGGCCTCAGAAAGGGTGGAAAAAAGCATCAGATAAAATAGAATAATCAACATTGGTTTATGTTTGTAATTAATTCTTACTCTTAAGACACTGCCTGTGTTTGACTGAGCAGATCAGGCTCTCTGACAGTGCAAAGTGGGCAAGTTCACTGACATTTGTGAAGCTCTGAATCTTTATAGTTGCTCTCAATTTCTGCATAGAACCAGTGCAGGTCTTCACTCAGGCATCTGGAACTTTGGATCTCAGTAACTGGGATGACTTCAAGGAGGATGTCTTGCAGGCTGTTTCTTTCAGGAATAAAAATCAGACATTTCTTTCAGAAAACAGTTTGTTCAGGGGAAATCTACAGTCATAAGAAAATTCCTGATTTATAATTTAAGCCACTGCCTACTGATGTTTCTTGCTAAACTTCTTGTCTGAACTACTTGGCAGAGAAGAACTGCTAGGATGAAACCCCACCTTGTTTATGAACACCTTCCATATCAGCTCCTTGGTACGTGCAGATCCACAAAAAAAACTTATGAAAACTATAGAATATAAGTTTGCCATACAGTTTGATTTTGCAAGTATACTAGGAAATAAAATGTATAAATATTGGGGCATGGTCTTTCTTTTTCCCTCAGAGACCTAGGGATAGTTACTCAGAAATGCTCTGCCAAATTTCTGAACTGTTTTTTAAAACTGTCTGAAGAGAGTTCTAGCTAATACTTTATTTCAGCAAAGACTTTTCCCCATCTGCAACCTCAGTAGCTGAGAAAAATACCATTTGTTAACTCCGTTTTGGCCATGCCTTTAGGTATAGAATATAGAAAGGCTTCTAAGTAAAAGGCGCTTTTAGTCCATGTTCTGCCTGACATAAGGCACATTCAAGATCCCACTTTTCTCTTACACAAGACAGAAAAAGAAAGATTACCAAATTCCCACTGCTGTTTTGTTTTTCTGCTCATTCCCAGCAGCATCATGCTGACAATCACATTAACTGCTCTTTTGTATCTCCCAGTTCAAACTTCTGGCCCTCTCCCCAGTCAGGATGGGAGAAATGAGGAGGAGTCTTGAAAGAAGCTTCTATGTATGTGTGGCTTAGATGCTTGAATTCATAACAGTCAGCCACTCAGCAGATGAGTAACACTCCTAGAGATATATATTAAGGTATGACAATAACATTAATAAAGATATTTGGAAACAAATGTTCCTTTTGTTGAAAAGAAAAATAGAAGTGAAGTACTGCAAAGTGGAGAAAACGGTTTTACAACTTTAAAGATCTTTATTATACAAAGGTATTCACAAGCCAGCATGAATCGTGACACATGACACTTATGCTTTATAATAAAAGATAAAATGAATTTAAGAAGCAGGACAAACATGAAAAAAATACAAAGCCTATGGAAAAACTATGGATTTTTTGTTTTATATGGCTGGGCATCATGCTGCATCTTAAGGCTCCTAAGGCAAACTTCCAAATGCTATAAACGTGGCAAAAGTAGTAATTTAAATTCAGCCTTTCAGAAAGTGTTTGAGAGATTCCCCGTAAGTATGTACACTGTGATGTTCTTCTCACATCACAGTAAAAAAGCTCAAAAGCTAAAAAAAGAATTCTTGTAAATTGAAAAGGTCAAGAATTTAAAATAAGGGATTGCAGAGGAACTAAAAGCTGATGAAGGAAGCTCTAAACAGAGACTCAGCTGTCTACAGGAACCAACAGCCCTGGTAACTGCATTCAACAAAAATAAATTTCACAAGCAATACTGAGTAGTCATCTGAATAAATGAAAATAATTCTCCTGCACCATGAGGACTTGCATTACCAATGACAGAATGAACAGTTTGCAAGATTACATAAAAGCCATCTTATAGCTTTGTCTTCACATCCTAGTTGATTTTGTTGACTGAGTAAATGGAAGGAGGCTGACTACTTCTGTAAGAATACTGCAGACCCCACATTAAAATACTCCAGCATCATTTATGAACAGAGGTTGGATGTTCAAAACTCTTACATCAAACATTTTCCCTTCTCACTGACTGGAAAGAATGCTTCCACATGGGATCTCAAAGGAGGCCTCACCATTATTTGTCATTTAGTTCATGCTTGAATATTCCTGACTGTATACACGAGTTTCCTTGGAGCAGGTTGCTTGCTGTGGTGATGAAGAGCCAGGCTCATAATGATGAGCCTGTACTACTCCTCTGAGTAACTATCTTCAAAGGGGAACAGGGACCTTCCATTCCTTTCTGATGCCTGAGTGAAGCAGAGAAGTACAGACATGGTCTGGAAAATGACCATCCTATCTTCAGTCACTTACTTTTTTTTTTTTTTTTTTTTTTTTTTTTTTGGCAGCTTCATCTATGCTGTTTGGAAACCTCTTTGTTAGTCGGAAAGAAAGTTGCAGCTCACTAGCTGTCCCCAAGCACACACTGCTGGAAGAGACTAGCAGATCCCATTTCCATGGCAACACAGTTTCCAGAGACTGCTGCAACCAAAGGTAAAAATTACTGAATACAGTTCATGGTACTGAATAAGCCAAGTCACTATCTGTAGCAATCTACATGTCTTCAGCACTTGGCAATTTTTCTTATGCAAGAAGTAGGTACAACTATTAGCAAGAGTTGTCCAAGCCTGTCCTGTGACTGGAGAAAGCAAGAATGGAGCTCATGAGAATCACCCCACCCTTCCTCACACGTGGGAGATTTACCTCCATCAGGGATTCAAGGCCTAGTTGGTGCTGCCTGTACAAGCTCAGAATGGAACACATTTAATTCAGGAAGACAGAAACTTAAAACCAATGAAACCAGAGACACTTGACCTGGCAAGTCTTCCCCCATTCCACCTTCTGCAGCAGTCTTTCATGTTCATTTGGTCTAGCTCCCACTTCACATCCTCACTCTCTCTTTTATTTGTGCGTTTGAGCCCAATATTTTCTTTTGTTGCCTCAGCAAGTCTCCTCGCCACAGAATTTCTGAGTAAAATATCAAGACTCAAACAAAAATTGGTGGCTTTAATATGACACTCTCAGCCCTTCACATTACTAAGCTGTAACTGTCGCCCCAAGGCTTTACCTGGCCATTTAAATTCCATGCTCTGAGGCAGAAGGTCTGCTGAAAGTCTGCAGGAGTCACTGTAGAGCTGAGTGATAGCTGGCACAAAGTGAGCTTAACATCATGCCACTACTCATTCACTATGTACTCACCATGTCCTCACAGAGAGAGGAAGAGCTGATGATGCTGCCAGTTGTTCCCCCCTCTCTGCCTCTGCCTTCATCTGTCTTTGAAGGAGGAAAATGAATCAGGCAACACAAACACCTCACAGGCACCAGGGATGGAGGAGTCAATCTCTGACCACAGGCTCGCCCCAGCAAACTGTATTAAAGGCATGTCATTTAGAGACATATCTAATCTAATTTTCAAGGAATAGCAAGTGTTGCTGAGTCTACTACCTGTCTTGGTAAGTCTGTTTAATGTTTAATTAACCTCACTGCTAGGAACTCCATCTTAATTTCAAGCCTGAAAATCACACACTTCTTTAAATTGAAATTGTTGGATCATGCCTTTGTTATTATCAAGGATGAAAAATGTTTTGGCACTGCACATTTTTTCTATGTATAGAAACACCCATGAGCAGTAATATTGGAAAGTGCCTACCACGGTCATTTAAGCACTGTTGCAGAGGAAACAACAATCATCCTGCACCTAAATAATTTTTATATAAAATATTTGAATTTTTACAGGTTTTTTTTCTTTTTTTTTTTTTAAGCAAAGAAACAAAAAAAACCCCACTCACATGAATGCCACAAGTGTTTATTGGATAATTTGTTCTGATTTTTCACAAGATATTAAATTTCACAAAGATCCCCTTATGGAGAATCAAGTAATTGCACTTAGAGCAAATCCTACTAGACATGAGGTTATCTAACTGTGGCATGGCAGGGAACAGGAATGACTAAGATGTTACTGGTTTAATTCTGTCTTAATTCCTGAAATGATAAAGAACTGCTTTGATAATCTTAGAAGATAAACTATGTTCTATAGGTGAATAGGCAGAAAAAATTAAAAGTCAGCCTGCTCTGTAGGAAAATGTCTTCCAAACCTGAATGTGACACCTTCTTGGGTAAGACACGTACTTGGAATCACTGTCCTGGATACTTCAACCCCATTTCATGTATCATCAGCTACAGCCAAATTATTTCTGACGGTCAGTAGAAAGAAAAAAAAAAAAAAATAAAGCAACAGTAACATGTAGTCATTTGTGAACTAGGGAAAAAACGTATTTAATTATTGAAACTGATCAACTGGGGTCCTGAAAGGTGAGATTCACTTACAGTCAGTGCCCTAATCAGGAAATGCAAGGATAATGCAGGCAATTTTCTTCTGCTCGTGACCCAGGGGGGAAAAAAGAAATAGAAATTTTCCAAAACTCACAGATTTTCTTTTTTGAAACCATCTCCGTGTTTATCTAACACAAACCACACACACAGGGACACTAACATTTCTTAGTGAAACTGTATTAAAGCAAATCTTTGTTTACCAGTACCAGACCTCATTTAACTATCAGCTTTAAGGTGGGCAATTTTTTAACCCTCCCCCAGGTAATTCCCATCACTGCCAGGAAACTGCATCTGGTTTTAAAACTTCACTTAATTAGCTTCACTATCCAGCCATGTTTTTCATTTTATGCATTTTTACACAACACTGAAAATCCTTTTAGTAATTTGTGTCTCTTCCATATTTAGCTGCCAGACATCAACTAATATCCCAAAAATCTATTTGAGTGGGATTTTTAAAAATACTTCTTTTTCCTGCCTCCTGAAAAAATTGACATTTTTCCTTGCATTTTGCTCTCCCATATCAGTCTAAGAGTACTAGACATATTTCACCAAAGGGATGTAGAGTCAAGGTCTGCCTATTCTGCTACAGTCTTCAACACTAAGTGACCAGAGCAATATTTTTGGCATTAGAGAGTTTATCTTCTGCTAGTGATAAATGCTGATATCAAGTTTTCCTCTTTACTTTCAAAGACCGAATTTCATTCCTGCTGGTTCCATCTTTATCACTGAAGCTCTGAACTGTTACTTTGACTCTGTATGCAAACGTATTTTACTGCAATGAGACAATTTAGCAAGGTAATTTTGACCACTTTGTAACAATATCTTACCTTTGTATGATAAAAATACCATCCTTTCAAATCTAAAAGCTTAACCATAAAATGCTTAAATCACCCCTTTTTTCTCTAGCTAAAATAAAATCTACTTAAGAACGTGTTACATATCCCTGTGGCCAATGTCTTGGAGGAATCCAAATGCAATGAGAGCAGGTGCATCTTTATTATTCAGTCATGAAAAGGAAGAAAAGCAGTGTATCACACAGGACCAAACTTCCATGAATCTGTTCTGTAGAGTTTTATTTTCTGCTTCTTCATTTATAGAACTCAAGAACTCAGGACTAATTATTCCATCGCTACATTATGATTACTTTTCGTTTCATCCTTTGTTTCCATTTTAGTCTTTCAGTCCTTTAGTATTTAGAAAACCATTAACACAGTTCTTGGGGTGGCTACTTGGGGTGCAGCTGGTTTGTTGAATGCTCTGATTTGGAAGTACTTTGGGATCAATGACTTGAACATTTTTATTTTTAACATACTTTCCCTCCTTTGTCAAAATTTGTAAATTCTGTCCTCATCAGATGGGGTGAATGTGTCATCCTACATTTTCCTAAATATGGAGAACTATTTGTCAAACCTTTATACTTAGTTTATTTACCTTTTGCAATCTTTTTCATCAGCATTGAATTACAGACTGACTGCCTTAACCTTATTAACTACTGATATATTTTGGCTCTTTCAGCTTTCCTCATCAGTCTTATGCATACCTTAAATTGTAACTTACACCATTTACCATTTTCTTCACTGTTGCTACATCCTTTTATCTTCTTGATGCTGTTTTTTACCTATAAGCTTTTGGCTGCTACCCAGCATAAGTTTTTAAGTGTCTTAGAACTGGGATTTTTTGTAGTCCGTGAGCAAGTCTTACATTTTATTTGACCTTTTCTACTTTAAATTGATGTTACAAATCAGTTATGTTTACCTTAGGCTTTAAATATTTTTTTTCTTTATGCTCTTTTGAAGTCATTAAAATAAATAGGTAGACAGAAATTATTTTGCTGAGTACCAAAGTCTTCTTGCAAAGTAATACAAGCTAAAAAATTACCATTAGCATAGAAGCAGCAGGCTGTTTTCAGGTTGATGTTTAAGACTTGTTGTATGTCTTAAAGTGAGATTCAGCATTGAAAGGGGTTCAAATTCAAATTGAGACACCTAAACTTGGGTAGTTACATTTGCTTTGCTGTTTAAGTTCAAACGAGATACAAGCAAAGCATTTAGGGGAGTGAGGAGAGCTACTTGCCCAACCTAGAGAAGGATTCACTCACCTAGATTCCACTTTAGGTAACTTACACTGTCCAGTTTGACCTCTCACAGCTGGTCCAGAAAATAATTATTTTCGATAGGTCATGTATCATCTATCACAAATGTCAGGGCTGTACCAATGCATGAAACATTGTAGGGCACTTCAAATGTTACTTGTGCTTAAACAACTGAATCCTTTTTCCCAAGTGGCTGCTCAACTGAATAGCTCTCTTCACTCCATGCCTTTTAAGTCTAGGTTTACCTAAAGGGTGTATCAGACATTCCAAAGGAGGGCAACCAGGCTGGTGAAGGGACTGGAGCACAGATCCTATGAGGAGAGGCTGAGGGAGCTGGGGCTGTTCAGCCTGGAGAAGAGGAGGCTCAGGGGAGACCTCATCACTCTCTACAACTCCCTGAAAGGAGGTTGGAGCCAGGGGGGGGTTGGTCTCTTTTCCCAGATGACTTTCAGCAAGACAAGAGGACACGGTCTTAAGTTGTGCCAGGGGAGGTTTAGGTTGGATATTAGAAAGAATTTCTTCACCGAGAGAGGGTGATCAGGCATTGGAATGGGCTGCCCAGGGAAGTGGTAGATTCTCTGTCCCTGGAGATATTTAAAAAGAGACTGGATGTGGCACTCAGTGCCATGGGCTGGGAACCCCAGCGGGAGTGGATCAAGGGTTGGACTTGATGATCTCTGAGGTCCCTTCCAACCCAGCCAATTCTATGATTCTATGAAAGGGAAAGTCAGATCTTTTCTCTGGTGAGATATCACAGATATTCTAGCTACAATTTTGCTGTTAGAACTCTTATTAATAAATATCCAGGCTCAAGCAACTCCTAATTTTTAGGTCTTTTTTTTTTTCTTGTTTGCTTTCTGTGTGGAACTAATCTTCCATTTCCCAGACTACTCTAATGAACATGTCCAACAAGATGCTTAGTGTATAGCTATTTCATTCTGTCTTTTACTAAATCTGATTCTCTTACTTCTATTAATCTCAATGTACTTTGAAGGTTCTCCCACTTGCCCTTTTATTCTAAAGATATTGAAATTGAATGCTGTTTCAATTACTGTAATGAATCATTCAAAAAAAAAGGAAAAAGCAGACACTTCCTTTCATACAGTGGTGGTAATTAAGAAGTAGGTGTTTGCTTGGTGAGTTTTGAGCTGTGAAATAAACAGTCTTAAACAATACACAATCTTTCCTGCTTCTGCCTTAGGATGTTCTTTGATCAGTGACCCTCTCTATTTAGCTTTTTTGGCTGTTGTCAAAGCTTTTTTGTTATTTTCTGGAACCAAGCTGGAAAATGAAAAAAAAAAAAATCTCAAAGAGGCTCATGGAGACAGGCTTCATCTATTTAATTCTTAAAATATTTATATATTGTAAAAGTAACAACAGTAGAATTGCTTGTAGGAACTATGCTCTGTGAGAACAAAATTCTGATCTCAAAGGTGCCTACTCACTGATGCCAAGTCTGGTGCTTAAAAGTAATTTAAGCACATCAGTTCCTCAGAGGTTTTTTGTTGTTTGTTTGTTCATGCAATAGTTTGAAGGAAATCTGTTCTCCCCTTCTTTATGTCTCCCTTGAGCGTGGCCAAAGTTGGAAAAGCATTTGTGGGGAAGAACAGTTCAGAAATTTTTCATTACAGATTATGTGTTTCGCATCATCAGTTGCAAAGCAGGTTAGCAGGAAACAACAGATGTTCATGAAAACATGGGAATGCAAAAGCAGGATCTGGTGCTCTAAAAAAACCTCCTTATATATAACATCTTGAGTGGAAGAAAGAGAATTCTAAGGGTCCTCTGGTTTTTCTTAAATATCATCAAATGTTTTCCCAGCATCCCTCTAAAGTCTGATTCTATTTTCACGCTGAGTATTGCTCAGCACAGAATCTTTCATGTCAGTTAGTTTAAGTGAAGAAGAAATGCTTTTTTTCAGCCATAAGTTGAAACAGCACAATGAATACACAGACAGCTAGACAAAGAGCTCAACAGATAGAGAAGCATGCATAGAACATAGTTCAGCTCAGTGCCTGTGAGTGAAAACATAACACTAGGATCTAGGGAACAAGTTATTCCCATGTACAAGTCTTGTGGCCTGCAAGTCACACTAACTCAGCCTCAGAATGGAGTCCAGAGGGCACAGATTCTTCTTTGACAGAGCTTATATGTGTCACTGTGCACAGAAAAAGACATCTCCAGTTCTTGGAGGCATATTGTACCTACTTAAATATTTTTAATGTGGCTCTAAGGTTGTCTCCTTGGCAACTGGAGTTTCAGCTTGTCTGCTTATCCCTTTTGTCCAAGCTCAGGTACAAGGAATCATTAGTGAATTGAGATGCTGGTAGTTCTGACAGCTTCACACCATTAGTATGCTAAAAAGGGGGAAGTAGAAAAATTTATATAATTTTCTGCTTGTTCTCCTACCTGTGCTACTGGAAAAATGAGTTGATGAAAGTAGCAATATTAGCCTTTGAATTCATTGCCACTCACATATAAGAAAAACCTGCATCTACAGAGTTGAAAAGGTTGGTCTGAAGTGTCAGATGAGGAAGAATAAAGTAATGAGGAATGCTACTGTTAAATCTCATGCAAATTCATTAATATATTGAAAGTTTCAGGAAGTTTTGCATTTTGTTACATTGTCATACCTGCTTCTTCATCAGCTTAATAACATGCAATAAATGAAGTATTGCATAGATAGATTATGCTCAGAGCAGTAGAAGGGATACCAAAAGAAAATCCTTCATAATGCTCTAATTGATAGTATCTGTAGATGGATGAGAAGAGCAAAGTAAAGGAAAACACACATCATCCAGTTTTGCATTTTTACTGAGCTGCCTTACCACCAAGTTTTCCCCAAATGCCTTAAATATAGAGAAAAAATATTACACAGCTGTACCAGAAAACAAATTTTTAACGATGTCTGATTTAATCTCGACTATAAAGAGTTGAACACATACTGTTGAGTTACATTTATTCAAACAGCCATTTATCCTGCTGGATTAACAATAAACACTTCACCCTACTACAGAAATTGGAGTCTACTTAATTTAAGTCTTTCTGTAAAAGTGATGTATTGCACTTAACACTGTTGATCTCTGACTGTGAGTCTTATGAACTTAGTTTAAAATGTTTTATTTGTTACTGATTGGAAGACAGTATTTTAAACTTTTAAATCATTCACTCTCTTTTCATAGCAATAGAGTGTAATTGCTCTGGGCACTAGACCCTAATGCTTTTATACAGTTAATGAATATTGCTATAAATACCTCTAGGACTTAGCTACTTTCTCATAAATATGTTTGAAAATATTTCTGTTAATTCTTTAAACTGATGTCTCATTATAGTCAGGCTGTCTGTCTTCTGCAATAACCACACAACCATATGATAGAAGATTTGAACTCACAGCAGGTCTGTAATTCTTCCTTTTCCTACCTCACTGTCTTAAGCTGGACAACAACTATAAATTAGAAGAATGAAAAGGCATTAAAACAATTCCAGTGTTTGGTACACTAAAAACTTGATAATTATTTTGTCTGTAGATTATAAAAGATAATTAAATGCTACACTTCCCTCTAGCACTGGTTATACTTATTTGTGGACACAAATAAGCAATGCCTAAACCATTTACCTCATTCAAACATAAGACTGGGATAGTCAAGAGTGCCATCAACCCGTTCACAAATGCAGGTATTCTCATCCTTGGTAGCTCTGGAAACTAAGATTTGACTCACCATTTCTTATAGTCGTGTAGTTTAGATTCAGGATTTAAAATTTTTATTTTCCTGATGCTCATTTTCTCTGTTACATGAAGTCACAAAGGTGAATGGAAGTCTCAAAATGCATTTTATATTAAGACCTTGTAGATTAAGATGTTGCAGAAGAACAGGAATCCAAGTGGAACATTGCCAGGAGGAATAAACAGCTTAAAGATATTTCTAGAAATTCAGTGCTTTATAAAGACTCATAAAGTTATTCCCTCTGTCACTGCTATAGAGATCAATTGCATATAGACCTATGCCTACAAGCTGCCTCCCACAGCAGCCCAAAGCTCTTTTTTTGTCATAATTTGTCTCTCAACCAACCAGACAAATGGTCTCCCACACTATGGGGTGCCTAGGCTTCTGAACACCCATTTACAGCTTTACAAAACCTGAGCATTTCAAACTGCTTTTGCCCAGTGAAACTTAAGCATCCCCCAAAATCCTGTATCCTAGCTTTTAACAGAGGTCCTTTGCACCCCTGAATTGCTTCCTGGGACACAACCATGCAACGTGAGGAATGCCCAACCTATCACCCCCTCAGTCCTCATGTGCTGCACATGGAGTTACCTTTAGAGGATGAGGGCAGAAGGACACTTCTCTAGTCCCATTGCTTGCAGCTGTCTCCCATACTTACTCTACACCAGCTGCTAGCCCTGGGATTGCCCAGGAAAAGATGGACAGCCTTGATCCAACGTGGCTCCATCTGCATAACCTGCACTGTATAACCTGAGGAACAGTGCAAACACATGGGAGCAGTTTTGCACTGTAAAGCAGCTTCCATTGAAAACCTGACATCCACAGCATATATGTCAAGTGTTCATTCTGTTTTATTTTGTTTTGTGGGGTAGCTCTAGCCTGGCTCCAGGGACTGAATGCCCCTTTGTAGTTGAAGTGCACTGGGTGAGCTCCTGGGGCATGTCTGCTATTTACTTGTATCAGAGAGGAATACAGTTCGGGCACCCTGAGGCACCTCAACTCTATAAACTGAAGGATGGGAAATGTATTGAGCTGGGAGATTTGTTTCAAAAGCACTCTAAACACTGTTCCAAACTAGAACACATGCAGATCTGTCCTGTCAGATCTACTGAAAATGGCAGAGCAAAGGCAGAAAACCTTTTTGCAAGATCTTTTTGCAAGATCCTCAGAGATCACAAGACTAAGTCCTGTAAGAGGAAATAGTTTCAAGTTCATGTTGATGTGTACAGATGTGGTAGGTATGTTTTTGAAGGCAGGGTTTGTTGCTGATGCAGGAAAAAGACAATTATGTTGTTTGCAAGACTTAATCCAACCCTACACATAAGAAGACCAAGTACCTCTCTTCACCAAACGATGAAACAAAAATCAGGTAGTCAGGTACCTTTAACTGTTCCCCCACAAAAAATATGCCAGTCACTTTATCCTGTGTAATGGTACATGAAATAATTCATTGCTCGCATCGTTGGCTTTCACTGCAGAAAACATCCTGTAGTATCTTCAGACCTTAACCAGATTTTAAGTACTACCATAACTGCACACCAGTTACCTAATTCCACTTGATACTAAATCTTATAGAACATAACCCTGTATTAAGCAGTTTTTGTTGTCTGACTGTCAGCTTTGCACAATACACCAATAAATCAAAGAAGGGTCTGTGATGACATTCTCATCCTTTCACCTCTCTGCTACTTTCTGTGGCTTTCTTATTCAAGACCACAAGAAAACATTATGTTTAGTTCTTTCTGATTTTCTAATGCTTAAAAATTAAATACATATTAATGCTATATTAATAATCACATCCACTTCTCCTTCCAAAGACTCCCTGTTGCTCACTAAATGAAGCAATTTCTTCATCTGAATGACTAAATTTTTTTATCTCACAATAATTATGTTCACACCGCAGAGATCTGAAGACTGAAACCATGTTGAGGCCAAAGTCAGCAATGAGTGTATGAACACCCAGTCACATAGAAACTCTCCTGTCTTAACTGTTAGACCCAGTCAGTGAGCTAGATTTGGACAGACCTCTGACTTTGTTTCTGTAGGAAGACCATTTTAGATCTTTCTTCCTCTAAAAAGTGGAAGCTTTCTAACTTTTGACATATTTGTGAGGAGGTACAAATTTGTTTCCCACTCAGAACTGATTTACACTACAAAGCTATGTTTAATAAATGTCCACCACTTAGTTTGAAATCATTATCAATTCAAATATAGCTTCAAATAATATTTTATATTTAGTATCCTGACCTGCCAACTTCAGAGAAGCAGGTAGATACTGACAGCTGGCTACCATTACCTCAGAGGTCCTTTTGTTATGCTCCAGTGAAAGACCCAGATATAAGAAAATGAGTTATTGAAAATCCAGAAGTCATATTCATTAAAAAAACCCAAAATGTAACCTGAAAAATTAGATACATAAGGCCTGATTTTGATCCATGTTTGAGACCTCAGAACAGAGGTCTATGGTACCTTCTAAAAATTAAAGTAGTGAATTTATTATGGACAATGAACATTTTACCCTTGTCAATGCATGACTTGCCATTCAGCACTAATCATATGGTATATTCATCATCACATGCAAGCACCATCATGTGCTTATATTGCCAGACAAAGTCATTGAACTCAATGACATTTTACTTGTGAGTTATAGGGCATTTTTTTGCATGTATTTTCATTGCTGGCTTCTATTAGTTGCTGCTGTCTTCCAGTGAGCATGTAATTTACCCATAAGGGCAACATTAGAGAAGTGAGAGTATTTATAGAGATTGTGTGAACCTTTGTTCATGGTCAGAAACACAGGCAATTTAAGATAAATGTAGTGTGAGCGTGTAAGAAAGTGTGTGATCCATAGTGAAAGTGTTCAGACATTTCATGATAAATGAAGCAAAATTGCTTTGAAGGAGGAAGCTGTGACTAACAATAATCCTCTGCTGCTCGTTATTTACCTTTTTTTCTTTTTTTTTTTTTTTTAATTAATATTCCCTTCAGGCAAAAATGAGTCAGATGACAATGAAAACATTTGCCTTGGAATTTCCTCTTAAAGCCCACAGCCTAAATGTCAGAGCAGCTATAGAAACAAAACAAGACTCACATCTCTAGCAATGCTGAGCATCTGTTGTTTTGTTACAACTCTACAACTCTTGCAGTTACGAAATCCAATTAAAAGAAAATAGCATGCTGTCTTGGATTTCTCCAGTATGATTATAGTATTAAAACAAGGTAATTTATTGCATCTTGTTCATTATAAGAGCTTTCCTGGCATTAGTTTATTATTTGATATAAACAGGTGTATACAAATATATGATGGTGTATAAACTATTATTGACTCAAATCATTACTATTGTAGCTAATGCAATATGTGAAGTGATATTTCAATCAGTCTTGTAGATCTATTATGCTAGATAAAATATAGGAATATTTAAGAACAGTGTATTTGTAGTTTATGGTATTTGGAGCTAATAAGGTTGTGGGGAGGGGGGTAGGGCAAGTTAATGGTAAAACTAAACACAAATATAAGTGTTAGGGGAAAGTATATTGTGCTGGATCCAGGGAAGCAAGTCTCACCTGTCCCCCAGGTCCAGCCTGTAGTGAGGCTGAAGAAATATTTGCAAAAAGCTCACGCACACAGACACAGTATAAATACATATATACACATATACATGGCCAGACACAGAGACAACAGACAGAAATACAGAACCCTCACATGAACACAGACAGCACCAGTGGCTTCATCCTCCTCCACCCTCTCGTTGTGCAGGATGCAAGATCTGGTAGTGAAAAAAAAAAAAAATATATATATGTCTATACACACACACACATACTTTGTCTCCTCCTCAACTGCCATTTTCTCTCCTTTTTAGGTGTGCAGATGAGATTTTATGGCATAACGTAAGGCATTGACTGAAAATATTCATGTTATATCACATAAAATTTTCACACAACTCAGTTACATTTTTTTGAAAGATGACCCATACATAAGTGTTGGAATTAGAGAATTCAACATCAACAGAATTGCTGTAGTCATCAAACAGACTTTATAGTCACATAAAGTCAAGATAGGTAATTTAGTCATATATCTATTATACATATACTTAGACTGAGAGTATGAATGGGGGAGTCAAGTGAGTTATCAGAGGAAAAAAGAAATGTTTTATTTTAACCCTTTAAGAAAAATTCTAATCATTTTGCAGTACAATAAACTGGTAGAGCAGGTAACAACAGCAGGAAATTTGCTGTTGCTGCATGAACGCATAATGTAAACAAAAGTTGTGGAATTTATTTTAAAGATAAAGTGCAAGAAGATTTCTAAACACTTGCTCGGTTACTGTTAAAAAAAAAACCCAATACTTTTAAGCCAGTTATTACAAAAAATTATTTACTTCATGAGAACTTCCAAGACCTGAGGGGACCAGATGAAAAGCTGATAACTATAACTTGTTCATTTGTGCTCTTTGAAACTCTTCAGAAGCAGAGAAAATTGGCACACCTGAAAGCATTGCTCTCAAAATCCTTTAGGCAGAGGTGCAAAGAGAGGGAATAGAAGCTGTGATTAGTTCTCAGACCCTCTGATCCCAGTTATTTTGTTACTTCAGTTTGTGGAGTTATTTCCAGCATTTATAAAGCTGCTTTCAGCTTCACATTTTCTCCTTTTTATAGAGTGACAGTAAGTTGCTGTTTGATACTTCAAGCTGTAAGCTGAAGACCAGCAGACCTTCATTCCCTGCTGTGGGATGACTACAGTCATTTGAGGTAATTCAATAATTAACTTCTCTGAAATTTCTTGTAATTTCTTGCCTTCTTTTTACTTTCAGCAGTAGCCTCATTACAGGCTTTGGAGGCACAAAAGGCTTTGACATTTTTGTTATCATTCTTTCTCCTTTCCTTAAATTGGTGGGAACTCCTTCCCAGTTTTTCCTTTTACAGATGGTGTATCATCCTTTTAGAGATGCAATCCTTCAGATTGCAAAATGTTAGCATTTCAGAGAGATGACAGCACCTAGTACAAAATTGCAGTTAGTAAGGCATGTTTTGATGGTCTGGAGAGTAAAAGTTACTCACAAAATTATACCAGCAAAAAGAAATGTTAATAAAACTTGCATTGTTCTATGTTCACGTCTCATCATATTAAAATATGCAAAATAATCTAGGGCTAGACATGCCATGGGATCCACAAGAAAAGAACCTTTTGTTATTGACCATACATCGTGGATAGGTTCTCTGATGCAAAAATCATTTGTTTTATTGTTTTTCCCCCATTTTACTGCACGTTCTCTCAATGCCCTCTGGGGACCTTTTTAATAGAGGCACCTGAGTTAGAAAATTTACCTCTCCCTCTGCTTTTCCTGGTTTTTGTGCTTCTGGTCAGGTAAAAACTTCTGGAGAGAGAGGGAATATGCCCAAAAGAACACTTTAGTGGGATACCTGTGGTGGCAGTGAGAAAGAAAGTTGGTGAGAGCCAGAGACAGGTTAGTGAGTGTGAGTGGGATAATGTTCCATTCCAGTAACACAAAAGGCCATTTTGATAATGCAGGAAGCAACTGGCAGAGATGGGCCTTGGCTTACTATCAATCTCAGAAAACATAAGCAAGACAGCTATAAATATGGAGACTGACTTCAGTGGTCTTTTCTTCATGCACTGTGAGGTGGCTGGAAAGACTGATCAGTAGAGCTTTGCTTTGGATCTGTTTCAAAGAAAAAAAAATAATTGCAAACTAATGACTCAATTTCTTACCATTTCAAATAAATTCATGCCCAAAATATACTATTGCCCAGTTTAGTGTTCAAGTTTACCAAGAAGCCATAGTTCTCAGTTGTTAGGTTGAAAACACTGCATTTGTAGTGTGTAAAAATGCAGCACATGAATTGCATGGAGGAGATTCACCTTGTTCACAGAGTAGTTCAGCAGGATGCTGCCCAAGGCCAAAAAAATTGATGTGTCTATATGTATATATATGGTAGCCTTTAGGAATCTCCATCCATCTCAGCACTATTAGCTGAAAAAACCAAAAGTGCTTGGAACAATGATTTATTTAATTCCATCTCTTAGCAAGAGGGGAAGAAGAACTGAAAATAACTAAAATCTTGCATTTGAAGATACTCCCTGGAGCAATATCTTGTTGGCATGTATTGTGGTTAAGATGATCACTAGGGATGGCATAGGGAAATCATGATGTTGCAAGGGTATCTAGTGGATTAATGGTTATTTTCCAGCTGTAGAATGAAATGGATTCTCCGGATTTATAACATCTTCAAAGAACAAAGTACTAAGAGTCGAAGTGACACTCTGTAGTGAGTAGCAAATATTGTAAGGCTCTCATCCCTTTCACTGTGTATTTTGAACTAGCTAAAAAGCTGGTACAATTTATTGATATGTTTAAATACTAAATAATTCAAAAGACTTTCCAAATAGTTTTTTACAAAACTTTGTCTTCTACCCAAGTGCTTAGTTACATAAGAGAATACAGAAGAACAGAGAGTCTAATTCTTCATTTTAATCTTTCAAAATCCATAATAATGAGAAATGCATAATTTATAGAATGTCAAATCCTTTTTCTATGCCAAATGCATTTCTATGTCAAATGCATTTTTTTTTTTTTTCTGATTTTAGCAGATAAAGAAAACAAAGAAGCTCTTGCCAGTTTGCCATTAAATGAGATTAGATGCTTGCTCTGGGCAATAGTTGAAAGCAAGCCAAACAAGATCCAAACTGGACAGCTCACAAGCCTATCACAGCAGGTTTTTCTATGCTCTTACTTTCTGCAGTAGGATAGTGCAAGTAACCTGATGCTGATAGCAAGAAGGAAAGAAGCTTCCAGAAAAGCCAGATGGAGCCGTTCAGAAGACAAGGCATCTTTTCCCAGAGCTGCTTAGCTCTGTTTTGGGAAGGACCCATCTCATCCAACCATCTGCTCTGCTTCTCTTACTTGTGCTTGTTGTCCCCATCCTAGAAAGTGATTAGCATTACTTGTTGCATAGTTGTCTTATTTTTTTTTTTTCAGAGTCTGTGCATGCCTTCGTTACACACTGACTATACCTGGTAAATCTTTGAATCCCAATGGTGGCTGCTGGCCCTTATGGTATTAATTCATATAAATGTCTGTCTCTGTCCTCTTCCCAACCTCATAAGTATAATTTATATTATCAGTGTCAATTCTGTGATATTTATAGACCAGACAGCACCAGCTTGCTTAAGGGTGGGAGCTTAAGACTTTTGGGAAGAGTACTGAGGGGTGTTCAGCTGTCACATGGAATGGGTTTTGGTCCCTGAATTTGAAATTTTCACGTGTCACTATATAGCAACAGTTCCAGAAATCTGTAGAAATAATTAAAAATATTACACAAATACTCCCATTAGCTATTGAATGACTGCAGAAATCCAAGCATAAGCAATATACACTTAGCAAAAGCAGAGAAAAATAAATCAGCAAATATTGCTAAATTTCCTCTGCAGTGGCTGCAAAACTCCTATCCTTACAACCAATTATGCATTTGGTTTCAAGACCTGTTTCACATATCCAAAAGCTTTGAAAGCAAGTGAACAAAGAAGAACTTCTTAACGTTGTTCACACTTTTCTTTATTTGTGATATTGGTGATATTAGTAATTTGATATAACACAAGGCTTTCGCTCCCATTTCCTAGAGTAACTGGGGAGCATCTGCTAGCTCAGTTATCAGTTTCTACTCCAGCATAAAACCTTATCACTGATCATATATGTCTTTGCAACAATTATGTCAAGCAGATGAAACATGTGGCTGCCATATTCCCCATTGAGTTGGGCAGTTAGTGTACCTCAGCATCACTAAAGACCCTGGAATCATTTGGAATTAGACAATGCTGATGGAATCTGATGCACAAATTTTCCCACTGTCATGCAGCTAGTCTCAGGGCACACAGAGCTTTGCTTTTCCAACAAAGAAGGAAGTAACTTTTCTCTGTTTTTTCTCTTAAGAAAAGATAAATCAGTATTTTCTGCACTTGTGTTGTTACTCTCGGGTGAGGGATTTCTTTGTGTGCATCTGTCTGTGCATCTGAGTGAACGTGATGTTAATGACTCCTCAATGTTGAATGACATTTGATTAATTACAGCAATTAGCAATCACTTTACATCAATCACTGCATACCAGTGCTGCTATAAGCACGAAGTATGGTCAAAGCCAGTAACCATCAAATTGCATATCTCATGCTATTTAAGTTTGTTTTGGCCACCATCCAAAATGCACTGGGACTGTCTCTTCCAGCAACCAGCCTGTGAAAACAAACCCAAACAGCAATTCAGAACCAACACCCTTCAGCCTGCCACTCTGCACTAGTGAAATGCATTCCAGACTGCATGCATTATATAAAGATATAATGGGGCCATTTTTCTTCATCAAATTACTCAAGAAAATAGAAGAACATCAGCATCACCTGGTAAATATAAAAGCTATTTCTTCATGAAAATTTCTTCATTTCTTCAAAAGCTGTTTCTTCATACCTCTGCCACTTACACACCATGTCTTGGAGTCCCCTTCCCTCTACCCTTCATCTATTGTGGAACCAACACATCCCATACTTGCAGAAAGAAGTCTGCCTATGGCTTCAGCATCAATATCAAGTTTGGGAATGCCAGAGCATGGCAGCTGTGTGTGCCAGGCCAGAGGTTGTCTCCTCTGCTTGGGGTTTGGTCCCCATGGGCCCTGCCTGAAAGAGCTCACGTCCCCCATGGCAGTGTGTTGCTCTGAAACACCCCTGAAATTCACCTTTCTTTTCCAGGCTGTCCATGTGATTTGCTGTTTGGGGTCTCAAATGTTAAAATCTTGCTTGGATGAGAAGTCTTTTCCTGAGCAATGCCATTAAGGATTACAAAGCTATTCAGGAGGTGGAGAAGAACCTACAGTTACACTCTGGTCTTCTACTTATAAAACACTGCTGAAGGAAACAGAGAGAATAAGAGGATTCTTCCAACATAGCTGCTAAGCTGAAAAACTTGTAGGAAAAAGTTAAGTTACAGATAACAAAAAAATATTGGTGTTGATGAAGCTTTTTAGTTTTTTCTTTTCCAAAAGAGAAGATCATCCTCCTGGGTCCACGAGAAGTGTATTTTGGAAACAAAGTGAAATATTTCCTTTTCGATTATTTTAACTTTCTTAGCCATGTTTTTATTTTTTATTTAATTAAATTTCTAAGTGATAAAATAGATTAAATGAAAGTATTTCATTAATAAAAATATTGTTAAAAATTCCAAAGTTTTCTACTGTTTTTGACTTTTGGGTATTGACCAAGTTCAGTTCCAATGAAGAATAATATTGTCTTTCCACAAACCTCTTTTTTTATATGATTGCAAAACAATTCAATGGCCAACAGTTTTTTCTCAAGAGCATTAAGCATTAGTATGTGGAACAGGAAGCTTCATAAGAGAATTAAGCCTTTTCTGCTGCTAAAAGGGTCCTACAGCTAGTTTTCTTATTTTGAATAATTGCCTGCTTAATCCTGTCCTTTTAAACTGGTCCCCCTAGTTCCTCATCTGTGTTTAAACACTCCTCAGCTCCACACCTAATCCCAGTCTCCATCCTGACCTTTCAGACTGATCTCTTTGCAGTTGCTCTGGGAAAACCAACAAGTCATTTAAAATCTCTCCATTCTGAGTGTTTTCAACACTGCATCATCAGACAATGAGCATCCTGACCTACCTCCAGCATCGTCTGATTGACACAGAGACTGCATTTAGCTGGCAATAGACTAAAGTATAACTGATGTTTCCATCACCTTCCTCTCAACTTCTTACCCTTGGTGCAGTTTGTATTATGTGATTGTCTTCTCCTGGAAGCTGGCTTCAGTGTGCATCTCTCTGAGGGTTGCCATGGAGACTCATATTTAGGAGCAACTGCATCTGAGGAGAATTTCTAGCCCCTTCTTTGGGAAAAGATACAGAAATTAAAGCAGCATCTGGCCTTCAGATGAGAGTCAGTCTGGTCTGATGGACCACGGTGGGAGTGGAGCTGGAGGGGCAAGATGATGCTTGTAGAAGTGTTTAATTGACACAGTTATTTTTCTCTATCATTTTGCTTTCCTTGACAGCTGTTTCATGAACTAAAATTAATGTTAACTGATAGCTCTTGCTGATGAAATTACTGAGGTGATGTCCAATCTGCCCAAGTTCCACCTTTCTCACAAATTTGAGCCCAACGTGGGCTCTGCCTTCATGATGATAATTCACTAATTCACTGGTTTTTAGATCTGACTTTATAGGTATTTGTCTCCTGCTGATGCAAAATAAAATAATATAAAATAAAATAATAATTGCCTATTTCTAGTTTTGTGCTTGGAAGAAAAGTCTTCCATGTTGTTTCTAAACTTTCACTCACAGAAGACTCTGACAAAATATATTGACTACAAGGAACCAAGAAAAAAAAAGGCAGTGGAAAATCCCATTAGCATATTAATACAGCATTTATAAAAGAAGGTGTTGGGTTTTTTCTTAAGTTAGGGGTAAACCAGTACCCTGAGGGTAAACAAAGCAGAAGTCCTAACAACCTTTGGCTCAGCATTTCACAAGATTTATAAGCAAGACTTGTTACACCATGTTGTCTATGTTGATTTTTTAAAACATTGATTTGCAGAGGTATATCTGTAAATCTTCTGTGTTTTGGCTTTTATCATTTTGTTTTGCAACTTAATAGCCCGTGAGTTTTGTTCCACTGGGTAGATGATTGACAGAGTTTTGGATTAGCAAATGCTCTGTGCCAGAACATTGTTATGAAGAAGAATGAGACAAGACTGGAAATTACTATAAAAAACCTAAACAACATTAAAATTGTTTTTTCCACTGATGTAATTCTGCTGGGACTGACCATCTAAATTTTTTATGTTTTTCATTGACAAACTTTTTAAGAAGGTACAATGCCTTATTTCAAACAAAAGCAAAGGTGGTGCTACTTTATTACTTTTATGCAAAAGGCCTGTTGTAGGTCAGATTGCTGGTCAATCAGACCTGCATTGTACCTTTAAGAAGTAAGTGTTCTTTCAACCTTTAATTGAGAATATGGACAATCTTAAAGACCACCCTAAGAAGGGAGCTAGGAAGTTAAAGTTTCCTATGGCTGGCCTGGCTGGGCTGCCATCGTATGATTAAGAAATCTGGGGGACTCAGAGCTCCCTAGGTGGTGTAGCTACACCTATTACACCTTCAGCAGTAGGGAGGAGGTCATCTACAATGGATAGAGAAAAATACCCTGCTCTCTCCAGCTCAGGTCTTAAAACCTACAAATTACTCCCCTTAGGAGTTACCGGCAGTTCTCAGCTGAAATTTTGTCCCAAAGAGCCTCCTCTCTCTTTGTAGGTTCCTGTCTCTGCCTCATACTGAGATAGTGAGGACTTCTGTGCCATAATGCTTTGTGATCTTCCCACAACCCTGCCATGAAATAGCAGTGACCACCACAGTGATGCCAGTACTAGGAAGCCAGCCAGGTCCATACAAAGTGCTGCTGTGTAACTGCACCTGAGAGGGCAGTTTTATTGCTCCCATAAGAACAACATTCAAACAAGAGCAGACAGCAAAATGCATTAGCAAGCTGCATGGCCAAAATTCATCTTCCATCAGTCTGCTACTTTAAATCAGAAACTACTCTTGTATTCCATCAGAATTGCTTATGTGATGGTTCACATTCTCTAGGTAAGTGGTAAATAGAATTGCATTGGCAGGAATGAAGGGGCCAAGGCATTCAGTATTCTGCTCACAGTCTGGCAGAATCTGAAAAGGTGGAGTACAGAGGAAAGTAAGGAAGAACTCTTAAATTAATTGGATTTGAATTCCCAAATATGGTTGCCTTTATCAGCAATACTGTCAAAATTGGCCTTCCATTACCATCAGTGTAGCTGCATAGTCTAAGACTTGGAAAACATGAAGAAGTAACTCAGCAGTTCCTTGACTACTAACTGTGGGTAATTTTGGAGATATATTGGTAAGCATTGCATAGGACCCCATTGTACATAACTTACTATGAGAGATGTTTATAAGTATAATAACGCCAGTCCAGAAATTATTGGATACAACAGCTGATAGTGTAGCAGTATGTAATTTACGTTTTGCTAGATGAAGCATTCTGTACCTCCCTGAAGTCTTTATTACCTGAAAAGAATTAAGAAAAATCTTGTGTTTGCATTGCAGCAGTTTATCATTTTTTTTTTTAATAAATGTTTTGCATTTTTCATCTGCTTGTAAATGTATTGCTTAAGTACGAAACAATTAAATTAGATAGTGTGATGACACCATTAGAAATATCAAGTAGGACTTTATATTTCATGTTTCCTTTATTCTAGCAGTTGGGGGTATTCTAGAGTTTAGTTCTCAGTAGGAAGATGCCTTTCTTCTTTGGAATTGTGGAAAACACTTAGTAGTGGTAGTCTTGGAGCTCAGAGTAGCTTAACATCAGTTATTTATATCCTGTCATTGCACTAGATTCCGTTAGCAGAAACTAGTAGACTTTCCTCCAAGAGAAGAAAAGCTTTTCTGCTGTCTTGACAGAACTGGCTCACTGCAGCTGTGCAACCAAGCCGTGGTGGAAGAGAAATAAATATGTCAGTCCTGGGCTTCCTTGCATTCCTCCTCAAATGGTGTAATATTAAGCCAATCCTTAGCTTTAACTTTTGCTGGCCTCAGCCTCGCATGTCATCTGTGAGAATTAAAAACTTTTAAAATAAAACTTCATGTATTTTTTCCACACTCTCTATGTTTTTGAGACAAATTAATGACTAATGCTAATATTTGTTGAGATAAGGGCCAGGGAAGAGTTACAGTAAAAATATAATGTCATTTATGCTTCACGATACAGGAAAGCAGAAATTCTTTCTGCATGTTATAGGAACATCCGAGGCTTGTAAATCATTGTAATGAAAGTAAACAGCTCTTAAATAAATTAAATAATTGCATATAGTGAAAACCACAGCGAACAATTATATTTGCAGATCATCTTCCTAGCTGAACATCTGTTTAGTTCAGTCCCACTAATCATTCATTGCTTTTCACTGCTTTTTGCAAGGGTGGTCTCAGAATCTCCCACCATAAAGAAATCCAAATCAATCTAGTCTTCAAGAGAAGCAGGAAAAGAGAGGAGGAGACATAGTAATATTGAAGAGAACTGTATAACCTAAGGCATACCACAATGTTTTTGAATATCAGTGAAACTTTTTTATGCTGACAGTGATACTGAAAAGCTGAATTAATACAGTCATACTACACATGAACTAGGAGTGTAGAAAAATGCTATCAGTGATTCAGAGTAACTGACTTCAAAAAAGATTAAATAAGGGAATATGTAAATGAATGCACACATTCAGCAGTATCAATGTTCACTTAATCAAGTGCAGAGCACTTTAAATGATTATATTTGCATATAAATAATCATAGGAAACCGTGTCACATACATCAATTTGATAGAGAAAAAGTACGTAGAAAGCTCTTTGAACATATAAAACACATGGAAGTTAAAAACTGCATAGAGATGGTGCATGAATCCTTCAAAGACTGTAGCAAATTTAATGTACAGACTATCTACAGCAAAACTTACTGTTGTAAAAAATGCATATCATGCATACAATGTTTTTAAAATGCATCAGTATGTTTTGCTATAAATTCTGTACTTCCTTTTTCTTCCACTTGAAAGGCCAGGATTTATCAAAACCATCAGTTCTTGATTGATTGACACAATCTGTTAGAAATATAACATTTCTACATCTTTTTTTAATTTAATATATTAATAAGGGACAGTAAAGAACCGGAATATTGTTGGCATCAATTTCCTTCTGCTTAGTAAATTTAGTTTATTGCTCCACGACACACTAATTTAAAAAAATAAATAAATCACGGTATAAGACCAGTAAAATTCAGACAAATGGATTAATACTTAGTCTATTGTATTCTCAGGGTATTCTGTTTAAACTGAACTAGTTAGGGGATAGCAGTGATGGAATGCTGCAAAAACAGATGAATGCTGATTCAAAAATTGATGTAATAAACGATGCATCTCTGAGTTCAGCTTTATTCAAAACAATACCAAAATATGGAAACCACTTCTGATATATATGCACTTCAAAAAGCTGGAACTGAAATGAATGAAATGGAAATGGTGCATGAAAAAGCCATAAGAATATTTTAAGGGCTAAAGAAAATTTAGCTTTATGAGATCTGCCCATTTAGAACACTAAAAGTAAGATCATGGTAGCCTTGGTCATACTATACACTTAGCTTTGCTAGAAAAAGCATTAATCATTTAGTGCTTAAGAACAACACCAAAGATAGTTCGGAGTTTAATGAAATTCACTGAGAATGGAATAGCATAACCATCAGAACAAATAAAATGGACTTTTTGCCTTTACTGTCTTCAGACTCAGACTCTTAGCCCTTCTGAAAACACTAATTATTGGTCCCAGTGAAGAAGAAAAGGCCTGAAATTTGATGTTCTGTGTTATCTAATGAATTAGAGTAGGTGCTCTGATAACGTTGGTTTTTGGTTTGTTTTTTTTTTGTCTTAAGATATGAATTTTAAAACTTAGTAAACAAGCAAAAATATGGCAATAATATTATCATCATTAGTCAAAACACTGTAAAAGGGAACATCAGATTCAGTTAATAATCCCTGCATCAAGTCCAATGACTTGTGGTTAAGGTGCAGCATATATAATACATTAACAACCATTCCATTCCAGGGAAGTCAGCAGTTTCATGACAGGTTTTTTTTTTTTTTGTCTACATCTGAATTGGGGAACAGAAGCATTTCCCAGCTCCTGTGTTTCAGTACATATGTCAGGATCAGATGCTATCAGCAATCATATGCCCTAAGCAGCCTCTAGCCCCTGTGGCTCTCACCTTCAACACAATGAGGAAGAAAGAAGCAGCATCAGCAGCAAGTTGAATAATCAGGGATGAAGATGGCAGTGGACACTGCAAAGCATGCCTAAACCCAAACCCAAAGGTTTCTATTTCCAAATTAATTAATGTACCGTGATGCAGCTATAGCTTTTCTATCAAACTCCACTATACCTCTGATTTTTTTTTTTACTGTAACTTGGTTGGAAATTCACTGTTGGTGTTAGTGAACACAGAAAAATATGGAAGTGGGCATATCTCAGCACCTGAGAAAGATTTGAAATCTTTTTACTGCACTCCACAAACCCCCAGAGAAACACATTCCCCAGGGCCTGCATTGCAGAACACCCAGTAGACTTTCTGCATGGTATGAGTTTTAGCACTTTTAATTTGAAATCCTATTTTCAGACATATTTAATTTATGATCATAAACTTTCACCAGCATTGGGAACAGGATGTTGAGGCAATATGGCATGTGCTTTCTATCTGGTAACACAAACTCTTGCATTGAAGTGAAATCTACTTTAGAGTCATCTGCCTGCTGAGTGTGTTATAAACAGAATATATCACTTTTCCTTCAGCTTGAAGAATCACATAGGAATTTTGCACTGATATATTTAAAGGATTTAAAATAAATACTGTAGCTGGATGTTTTAAGCATACCAACAGAGGAATTATTAAACCCTGCTTAAACCAGACATTACGATGCTTGACTGATTCTTCTTTCATTCTCCCTGATATTAAGGGAAATTATTTTTTCTCATTATAATAATTACTTCAGCAACATACCATTAAGAATCAGTCATATGATTTGTACACCTGTTGCCAGGCATTCAGATTATGCTTTCATATTGCAGTGCAGTAGTGTCATATGGAAACCAGATGATAATCTCTAAAGGAATTACATTGGAACCTGGAAACATTAGTACCTTTATCACTCAACATTTTATTGTGAATTCTGACTTGTACCCTGCATAGTGCTATGTGTATTTATTATTGAATTGCTACACAACACAAAGAAT
Source organism: Florisuga fusca (assembly GCA_038090715.1). NCBI lineage: Eukaryota > Metazoa > Chordata > Aves > Apodiformes > Trochilidae > Florisuga > Florisuga fusca. Next base: position 16,494,553 of record JAAWXA010000013.1, read on the forward strand.
TACACAGGTCACTGTGCAAGGACTTTCATGGGTAAATATTAATTAAAATTACCAGGGGTTGCATGATGAAGCTTAACATAGTAGCAGTTTTCCACTTTAATACTTGTGAACTTTTTCTGCTCCTGTACCAATTGTTCAATGGATTTTAAGAACTAGATCCATCCATGGTTAGCTCCTTCTTGAAAATTTACCTTTACAGGTGCAATTTTATATTAAGTTTATTACCAATGTTGCATAAAAGCTGTTAGCTTTTTCATTGAGGAAGCTCTGTATAGGCTAAAAGCCAACTCTTCCTAGTCATGTAGGTATTCCTCTTGCTCTACATTGAACTCATCCCATCAGCAAAAAGAAAATTGTCATGTCACAGACCAGGATTTATCACTTCAAGAGCATTCAAGTTGCACTTACTTTTTTTCTGATTTACACAATGTTAAAGGAAAATGGAAGTCACTGGCGAGCTACTGGTAAAGAAACAATGATATTTAAAAAAACAAAAATACTCTTTCAAATTCCACCTAAGAAGTCATCACTGCTAAGGAAAACCTTGCTGCCAAGGTACTTTTAAAACCAACTTTTAATATTTCCTGTTCCCTTATAACAGTATGATGACCACTGAACACTTGGAGCCTACTGCGCTGTCAAACAACCAAAAAAACCCCAGCAAAATATGCAACATATTGTTCAGATTCATAAATCTAAGTCTGTAAGAGACAGAAGAGAGATTGCAAATCTGCTTCAAAAGTATCAGCTCCTCTGAGACACGGAATTTTGAAGAAGAGACTTAAAAAGTGATTGTGCTTTTTCTCTCAGAAACCTAAATATCAGTCAAGAGAAAAGAGAAAGCACAGAGAGCTCAGTGTAGCTTCTGCAGAAATAGTCAATAACAGTATACTTTACTTGTCACAATGACTACACAGTTATACAGGCAAAGAGCCAGAAACTAGGAATTCATTTTTCTTATTTTTTTTTTCCAGAACTGTCATATTTGAACAGTAGGATTAAAAGTTTTTAGACAGACCAGCAGTGTATAAAGGAAAAACTATTAGAAACTTGTGAAGGATCAATGTTTTTATGTGACCATATAGAAGTGAAATGTTGTAAACTGTTGTCTTTTACATCCAAAGAAAAATGGAGACAGAAAAGTGATGGAACTTCTGATCCTTTCTTTAAAATTACACAGCTTGCTATATCACTTTAAAAAGCTGAGATATTAAATTTGTGAGGTTAACAGAGATGTACAAAAGATAGTTGCCTAGTCTTTGGCATACAGTCTTTCCATCTTCCTTAACAGACAAAAGCAAGTGATTACAGGATTTTATTCCAGGCACATGGGACAGTCTGACCTGCATAAATCTATCATCTTAGTCTGAGTATTTAAAAATGGATATGATTGGAAAGGTCTTCTGTGTCAATGGGAATTAGAGTATTAATGGCATAAGGGGATACATTATACACAGCTCATTATGAATCTGAATATTTAAAAAACTAAAATGTTTTACAATCCTTTCTACCCATAATGATGATACATATTAAGTATGAATAGAAAAATAGGCACGCATACTACTTGTTCTTTTTCAACCTCAGTCCCTGAGCATTTTAGTTTTAAAATTAAATTATTGTGTGTGGTTTTTTCTGAACCTGGTGTCACAGCACAAAGCCATTCTAATATAGGCATGACTGCAAAATACCTGTTGAATTCTATTTTTTTTTTTTTTAATATGCATCATTTAGAGTTTGTTGCAAATAAAACATAAATGTAGATCGAAGATTTTCAGATCACAGAGTTTGAAAGTAAATTAAGGTTTTCATGAAGCTGGTACATTTTTTAGTGCTAGGCTCAAATAATTTTTAATGATCCTCTTAGTAAATAGTAAGAAAAACAATGTCTTTTCACAGTATCATCACTTTTCTGTCTTATATAAATGCAACCTTGAAACTTAATTTGCTTTTGTGTTTTCTGGGATTTTGTTTGTTTGTTTGTTTTGGGGGGGTTTGTGGTTTGTTTTTGTGTGTGTGTGTGGTTTGTTGTAAATGGGGGGTTTTTTGTTTGTTTGTTTGTTTGTCGTGGTTTTTCTTATTTCCTTTCTTTCCCTTTTTCCTTTCCTTTTTCCTTTCCTTTCTCCTTTCCCTTTTCCTTTCTCCTCTCCTTTTTCCTTTCCTTTCGCCTCTCTCCTCTCCTCTCCTCTCCTCTCCTCTCCTCTCCTCTACACATCTNCTTCCCTTCCCTTCCCTTCCCTTCCCTTCCCTTCCCTTCCCTTCCCTTCCCTTCCCTTCCCTTCCCTTCCCTTCCCTTCCCTTCCCTTCCTTTTTTTCTTTTTTCTTAGTTTTGTTATTTTTTTCCTAAATGTAAAAGGAAGTACAGGGAATGGTCTGATAACACTGATCACTTCTGAGATTTTAAAGAGTCTTAACATATTCTACCAGCTATAGCTCACACCCTAGATGGTAACAACTGTGATGCAGGAATTGTGCCAAACAGTTTTATCAGTTTACCTATTTTAGGACAGCTGGGTTCTCTACAATATTCTTCCTTTAGCTGCTATTTGCCAATCGAACTCTACTAAGTCAGGCTTTTTCTGGAAAGATGTTTGGTGCATAGGAGAATACACAAATCATAATTGGTATAATACTACATAAACAAATGAACTTAGAAGAAGGGAGAAAAAATGAGACGATGGCTTCAGCTTGTCTTTTCTTATTTTGTTTGAAAATGCTGAGAACCCTCTTCTAAATCAGATAAATTAACCGGATTTAAAAAAAATAAATTAGTAGTAACCAAGATCAAAGTCTAACAAACTGGTAAAAGATGTGATCAGAGTAGAAGGGGCATCCCAGAACAAAGCAGAGAGATATTTGTGAAATGAAAAACAACCGAAGCTGAAGTAATTGATGGAGAGGACTGAGGAAACGGGAACTTGAAAAGGGAGCTAGCTGAGGTTGACAGACAGCAGCAACGTACGCAGAGTTTAGGAATCAAAGGATGTTTTGAAACAGCTTCTCAGCGTGGTGTCCAAGCAGTGGAGGAACAGAGAGATCCATGACAGGGCTTGAATTTGTGGAAGCTCAGTTTGAGGAGCTGCACAGGCTCCAGAGGATGTATAGGCTCACCCCCTCCAGGGAGAACAATTGCTTTGGATTTCCAAAGATACAAGCAGATATGGACTTTAAAATGTTTTTGGAGATTTGGTCATAATCTTGACCTGTGGAATAAAGGGAAGAAAAGGATGATTAATGCATACTGTGTTTGATAAGACATTAATTTACTCCACACTCCTTTATCAAAACCAAAAATGTATATAATTGGTGAAAAGTCACACTGGTATAGCAAGAGAAACCAACAATATTGCTCAAAAATTGCAGTAGATTTTGGAGTCCAAATGTGCCAAATTCAGTTACTACTGCAAAGAGCAAGACTAATCAAAAGAAAGGCACAAAGAGAATCAGCAACACTGTCCAGGTAGCTTGTCGAGGCTTGCTTCTAGCATTTTAATAGTAAAACTGGAAATTATCTGAAGACTGAAGCATGACTGAATTCCAGTCTTCCTTTTCTCTTGTTTTAATTTTCTTTGTGCTTTCTGGAGGGATGTATTCCAAGTTACTTACTTCAAACCAGTACAAGATACACAGTTTAATATATACTGTAGATGAGTCTGATTCTGAATTTGTAAATGAAACAATTTTTTTACTTGCCTTACTCTGTGAAGTGTGGTAAAGTATGTTTAGGTTATTTGAAGTGCTAATTAGGAGATTATCATTTTCTGAGATTTTTTTCAAAAATCATTTTCTGAGAAAAAAAAAATACAACAGGTATAAATTATATTCAGTCACATACAAACCCAGACAAGACAGTATCTTCAAGACCAGGACTATTTGACATACCCAGCTAATATATATGATAACTATTTCATGCTGCCTACAGCCCCTGGAAATGAAACACACTATTAAATGGTGTCTTCCTAGTGGAAGCTTGGCCCTACTGTCCTAATTTATTTCCCCCACTCTTTACTCTCTGAGAAGTGTGAATTTGCAGCAGTCCATTGGTTTATTTTCCCTAGCCCACTGCTCCAGCCTGTATAAACTTTCACATTTATCTGTACCCCTGTTCTGATACGTCCTCTTTGACTGGGATGGAAAAAACAAGCCTGAAAAAGTGTTCCCGGAGGACAAATGTGATCTGTTGGCAGCATCTCCCTGTAACAAAAATGTAAGAAACTGGAAGTCTGTCTCTTCAGATTTCAGTGAATGAATCCCACTTCATCCCATAGTCATAGAATCATAGAATACTAGGTTGAAAAGCATCTGAAGGATCATCTGGTTCAACCTTTCTTGGTGAAAGCACTACCTAGAGAAGATGGCCCAGCACCCTGTCCAGCTGAATCTTAACAGTTACATGTGTTGGGGAATCCACCACTTCCCTGGATAGATTATTCCACTTGCTGTTTGTTCTCATGAAAAAACATTCCTTGTGTCCAATTAGAATCTCCCCAGGAATAACTTTCACCCATTACCCCTGGTCTTTTCCATGTCACTCCTAGTAAAAGGCAGTCTTCATCTTCTTTTCAGTCTCCTTTCAAGTACTGGACCAAGGCAATGAGTTGTCCCCAGAGCCTTCTTTTCCCCAGGCTGAACAAACCCAGGTCTCTCATCCTTTCCTCATACAGCAGTCCTTTGATCATCTTTGTGGCCCTTCTCTGGACTCTTTCCAGACTGTCCACGCCTTTTTTGTGTAGCAGAGACCAGAAATGAACACAATATTCCAGGTGTGGTCTGACAAGCACTTAGTAAAGTGAGATAATGACTTCATTCTGGTGATGTTCTTGTGGATGTAACCCAGAGTCCCGTTGGCTTCCTTTGCTGCTGCAGCACATTGCTCACACATACTGAGCTTGTTATCCACCAGGACACCTATATCCCTTTCCACAGACCTGCTTTCCAGCCAGGCAGATCCCAGCTGCACTCCTCGATTATGTTTTCTCAAGTGCAAGACCTTACATTTGTCCTTTTTCAACTTCAAAGGGTTCTTTTAAGCCCACTCTTCCAGACCACTCAGGTCTCCCTGCACAGTATCTCTCCCTTCTGAACTGCCTACTTCCCCACACAGTTTGGTATCATCTGCAAACTTTATCAGGGTACATTTGATACCATCATCCAGATCACTTATGACAATATCAAACCGCACTGGGCCCAGTATCAGTACCCGGGGGACACCACTTGTGACAGGTTGCCAGTCTGAAAAAGAGCTATTTACTACCACCCTCTGGGGGTGATCTGCTAGCCAGCTTCTCACCCACCCACCACACAGTCCACTTGTCTAGGACACAGTGTTGCATTTTAAGACTATTTTCCTCCTATTGCCACCTCATTTACTGAGCTTCTCTTCTGAGCCTATCCTAAAGTCTTGGGTAGTAGTCGGGTCAAACTAATAGAATTTCACATTTTGGATTTTCTATTCTACGGGCAGATGATTTTGACAGGTTCTTTGAACTTTCAGCTTCTTGTGTCATTAGTATTATAACCTAATATTTTACAGAAAATTTGCAAGTGGTTGTGGACAAATGGCAATCCAAGCTTCCCTTGTCTCTTTTATTTATTGTCATTCCTATGACATGTCACAATATAACCAAAAAAACCTGTGGGTTAGAAGGATCTTCCAAAGGTTATCTAGCCAATATTCCTTCCCTCGTGTAGCATCAGTGCCCCTATACAGAATGGAAATAGCATGTCACTTGTATTTATGTTCAGATTATGGTATCATTCCTGACAGACACTTGTCTAACACTCACAGTGATGCAGAGACCATGCCCCTGTCAGGCAATCTATTTTGATGCTTCACTTTTTGTAATACTGGACATTTTTCTTCAGACCTTGCAGTATTATTTCTTGTTTAGTTTCAATCTTCTGCCTGTTCCATCACCTTTCATCTGGTCACTCTTTGCAGTTTTTTTTTGCATATTTTAAGATGGTTACCACATCACCTTTGAAGGTTACCACATCTGATGGCTAACCAATGCCCATACTCACTCCTCAGGAATCAACTATTTCCAAACAATCTTCTGGCCTGTCCTATGGTTTAACCATTTTTTGTCCACACCTTTTTTGATGTGCAGTGTCAGAAAACAGACACAATAGCCACTGAATATTTATCAAAGCTAAGTAGATTATGATATTACCATCATGTACATTATTTGCTATTCTCATGGTTTGGAAGAAACTTAAAGTACATCTCCTCTGCTGAAGAGGGAATACCCTTTTGCATTTATGTTCAGACTGAAATCAACCATTATCAGATCTTGTTCTGAAGACTAGTGATTTGTCCAGTTCAGTAGTATCTGTTTACAAATCCATGTACTCCAGTTTAAATGTACAATTTTCCACTTGTCCTATTCCAAAGTTTCAGCTCTTTTCTAGTTTAAAATTTCTTTTTCTTTTCCAGAAGTGTCACCTTCACATTCTTCCCAACAGCAACTTGATGTCTTCTCTAAGTATAATGAACATACTCTATGTCCTGTCACTTTATTAATGAAGATAACAGTGGTGATGGAATCAGAGGAGAATTCTGATTAAGCCAATTCTTTACACTTTCATTTTCACTGTAAACCATTAATATTCTGAGTAGTTTTCCAACCAGTTATGTATTTGAGATTAGTTTTTCCATACTGGCTTCTTACAGCTGAAAGATTCTTCACTTTACTTGGTGAGAAAGTTATGTAGGAGTGTGATAGGAAAATTCCTTACTAAGGTCAAGATATTTTTCTTTTTGCTACAGCTCTGGTACTTTCTTAAAGAAGAAAATTAGGTCAGCTCAACACAAGTGTTTCTAGACAAGGTCACGTTAGCTGTCATTTAGCAAAGCTGTTTTCCTTAAGGTCCCTATAGATTGTTCTTCTCCGTTTTCCAGGAATTAAGCTGGAACACCCAACCTATAATTACCTGTCTTCTTTTAATTTTTTTCCCTTCCCTTTTTGAAAGCAGGCGTTATGTTCATGCTCCACCACCCATTTTTTAAAAATCAATACCCCTCTTTTAGGGTGAGCTGAACTCAAAATGCAATGCAACAGAATAAATTGGAAATTCTACCTAAATTAAGAACAGGAAAGCAAGCAGTTGTTCTGCAGAACTGAATCTGAGCACTCAAAGGCAGGTATTATGAGATATAAGAATCCTTCATCATTTTCTGTCAGCATATTCTTGTTCCTGTTTGTATATCACTCCTGCATATACACTTCCCAATGAGTGCTAGCAATTTCATTAGCCACGTAATTGTGTTTTGTATATTCTTGTAAACTCATGAAAAATAGCACTTAATGCTCTGATTTTCTTTCTCCTCTACTGATGGTGGAGCAATTATTTTTCTGTACTTCTACAACACTTGCATAGCTATTTTCTTTCACTTTTGATACCCCTGGACAGTTGTATATCTTCCGTTGCCAAGGTCTATCTAGTTTTCCCCTTGTATATCACACCCTTACTGTTATTTGTCCTTAAAAATCTTACTTCACCCTTTCTTCACTGCTGAACTCCAGTTCAGTGATCATTTCATGGTCAAATTGTTCTCTTAATATCATTACGATCTTTTCTCACCAGTGGGACCACGTGTTCTCACGCCCTTATTAGTGATTCTTTGAAGAAATCTCAAGTCTTTTTAAGCCCCTATTTCCTAAGACTTGCCTCTCAAATTTATCAGTTCTCTTTTTAACGGGGTCTCCATTCCTCCAACATATTAGTCCAATTTAGCTCCTTTAATTTCACTTCAAAAATGTTTTCTAGATCTTCCATGTTTCCTAAAGGCTGGAGTGTGATCTTTTTTTACCTCCTCAAATATTTTCTTCCTTCAAATAAGGCCCTAATTATGTTTTACTTATTTAATTATACCTTCTGTATAAAAAACACTGTAATTAGTGGATCACAAGAACATGTTGGAGACATTTTTTTCCTCAGTAGTATTCTTTCCTTGGAAATAGATAGCTAAAATGCTCTATAAACTCCAATTACTCTGTTGTATATCATTTGACCAACGGCTCAACAGGAAACCATGTCCTTACATTTTTAATAGTTCTGTTATCTGTATTCTCCCTTTCAAGCTGATACTTATTTTCCTCTTCTTCTCCAGTGCCATCCATTACTCTTTGACTTTCCTTTGCCATTTCTTTTTGCTGCCATCTTCACTTACACGATTTCTGTATCATACTCCACTGAATCTTAAATATCAGTTTAGAAAGTAGTAGAACCACATTTCCACTTCAAGGTCTAAGGCAATCTCCGTGAGAACTGAACTTCAGAACAGGTTTCAAAACAGTTTTTCCAACAAGATAAAAATATTTACTACTTGCTATTTAGGTAACAGAATTCATTTTTTAAACTTCTTGTGAGATTCCAGTCAGAATTTTCTTTGCCTCAAAATACAATTTTCAAGTGAATAAAGGTGTTTGTAGCAGGAGTGGTGCCTCACAGGACATGAAGGATAAGCAGCTGGAGAGACACACACCCCCCCTTCCTGAGGCTTCTCAGTGTCCCAATTGACCACCTGGGAGGCAACATTCCTGAGGGGCAGTGTTCAGTGACTCTGTCTCATCTCATGGAGACACCTTAACTGATGAGCCTGGGAGACCCCCTCCAGGTGAGCCTGCCTCTAATGGTCCTGACTGGGGGGGAAACACCCATCACCATCTTAATCAGGCCCCATCCAGGATCAGAACACTATCTTGAACAAGAAACTCACTGGACAGCTGGACCCCTGATGATGACTGTTTCTAACTCTCTCATTTTTTGCTTTCTTTCTTTCCCATTTTCTTACTCTTTTCTTTCTTCCTTCTTTTCTTCCTTCTTTTCTTCCTTCTTTTCTTCCTTCCTTCCTTCCTTCCTTCCTTCCTTCCTTCCTTCCTTCCTTCCTGGCTTGGTGTAAGCACAACTCAGCAGTAACTAAAACATCCCTATGTTGTCAACACTGTTTTCTGCATAAATCCAAAACATAGCTCCATAGTAGCTACTGTGAAGAAAATTAACTCTATTCCAGCCAAAACCAGTATGGAGAGANTATAAGAGACAGATCAGTGCGTGTGTGGCTTCATTTTAGTTCTGATAAAAGCAAATGACATTTTAATTTTTATAGCGTGATTTATTGTCATTTGGGGTTTAATTTATGAAAAAATAATTGAAAAGAAAGAGAGATTTAACCCTGACAACAGTGACCCAGATGGTAATCAGCAAAATGGACTAATTGAGTAATGTTGAGTTAGAACCAGAACTCTGTTAGACCCTGCAGTAACTTAATATAATTTAAAGGTTTTGAATTAATTTTACATTCTCGGTTGTGCTCCCACACCTGGAGGTGCTGGAAGGGGCTTGCATGTGGACAGCATAGACAATGGGAGAGAAAGGACCAATGCAGAAGTGTGCATCTTCCTGGAATCAAAAGAATGGGGTTTATTTATCCCTATAAAACAATTTCAGGCCCTTGAATAACCTGGAGACACAACCATGCATTACCAGTCACAGGTAGGGCCAGGCCTGCCCGTGTTGCTGCTGTGTAGAGACCCCTCCAGGCAGCTGATTTCTGGGGCACATCAGTAATTCAGCCTGCATCTGCAGCCCTGTGTTATTTCTGCTTCTGTCACTGTGCCTGGGGCATGTGGTTGCTTGACAAGTTCCTCTTCCTCACTGCACCCAGGACACCACAGCTGAGACAGAAGGGAAAAACAGAAAGGGAGTAGCAGCAGAGAGGTGCTGCTGGTAGGGGAATGTTGGGAAGAGCTCTGGAGGGAAGAGGGAGCCTGGAGCAAGGCAGCAAAATTGCCAACAACAAGACCAGGTCAGTCCAAGCCTGGAGCATAGCTCTGTTTAGTCAGGGTAATGTGAGCAGAGACCAAGGGAAGCTCTTGGCTGCCAAGGTCTGCAGAGCTTTCTCTTGTATTTAGGCTGTGGTGGGTGTTTGTGTGCTGATAACTTCATGAAGTGTAACAACTCCAGGGGTAACATTGGTGGAAATCCTTTGGTGAGAATTGCCATCAGTCCCAAGTGTGAAAAATGCCTTGAGACCATCCAGCAGTGGGTAGCAGATTGGAGTGAGAAGTCAGGAGAAGGGACCAAGACAGCCAGGCATGGGCTTGGGTGGCTGTGAGGGAGGGGTGGATGGTGTGCTCTTCCCAAGGTAGTCTGGGGGGCATCTGACATTTCAGAAAGCTGTAAAAAGCCAGAAAGCAAACAAGGCTCATTAATTCCAACAAAGGGCAGTGCACATAGCTGCCAGCTTCTGCTCTTTTCTTTAGCTTTCCCCTTTATTGTCTGAGGGCTTCATTATTGTGAGCAGCTTCACAAATTGCTTGGCAAATAGAGCTTTAAAATATTTAAAAGAATCTCATGGTAGGTGACTCATATTCCATGAGTTGCATCTTCCTTCCTTTCCTTCCTTTCCTTCCTTTCCTTCCTTTCCTTCTTTTCCTTCTTTTCCTTCCTTTCCTTCCTTTCCTTCCTTTCCTTCCTTTCCTTCCTTCCTGGCTTGGTGTAAGCACAACTCAGCAGTAACTAAACTATCCCTATGTTGTCAACACTCTTTTCTGCATAAATCCAAAACATAGCTCCATAGTAGCTACTGTGAAGAAAATTAACTCTATTCCAGCCAAAACCAGTATGGAGAGAAAGGGAGAGAGAGAGAGACTACATTTGAATAGCAGCATATATCATCCTGTAGGTGTGAAAAGAGAGCTCTGGTATCTGCCTAGCTGTGTATCAAAATACTGTGTATATAGTTAAACCTATATTCAGATTTTAGATATTGCTAGCTCAAATCTTCTGTTCCAATTTCCAGTTATAGACACACTCCATAGCTGTTGTAAAGTGATGAAATTCTACTGAGACTCAATTCAGCTAAGGATCTGTCTGTAAAAGTGAATACATAATAAATCAATAGGGATTTTTTTTTCTAGTTTTAGATTCCCAGTATTTTTTTTTTTTTGCTGATGTATTATAGGAGACAGGATTGTTTGTTAATATCAGAAAGTATTAACATTAATATTTTTCACATGAATCTACAAAAATTATTATTATTATTTAAGAATTTATTTATCCAAGCAAAATATTACTCATCTGTGAATACAAATTTGAAAAACTCTAAATTTAAAATTGGGGGAAAACTTAGAGGAATAACTGCACATTCTGGCTCAAAATGTGCACCTTCTGGAATCTATTAAACTATTTCATATACTTTTCTGAGAGTAAAACCATTAAAAGTTATTCCTTTTGTTGTAAAGCTCTGAAGCTTGCTTGGAGTTGACATCATTACCTTGATAGCATAAAAATGTTTTGGGTTTAAAAGTAGTCTCAAGACAAAGCACACTGCATTCAATGAAAAATCCATTCTGTCACTCAACACAGATTGTTTAATCTCAACTGAAAGAAGACAGGAGAGAAAAGTTTTTATTTTATCTTATGATTACTTTGCCTTAACTCCCTGCCCTAAAGCAAAAAATAAAATTCAAAGAAAGGCAACGAGAAATAAGAGTGAAAATGAATCACCAAATGAGTTACAGAGCAATCACTGATGAAAGAAGAGAGACTGATAAAGGTAATAACATTTTACTGTCTTCCTAAAAGAACCTGAAATTAACTGGTAAATACTAAGTTCAGTCCAAAAGATAAATCTACGATTAAAAATATAGCTACTCTTCCATACAAAAATTTTAGTTTCTGCAGACGAGTGTTATAGATGGTTGAAAGGAAGTTTCATAGTGTATTCAGGAATGCAGGAGCAGCCAAATGCCACTCAAAACCAACATGTCTGTGCTCAGGTAGCAACACAGCACACAAGCTTGGCCTTGTTGTAGTCAAAGGTATCATTTGTGTTCTAAGGATCAAGTGAAAATTCTTGTGGAGGCTTTGAAACCATGACTCAAAATACAGCTAATCTGTTGATCTTCCTTGAAGGCTTTTCATTCCTATTATTCTGGGCATTCCTGACCTCCCTAACTACAAACTAACCAAATTCATCACCTATGTTTCCTTTAGTAAAGCAGTAAAATAAGCAGCAAGGCAGAGTACCAAGACAAAATGAAAACTCTGCCTGTCCATCAGCTAGAATCCAAAGTTCTTACCTACAGCTTCCTGAAAACAGAACAGCTTCAGCTTTTACTCCATAGTGATGTGGACTGAGAGCTGACTGAGGGACAGAGCTCAGAGGGTCATGATCAGTGGTGCAGGGCTGAGCTGGAGGCTGTTTCCATGTCTTGTTCAACATATTCATCAATTACTCAGATGAGGGGACAGAGTGTACCCTCAGCAGGTTTCCTCATTACATAAAACTAGAAGTGGCTGACACACCAGAAGGCTGTGCTGCCAAACAACGTGACCTGGACAGGCTGGAGAGTTAGAGGAAACTAACAAGGTTCAACAAGGGCAAATGTAAGGTCCTTCACCTGAGAAGGAACAACTCCAGGCCAGTGCAGGTTAGGGATTGACCTGCTGGAAAGCAGCCCTGAGGAGAAGCATCTTGAAGTCCTGGTAGGCAATAAGTTAACCACGTGCCAGCACTGTGCCCTTGTGGCCCAGAAGGCAAATGATATCCTGGAATGCATTAGGAAGAGTGTGGCCAATAGGTTGAGGGAGGTCATCCTCTCCCTCTATTCTGCCCTAGTGAGGCCACTTCTGGAATACCAAGTAGAATTCTGGGCTCACCAGTTCAAGAGAGACAAGGAATTACGGGAGAGAGACCAGTGGACAGCAACAAAGATGAGTGGGGGACTGGAGCATCTCTCTTATGAGGAAAGGTTGAGAGAGTTGGGACTGTTTAGCCTGGAGAAGACTGAGAGGACAGCTTAATAATGTCTACAAATATCTGAAGGGCAAGCACAAGGAGGATGGATCCAAATTCTTTTCAGTAATGCCCAGCAAACGGGCACAAATTGAAACACTGGAAATTCAATCTTAACATGAAGAGAAACTTCTTTACTGTGACAAGGCACTAGAACAGCCTGCCCAGAGTTGTGAAGGTGGTCAGAACCCACCTGGATGCAATCCTGATAATGGGCTGCAGGCAATCCTGCCTGCCATACATTTTACTTCATGGAATCTTGGCTTACTTACCCCTATCATGAGAGGGAAGCTGCTATTTGAGTTTGGTCTGTGATGTTCTGAGTTCCAGCTGAGTTCAGTTGAATGCTGGAATGCAGTTGTCATTATCTTCTTGACATTAATAAATAGCTGAGAGCTTCCCTGCAAATTCTCATCCAAACTTTTTACAATGTCGTGCACATTTACACCCCTCTGTTAGTGATTTACACAAATATATCTCTATACCTGAGAAGAGCTGAGTTTTTGAACACATTCTACTTTCCAAGATGGGTATGAATTTTGATTTTTCACTCTGCAAATTAGATTTTAAATCTATATGTACCACCAGTCTAACACTTCCAACATTGTGTGTGTAAAATTATTTGCCTGACATGCACTCTATTCTAGCAGTGTAAGGGGCATGGAGTAAAGTATTGTTGGTATTTTAATTGCAGGGAACCTGCAATTAGAACCTGCAGGGAACCCAATTCTGTTAGCAGACCTGGGAGAAAAATAATAAATAAGTGAAAATGTTGCAGAATTATTATCTTTTTGTTTGGTTATCTAGTTGTAGTTAATAACAAACAGCTACATACTAAAGTTGTTACTTCAGTTTTGTATAAACCATGAAAATTGCAGTTAATTGTACTCCCAAAGTTTACCAGCCTTTGGAAATTGTGGGGGTTTTTCTTGTCAAAATAAATAAATAAATAAATGCTTTTAATTTTAATTTTAATGTGGTGGGGTTCTTGTGAAAATGGACCCTGCAATGAGGCTTACTTAATTGTAAATGGCTCCTCAGCTAGTAGTATCTGACAGAAAGGACTCTTTATTTGGGAAACATTATGAATTCCAAAACTTTTTTATACCCCATAATTTTATTCTGATCTTTATTTTTCCAGTACTAACACTTTAGTCATTGTCTTTTTTGATTATTGTTGAAATGAGCACCTTTTAGATTCTCAACCCATATGTACATGCTTGATGTGATACTGTAACTAGACCAACTAGAAAGAATTAGTTCTGTAACAAAATAAAATAAGTAAATTATGCACCTTGTAATGTAGAAGATATACTTTTACAGAATGATGCTGCACTATGGAGGGATTCCAGAATGATGGAAGTACAGAATTCTCTTAATCCAGAAAACACTTTGTCTTGAATCTCATTATTTTAGCTGTTGTATTTATCATATAGTAATACAGTTAACACAGGTTCCAAGATTTTCTGGACCTTGCATTTCACCTCACAAAAACTACTCCCTATTTTTCATATTTTCTTTTTCCCATTCTTTTCTTTCACCTCTGCATGTTCTGTAAGAGAAATTTATTTTTTCATTTTCTTTTTACCTAAAAGAAAAGCCGTTGGGTTTGAATCTGCCTTCACACCTTTTGAAGTGCTACCCATCCAATGTACTGTGATGCTTTCCCAAAACAAATTGTGTTTGGGTTTTTGGGTTTTTTTTTTCCATTTAGCTTTTAGCACCAAAACAGTACTTGGCTGAACAACCAAAAATATCCTGCCCATACCATGCCCTGCTACAAATGAAAGTTGTAAACTCTTTTTGGAGTAATTCAGCCATGGGCTGAATTACTGCTTCAGCTTCAGTCAGACTCCCTCAGGCTCACGCCCACTTACTGACATGTAATTACATTTCATTTTCCAATACCTTTGATATGACTCCTGGAATCCAACAGTGTCAAAAGGTCTAACTCATAGGCCAATTGTAAGAAATAATTGTGCCACCAGAAAGGAACAAAAAAAGGAAAAAAAAACATTTTAGTGTACATAAATTACAGCTGAAGAAAGTGTGTGTACACCTCTTTTCTGGGCCCCCTAAGAGTCAGCTTTGAGTGATTAACACTCATACTTGATCTCACAGAAATGTGTGTTTTTCAGGTTATTTATATGATTTGCATTATCTTCCACTTCTTCATACCTGCTTTCTCCTTTCTCTTCATCCTCCTCTGCATTCCAAGTCACAGTGTGTGGTAAGGTACAAAATAAACACTATTTAAGTGAAACAAACGGATACATCTTTGAAATTTAAGAGGAGTATTTCATACTGAAATGCTGAAGCTGTAAGAAGCATGAATGTAAATTTAAATGTGTAGTAGGTCTTACATGGTGAGGGAATTAGGGAGCTCTCAGATGCAACAGTGCATCTGGTTGTATGCTCCTGCTAGACAAAGCCAGACTTTGACCTGTGGTGATGAATTTCATCATCATTTTCAGCATTCAGTCCATCATTTAATGGGCTGCATAGTTCAGTAATAACTATGTTTAATTTTAACTTGACAGTCAAATTTTTTTTTTCTTGTTCATATGTATCTTCTATTTTCATTCAATTAAAAGTTGTGTTGTTGCTGTTAGTATGTGACTTTATAAACTGTGACACTGACCTAGGAATACAGGAAACCATGAACTAATTCTGTAGTTCAGAGAGACTCCATACCATTATCCTTTTCCCTGTAGGGTGCTTGTGCTGCCAATTCTCAGTTCTTTACAAAGAATCGTAACAAATGTTGGATGAAGCTCAGATACCAGCAATGTGATCCAAATATTTCAACACATTCTTGACAGCTTCAGATACACGATAAAAGCGTTGTGGTTTTTTTTTTTTCTGTACTGAGCTCTCAGCACAATTTGGAATCCAGTTATGGGATCAGCCTCCAGCTTCCCAGTGAAAACCCTCTGTAGGTTTGAGGCAGGCAGAAGCTATGAGCCTCCCAGGCTGACAGGAAAGAAATCTGTACTGTAGCATGGGCTACAGATTAATGAATAACTTTACCATAACTTTTTGCCCTTAGCACAATCAACTTTCATATGCAAATCCACCTTTAATTTTGCAAGATTTGGAACTACGGCTTATACAATATTGCTCATTGCAAATGGTAGGTAGTGCAATAGAGTCCAGTCCCTGTACTTTTCTGCTTAAAACAAAAAGAAGGACAATAACAAGAGACTTTTATAGGCATCTCTGATAGGAGAGATGAAAATACTGCTGAGAATATGTAGCAGAATGTGACACGTAAGCTAAAGGAAGAAAATCTAATTGTGACTTCTCACCTCGTCACCGGTTTCTAGGCTACCCAGATATTTAAATTATATAGCACTACGGACAAATAAAGAAACATTTAACTAAGCACTTCATAATATCCATCAGTTTCCGACATTCCGTGTGCTTTTACTTTCTTAGAAGTAAGCTGGGTCCTTATGCCCCCCAACCCTCCCAGGGGCAGGTAAGAAAGTAAGGAAGACTTTAAGGTCGTAAAAATACCAGAATAGGTTTAATGAAGTAATGACGATGGTGAATTACAAATAAAACATGTAAATATGGAACCGCACTCCTCAGTTGGCAATTACTCCCCATCAGGAATGTCCCAAACTGAACTCGGCAGTAGCGGGGGGTGCCTGAGCCCAGGTACCAGTGACAGCCCAGACAGCCCACAAAAGCCTTGGAGCGGCCCAGCGGGTCCTACTCAGGAAGGTGGGAGATGGACACTTGTCCCAGGGAACAATGTTCTTCCCCATCAAGCCCGCAGGATGGAGCGGGAGCGGTGACAACCCCAGAGCCTGTCTCTTATANCAGCCCCAGAGGCGGCAGAGCCCTGCCCCAGGCGCCATTTTGCGACCCGGCGCTGTGATTGGTCCGTGTGGGTCACCTGACCCGCCCTCCCCTCCCCACAGGCACCGCTGCCCCCGCACTGTGACTGCCACAGCCCCGCGGGGCCTGGGGAGGTGGCTCCGGGCGGGACAGGCCGGGGGAGGGGGGGGAAGAGGAATTTATCCTCGTCCTCTCAAAACAGGACACTTTACTGGAAGAAATTATAAGGTGTTTGATGTAGGATAGATCATCTGTGTGATTAGGAATTTATTTCTTCTCGTTACACAAACTTAATGTGTTTGCCAGGGTGAGAATGGAAATGACAGTGAAATTACTCAAATCTCCAGGAAATACTCTTGTCAGGTGAATGCATTTATTACCATCCAAAAGGCTGCATTAAATAAAATGAAAAAAAAAATTAATTCTGGTTGTCTAGTTGCTTTTTCAGTCAGTGAGTGTATTGCTTAAGCAGAAGAAAATGTAACCCAAAATTCATTCTAATTTGTAATGAAAGCTTGTGCTGGGGGATGAGTCAGGCTGCCTTTGTTTCAGTTGTGACTTATACAGACATGAAAATGTGGCTTTCCTGGTTTTTAATTAAAATCTATTGGAAAGATCATATTTATCTAGGAATAAAAGTCCTGAAGTGTAACTCTTTACTGTTACAACAGCAATTCTGTGGTCATATTCCATGGCAATATGCAATTCCAATTTTATGAAACTGAAAAATCAGAGCATTTCTTTACCACTACCATAAGACCATAGAAATAAAAATGCAGCTCTTACAATAGAACATACAATAGAACAGTACAATACAAGGAGAAAGAAAAAAAATTAAATACTTTTGTGTCCTTAACATTGGAAATTAAGCACCCATCTGGACAAAGAAATGACACAGAGAAATTACAATGATTAGAGACTTATTTTGCGGGGGGAAAATGGAGTTAATTATTGTAGAGAAATTAATTTTCACATTGACCCCAACTCAGAAGTGATGGCAAATTAGTCATTAGTTTGCTTCGTAATTAGGCAAAATCTCTTGGCCTTTGCCTTTCAGGGCTTTCTTGCAAAGAACACATGAATATGGATTAAAATAGTCCCACTAACTGCAGGTCTGATGCCACAATGAGTTGTACAGTTTATCCAGTTTGCAACTAGAAATATGAAAGGTAAAAAAACTATCTTGGGGCAGGCTTGAGAATGTCTTAGAAGTTGGAAAATTTTGTGTCTGGTAGGTAAGTATTCATAGCTGACAGCTAAAAAGGACTTCAGTATATGTCTAGGTGGGGACATGACTCTAGTATGTTATGGCTCCCTTCTGGTCCATGTGCTTGATCAGGAAAGACTTGAAAAGAGAGTAATTTTTGCCCAGATATCACTCTGAAATAAGGTGGGATGCAACTAAAACACTCACTTGTACTGAGGACATGAAAGATGCTCATGGGTCCCCTGATTTTGTTGCAACCATAGTTTAGTTTCTAAACTATTTATGGACAGGAACAAGAATGATATAATGTGGGGAATATCATGAAGGGCTATAAATGAATGTGGTGAAAAGGGACCTAAAATAGTCAGAACCTATAACAATGTATTTTTACTCTCACAGAACAATTTCCAGAATATGTTAAATGATCTAACAGAAGTCTTATGTACCTGGTGCCCTAGAGGTATGAGACAAGCTATTATTTTTTCCTAAAATGATACCAAAATAATTCATTATGAGTTTTATGATACTAAAGTCTCATGCAACAATTAGTCTATAATTTGAAACAATTCTGAAAAGTATTTTTTCCTTTGTGTTTCCAGAAAACTATAGATTATAATTTAAAATTTTCTTGATTGCCAACGTCTGATAACCATCTCTGTATACAATCTGAAACAAATTCTCCTACATGCACTTTTACCAAACCAGATATGTTTTTTTCAGCCATTTTGATTTACATAGTACATTAAGTGTGTCTACACTGTTGGACATTAAGAAAAATATTTCAAAGGTTAGTTAGTGTTTATGTTAATTTTAGAGTTATTCCATCCCTTGTTCTCAGATCTGGAAAAGACATCTGAAAGTATAGATTAATCCTCTCAGAAGAAGATGAATGTGTAAGTTTCCAGTTTGATTTAAAAATAAGTTTTACATTTTCCAGAGAGGAAAATAACAAAACACCAAAAACAAAACCAAAATTAAACAAAACAAAACAGAAGTAAAATTTAAACCTAGGGCACAAAGGTAGTAAAAATAAATTTTTGGTAGTAGTGTAACAGGTAAATGTAGTGTGTTTGTGATCAATGATTGAGTCATTCTTTTACTGTAAGTACAATATTACGTGGAAAGGAAAGATTATTGAAGAGAAACCTGCAAACATCAAAATTCTTGGTAAAAAATTATAAGAAAACTACATATAAAAGCACAGGAGACACACAGATTTTTCTTGCTTTCCTTTTCCCAAATCTTTTCCCCTGCAGAAGATACATAAACAACCTTTTACTTTAGATTTATCGTAAATAGCTTTCTTTTATTACCAGATGTTACCTTGAAATTTATTTTCTGAACCTTTGGGGGGACTGTAAAAAGAAGCGGAAAATTATTTTTGTCAATGTAAAAAATAGGATATAATTAAATTATGGTATGATGAAACGAACTGTTCTACGAATAAACATGACAATTACCCAGGAACCACATAATGAATCTCAAGTGACTGGAGCTGCAGAGACACACAGCACTGGTTACATGTTTGAATATAATTTCTCATTTTCGTCAGGCTTGACTGACAACTTCAAAAATAGTCTTTTGGAAATAGAATAAAAAAGCCAGAAGAGTAAAGGGGAGACAATGAAAATGGTCAGACTGCTGTGTTGTAACAAGGAGATGATAAACTAGAACTGTAAGGTAGGAGAGGTGCCATTTGGGGTGGGTGTTTTCTGTGGGTGCTTCCCATTGTCACTTGCAAAGCATCCAGTTAAAAAACTAAACTTGTTAGCATTGTCTCATGGGTTTCCTCAAGAAATAGCTCAGATTCCTTAGTTTTATGTATAAGCTTTCACAACCTTTTGGGGGCCCATGCTCTACCTCTAAAGCTGAGCTACAAAGGAAATTGAAAAATCATGTCTGTGTTGTAAAAAGGCCAGCAGGCTGCCAGTCTTTCTCTAGCATTGGGCTTAGCTTTTTTGGTTATTTGCTTTTTAATCAACAAATTTGAAAAATCAAAAGGTCTGAAAGTTTTGTCTTCCTTTATTCATTACAAACACTTACAAAGGTGTTCAGTAGTTTTATAATTAGAAAGCTTCTGAATTTCAAACCCTGTTTATAATGCCATTTGCTTTTACTCTCCTGGTAGGATATTCTGGTATAGTAAGCAAAGTTCAGAGCATACTAAAACTGTTATTTGAATAAGCAATAAAAGCAGTGCTGGAGTGCATCAGTGCTTGGCCAATTTTCAGTTATTATTTACCTGAAATGCTGAGATGAGCAAATAGCATCTCAATGTGGACTATTTACTATGTATTCAATGGTAATTTAAAGAAAAACTCTAAGTAGTGATCTGTGAATCTTTTCTAATTTAAAAATCAAAAGTGAACAATAAGAAGAATTCAATGTAATCTAAATATGAGCAACTGGTTTGTGAAATACTTCCCAAACCAGAGTGTCAAAATGCTCAAAAATTCATGCTCAGAATAAGGTGTTATTTTCAAAATGCAGGAACACTGCTACTCAAAATGATCTCATTAAATTAATCCACATTATTGAACTCTACATTACTAAGAAGCTGTTCAATATTACTCATCATAGATGACAAATGAATCTGCTTTTCTTTAAAAATGGTTTATTTTGCAGAGTAGATCTTAAATAAGCAGTATTTATTTGAAAGAAAAGCTGCAGGAGATACCATACAAACAAAATATAGCACAAGTCATGATCAAATGTTTATGCAAGTGGAACAAATGTGGCACATTCCATGGAGGTGTGCTCTCAGATGTTCTGTTCTATTTTTAAATTTGAAAAAAAATACCAAGTACTATATTGCTTTTTTTACTTTGTTAGTTTTTGCAGTTTATGGTTGCTGATCTGTGATGCAATCAGATTCAATTAAACAAGAATTGCATTAGCTAGACACCTGGCACATTAATAGAAGAAAGGGTTTTTTTGCGTGTGTGAAAAAAATAGATTCTTAATAAAATGAAATTACTACACCAGATAAAATTATAGTGCTCTACATAAAGTTGAAAGATAAGGTGCATTTCATCAATGTTTTTACAACCATTTACACCTTTAGTGTCTGATTTTATCTATAATCAGAGCAAAATATTAAAACCAGGTGAAGTTTTATCTTTAACTCTTGCCAACTGCCAAAGGAGTAAAATTGAAAATAACCCAAGCACAGTCAGGACCTTCATAATTAATGACAAATTCTTGAAGCTTAATCTAACTGTGCTCCCACTATGAGCTAGTCCTCCAGCTAAGCACTGAAACCAAATACCAGATAAATGATGACAGCATAGAATCATAGAATCATAGAATTAGCCGGGTTGGAAGGGACCTCAGAGATCATCTAGTCCAACCGGTGCAGTTGCTAGACCATGGCACTGAGTGCCACATCCAGTCTCTTTTTAAATATCTCCAGGGACGGAGAATCTACCACCTCACCGGGCAGCCCATTCCAATGCCTGATCACCCTCTACGTGAAGAAATTCTTTCTAATATCCAACCTAAACCTCCCCTGGCACAACTTAAGACTGTGTCCTCTTGTCTTGCTGAGAGGTGCCTGGGAAAAGAGACCAACCCCCCCCTGGCTCCAACCTCCTTTCAGGGAGTTGTAGAGAGTGATGAGGTCTCCCCTGAGCCTCCTCTTCTCCAGGCTGAACAGCCCCAGCTCCCTCAGCCTCTCCTCACAGGATCTGTGCTCCAGTCCCTTCACCAGTCTGGTTGCCCTCCTTTGGACCTGCTCCAGCACCTCAATCTCCTTCCTGACCTGAGGGGCCCAGAACTGGACACAGTACTCGAGGTAACCAGAACCAGCTTAGGTAAAGATAAGAGATGTAGGGAGAGGCAAAGACAACTAACGTGTCAGTTGGGGGTCTCAAGAAGTAGCAAAAGAAACACAGTGTGGGCAACAAGTACTGTACTTTCTGAAATCTATGAAAGTGGTGAGCGGGCAGGGAAATTTAAAGACAATATCCTGTCCCCATGCTGCCAGCCCACACATGCCTTGCAAATTACCTCCATCTGAAGAGTGCAAGGAAACAAAATACCTGCTGTAGGAGATGAGTCAGTCAGCTTTGCATCCTTCACCAAAGCACCCTCTGGGGATGGCAAAGCAAATATTTTACCATAGTTCTGTAAACTATTAGCAAAATGGAGTCACGGAACAAAGAGCACTTCAAGATAATAGCAAAGTGACTGCAGCATCACCCTGGGACATTGCTTGACTGTGGATTGTGCCCGTGGCATTACCTTTCATGCTGGATTTTGAAGTTCAGAGTACTTAAATCGAATCCAAATCTTCTAGCAAAGGCATTTTCCAAACCTACTGCTATCTCTGTCCATCCCAGGATATTTTATTTGTCACTTGGCTGCACAGGCTGACAGCAGCGGTTTACAGAAGAGGAGCTGAGCTTTATCCCAGCTGGCCTTGCTAAGATACAGCATGCAACATTCTCTGCAAAAGGAGGGGATTTGGGGTAGGTCCTCAGAAGTTATAGATCTCTGAGAGTAGCACATGCTTGAAGCATCATTCTCAGCAGCATGACAGGAAGAAAAAAAAGGTGTTCTCGTGTAGACTGAGTAAAAATGTTTTACATATTACAATATACATTTACATTTACACAGTTTTTTTTAACATATTAACCTAAATATTACATCACTCAGTTATAAACCAGCCCATGAATCAAAGATCCAGAAAGGGTCAAGCTCCAGCATCTTACCAATTCTGTCTGAATTCTCTGACAATGGGTAATGTTTCTTTCTGAATCACCATCTCTTTCTTGTTAGGTGGCTCCCAAATGGCTGCAGTCCCAACTCCAGCCTTTCTCATTGCTTGGGAGTCATGACATTCCCCAGGGAAGCTGGAGGACACTGGACATCATGGAGGACACTGGACCCCAAGCTATGCTTTTTGGAAGACTACTTAAGGCTACTTGGGGCCAGCACCAAAGGACACGACAAAGAGGAGTCCTGATGACAGTTCTGAGAAAAGAAATCACCTTGGATCACCCCATTGAAATTATATTGAGAGTGAAATGCTGCAGATCAGGGAGTTTTGAAGTCTGAAGGTACATCCCAATCTCCATGGGCTATGCTGTAATTTTACAAGTAAGTCAGAGGCTACAACTTAGGTTCTAGGACTCCACATGCTGGGTAAGTGTAGTCTTTGGTATCACTTCTCACAAAGAAACTGTAAGTAGGGCTGATTGCCACACCTTGTCACCCTTCTTTGGGAATGAAGTACCTTCCTCAGGGAAGCACAGGGACATCTTTTCCCATGAAGGTCCTGAAATACCTTCCAAACATGCAACAGGGGAAGGATTCACTCACCCACAGGTGATTTTTCCCCCCTATAGATGACATGAGAAGGAGAAGAGGAGAATTTTACCCAAGCCTAACCATCCAGGCAAAATTAGGATTTAAAGTTCTAAACTGGGTTAAAGAAGTCCTCTTTCAGACACTGCAGATGTCTATCTCTAATATCCCTTGGTGGTTTTCCTGCTGGAGGCAGGATAGTAAACACTTCAAAATTCCTTTGGTTGTCAGGAAAACACCACTTTCATCTTTGAACTGGATCATGCTGCTGTGCAGGAGAATATGTTGTAACTATATGAGAAGTAGTTGGTTCTATCTGATTTTATTCCATTTAACTTTATAACTTTATATTTTATAACTTTAACTTCATTTCTTTCTCATCATTGTTCTTAATACAAAGAACAGACAGTGTTTTGGGTTTTTTTTAAATGATAACATAAACCAAAATTATTAAATGTATGTGTAGAATATGCATAATATATGTGCATATATATATCTACAAAAATACATCTGCATCCCTGTTTGGTTAAAACAGGGTAGAAAACAGCATTATATGTATAATAGCATCCTGAAATGAGTCAGTGTAAAACAAAACATTGAAATGTTTATTTTCTGCATAGTCAAAATGTTCCATTTCAACTGCAAGAAAATGTAAGCATTTAGGCACTTCTTTTCAGAGTGAGAAGTGAGACTATAATCAGTTCATTTCCATACCAAAGGATATTCCCCAGAAAGCTTTTAGTTAGTACTAATTTCAAATTCTGATGTTGTTCAGTGAATATCAATTCCCCTGGTCCTATATGCTGGTTGGCTGTAATGTTCAAGGAAAAGCTTTCTCTACCCCTTGCCATGACACCCAAATCTGGACGTGAAATCTCTGTTATACTTGAGAGCTGAGAAGCTTCTGGGACCTGTCACGCTGTCTTCTACTCTGTCATCAGCTAAAATCTAACCAGGTGGCTCTGAAGTCCAGCAGAAGATCCCTGCTAATACAGCTCAAGCTAACCAGGTGGATGTGGTGTTCAAATATGAAAGAGTTCCATCACAGAAGTGGCTGATTTGGAAAAATTCACTCTAAAAATGGAACTCATTCTGGGACTCGGGTGGTCTGATGCTCAGTGCAGCAACCTGGGAAAGATCTACTCAAATTAGACAAGAGCAATTAATAGCATTGTTGATTTGTTATTTTTGGATGGTCATAAAATGAAGCTAATGTTCTGTGATCTGCCTATGGAGAGGAAAATTCCGCAGTAGGAAGGTCTTCAGATTGTGGCAGAGGATGAAAAATAGAATGAAATGGACTGTTAAAGTTACTTTCTGGTTGAACTCATGATAAGAAAAGATGACCAGGGTCCCAGACCTTCAAATCATGAATTACTGATGACAGAGGAAGTAAATAAATGACAGTAGAAGCTCTTGGTTTAGGAACTGCTATGTCATGGGTATTTGCTGTGACTTGAGGTAAGTCCAGTCTTGCCCTTGCAATCTGCTCTGCTATTTTAGAACTAAGAAGGAGGAATTTTAGCAGGCTCAGGATCACTTGGGGGACTCTGGGGGGAATTTTTTGAGTTTCAGACCAGGGGGTGGTGGTCTTGTGGGTAGTGTTATTAGATGAAATAAATGGCAGTTTCCATTAGTTTTAACAGATTCCTGAGTTTTAAGAGAGTTTGTGGACAAGCACAGAATTAAAGACATAGAGATATGTATTCAGTTTAATGCTTTTTGCTGCTCTGAAGAAGTGTTTTATACAATCTGGATTTTGTTTTTTTCTCAAGCTAAAGAGGAAGAGATACATCATCCTGGCAAATTTTCTGTATTGAGCCAGTTATTCAACTGTATTTTAATTTTTTAATACATGTTTTGGAGATAATTAAACTAGATCATCCCTTCTGATATTTTAGCAACAGAAACTATAGTACTTATCCCATGTTTCCCATCAACAAGCCCACATCATGTGATTTACTTGGAGCCATAAGATTTCAAGTAACAGTAAATTTCACACAGTCCTTACTCAGACGTTGTCAGTCAATTGAAATAACTGTAAGAAATATTCAGACTTACTTATAGGTCTGAATTTTCCTAGATTCCGTTTCCATAAATCTTAATGTCTCTTTATCTGCTAGATAGAAAGATCAGCCTGGATGCCCTACCTGATGATTTTTAAATCCCATTTTGAGCAGCTTGCTGATGTTAGATCTGACTGGCAGCGTGTCTAGCCCACTAAATACAGCATCTAAAATTAGTGGATATTATGTCATGAAAAAACTTTAAGTAGACTGTGTTGTAGAAATGCAAAGTACTCCTTGGCTTCTGATTTTAAAAGGCACTACATGAATTACTCAATGCTTCCAAAACTGAAGCCCTGTGGGAGGTAGCAGCAGGGGTTGCCCAACCCTGTTTGAGGACAAGTGCCTAAGTTTAGAGTCCAGATAAAAATCATAACCTGAGCTCCCATCCACATCAAAGACCTTTTGTACTAGCCCTTGGAGGTTGGTTGGTAACAACAAAATATCTGATTCCATCAGCAGCAACCCCCAAAAACTTAGCAGCAAAGAAACTGTTAACACCCTAGCAAAATAAGCATCCTTTGCACCGTGAGCAAAGCTCAAACCTGTGTATTTCACTAAATAATCTCATCAATATTTTCATATTTTTTGAAGGTGGAGGAGTAATGTTTCTTGATTTGAGCAGCTAAAGACCATAATTTAAGCAACACTTTTTTGCCAATGTGGTCTAAATATGAAGGATGAAACCACTGGGGTTTTGATGACACAAATTGACACAAAAATTATTTTCCAATTTTGAAGATTTTTCCCTCACAGACTTAGTGCACAAATTGCAATTAGCTTAGCAGACTGAAAGCAGATGATTTTCCAAGGCACTGAGAGAAATTTTCAACTTTCTCTGTGTTTGCCTTTTGCCTCCAATCTCTTACACACCTTGATTACAACTAGGTGTTAAGCTCAGCAAAGCCTTCCAAAAGCCATCAACTTTTACCCAGAGGAGAGAAATAGCATCCCAAACACAGAAAAAGGACTTTGAAAACAGCATAAAGAGTTTAAGGGGAAAAAGACAACCTTAAAGCCTCCACCACCTCAGTCCTAATGTAGGTCTGTAAACTTTGATGCAGTTACTTTAGAGTCCCGTTGGCTCTTTAGGGTCTTTAGGGTCCCCCTGTAGCTGGTTGACAGTTACAAGACAATTCAGCCCACTGAAGACATGACAATTCTCCTGGCCATTTCCTCTCTCCATTGACTATGAGAATAAGCCAGAGCATCTAGATCCCAATTAGACAATTTTTGGTTATATATCTTGAGGCCTATTTGCCTAAAATCAGATGATAGGAAGCCATGCCAGAGTGTTCATGACATTAGTAATATCTAAGAGAGCCTGAGGATAATCAAGACCTCAAGTGGAACTCCATGGGGATTGTAGTTGAGTGAAAAGTGTTATTTCTTCATGATAAATACATTGGGTGCAGACTACAAATGTATCTATCTAAAGATCATTTGCTGACCATCAATATTTCATATTCCATGGATGTCATCTTCACCACGGGCTATCTTACCTTCCTCAATATATATCCAAATCCTACTTCATAAAACTTCATAAAAAAAAGAAGATTTGAAAGCTGAAAGAGAGACCCTGGCAATCTAGTTCATTTTCTCCCTGTAAGGTGGGTGGTTCTAGCTAAACAATTTCTGAACTCAGAAAAAGGAATTTCTTTTTTTCTCCTTGCTCTTTGCACTTTTGATGAGCCTTTCAGTTTTGCTTGAACATCTCCCAGCCAAGTTTTAATTTTAGCTGGAAATCAGATCTCACAAGCCCTTCCAGGTAAATATATATTTAATGTCCTCACATTTACTTTTGGCTCACACTCTGAAGAAAACCAGTCATATAGGGAACAGACAACTGTCATTGGGAAAAAACTCTGCTATTTACCTCACTTTGTTTTCCAGCAGAAACAGCTTTCCTTAGTGTGCCAGCAGGAAAGATTGGGGTAAAGGAGCACATGAATGCAACCCACTTCTTAATTCAGCTGGAGTGGAAGTTTTATTTAATACAAAGAAAAATTAATTTTCTCCTAACAAATGCATAAAGTAGCTGATTTTATCCTTCATTTCAGCTGTGAAAACCACTGGACCAGACACCTAAAACAAATTTCCTTTAGATTAATTAGCTGTACCAGCCCTCAGACAAGTGCTATGCACTTGGAATAAAATAAAATAAAAAGGTGTATTTTTCAGATACACCTCTTTGAGGACCACTTCATTGTGCTGCCAAAATGAAAGGTCAAACAATACCTTGATAAATCATACAGTAGAGCTGGTGGAATAGGAATGAATGTCTAGAGTGTTTTATTTCATGCCACCCCTGGAAATTTGGGATAAGTTCTTTGGAAGTTGCTCTAGGAGTTATCCTACGTCTGTTCCTACCCCAAAACCTGAGTTCAGCATGACTTAGGAGCCATCCTACTGCTTTCCACAAGGTGATGGATGATTAGCAGAATGTATAACAAACCTTAGGTGACACAGACAATATCAGAAGTGACAAACTTCCACAATGCAGACAAGCAGTGAAAAAAAAAAAAAAAACACATTTGCTGCTGCAGAAATCTCCTTGACTTTCCAGGAGTCTGGAGCCTGGGGACCTATGGGGTGAACTACTTCTCAATGCCAGCTTGGTCTGCAGACCAGAAAGCATCCTCCAAGGTTTGCTGCAGGCTGGGGACATCATGAGTCAAGAAAGGCACCAGCTTTGGGGGAGCTAAACCAGATGCAGGTAGAGACAGAGAAGGTTTTTTGGCTCTGAGTTTTTAGACACTTCTTCTAATAAATAAGGGTTTACTTATAAACTTCCCATGCTTTTCTATTTTTCAGCCTNCATCCTTCTTAAACTGAGGGGCCCATCTAAGCAGGCACAAAAAGTATACTAACTTCCCAAGGAAAACTCAAATAGGTCATTAAAACTGTCAGATGAAATGTTGTTTAGCAGCCACTGGAGTCAGCTTTCTTCATGGGTTTACTTTCATTTTAATGATTTAATGACCAATGACTTTCCTATCAGTGCCATCAGTTACAGAGAGTGTTTCCTAGCATTAGAATAATGCAAACAGATTATAAAAGATCCATTCTGTCAGCTCAGCATACATTTCAGCATTTTGAGAACACTTGTTTAGGCAAAAATGTGGTGTCCATTTTCTCATCCTGTGGTGATTTAATTGGAAAAGTGTGATTAATTGCTTTGTACTGTTATACCTACATGCTTTATTTTGCTTTCCAGGAGTCCTGATGAGGTCACAGTGTTGGTGGACAAGGGAAGAGCAACTGACCTCATCTACCTGGACTCGTCCAAAGCATTTGACACAACATCCTGGAAACTAACTAAACTGAATAAAATCCAATAAACTAACCCAATTAAAAAAAAAAAAAAAAAGTTATGTTCAGGCTAGAACATGCTGGACAAAAAGTATCTCACTCTGATTATTTTAACTCCTTTGTTTTCCTTTTTTGCCCAGTCAGCATGTGAGATGGAGCTCCATAGTGAGACAACTACAGCACAAGGCAGATGGTGTGTGGGTAAGCCAAGAAATGAGTTTCTCAGACAGGCAGTGGTGGGAAACAGCTATCTGGGACTAATCCATGGGACAACTAGTTTCAGTGATAAAGTCTGATTTTACTCATGAATACACTTAAGGGTTCTTCTGCTCCTTATTTTTACACTTGCTGGTGTGAAAAAGTTTCGTGGGTTTGGCAGAGCTGCTCTGTACATGGCAGAACCATGCCAAGCCTGCTCCAGAAGGGGACATTTCCACATAACATAAGAGGCTCCTCTCCACCAAAGGATGGTTAGAGGTCTCATGATCACCACAGGTTTCTCCATTCAATCAATTTATGCTGGAAATATCATACACCTTGCACCCAACCTGAGAATTTAATGGTCCATTCCAAGTCTCCTTCTTTCTTTCAAGTTCAGTGTTGCCAAAATTCACAAGGAGCATTTACACACACACACACACAAATNGCCAACGTGTTGCTTTTTGCAATGGTTTGATTCAAGTCAGAGAAACAGCTCTCATGTCCCTTGAATGAAACCCCCCACTCCAATGAGAAATATCTGTGGCTGACCCATTCCTGGCAAAATTTTGGAGCCATTGTGCTCCAGTGATGTACCTGCTCCTAGAAATGTTGAGATTCTTGCCTGGGGATGCTACATCAGCTGCTGATACAGCCCCTTGCAGTGA